>JAVKLA010000058.1:12534489-12567481 GCA_034782735.1 Sagittarius serpentarius
AAGCTTCTAGCAACTTTTAAAGAAGCCACCCCTGTGGCCCCCCTGCTACCAAAACCTTGCCACGTAAACCCATTACATAGGCAAAGGCGAGTGGCATGGATGCAGTGTAAAGGTCAGATAAAAGATCAATTCTTAGAAATGCTGCAAAATAAGCAATAAAAGTTCTGTGAGGTTGGAACTGGAAAGTGGTGGAAAACAAGGAGTTCAAAAATAAAGGGAGACTGCAAGCACAGATAAGAGCTTTGTTATGAGTAATGGAGAGAAAGAAAAGAAAGCTTACAAACCAAGACTTCTATTTGTGCATATGCACTAATGCTGTTTTATTCCGTGAGGTACTTACAGGCCCAGTATGTGAACAAGTAGCTTTCTGTACTTCGTAAAGTAAACAAAAAATAAGAATTGCAGTACTTCAGCTGGCTGTATTAATGCTTGCCTCCTTATCTTCTTTTGATTTACATAGGTTAGACTATATACTGGTAAATTAAACCACACCAGGGCACGGAATATGATTACCTGTGCAGATCAGATATTAGAGTAGTAGCCAGTACAGTTCTAGTTGATGGCCATCCTACTTTGGAGAGTGTGTGTTTAGCACACACAGGCTGTTCCATCCCAGCTGGCTCCAGTGCCAGAGAATGGTCCCTGGTATATTTGTGTAGGTATAGAGAGAGTACCTGTGGTGCAGACAGCTCAAAGCAGAGTAATTTTTTGTTGCTGATGCTCGCTTCAACTATGACATTATAGCAGTGTACTTAGCTTGTATTACTTTACATAGGACTGCTGGGAAAGGTAGAAAAGTTTACTGCTGTGTTGATGGTGTGAAGGTTAAGAAATAATGGCTTAAAATACAAGAAAGAGGAGGATTAGGTTAAATATCAGGGAAAGATTTCTGAAGAAGACCAGGTAGATCATATTAGAAAAGGAACAGGAGAGCTCCTCACCAGGGATTTTTTTTAATACATTGGGTATGCCTCTGTCATGGATAGCTAATCCTGTCCTCAGACAGAGACAGATGACTTCCAGATGTCTAGTCCACTCTGTGGACAGCAAAGTCCATACATGAATATTAAACAGAAAAGGCAGAGATGTGCCCTCAAATATCCCTAACTCACCAACAAACTGGGGGAGGATGAAGCGAAGGGGACCAGAGGGTAACCGGGCTCACATGCTTTCCTTACACTGCTTACCTTACTGGCACTGCAGCGTGTATGACACTCAGCGTGACAGACTGTTCCTGTGACCCAGGCGAGCATTTTTTTGTTTGTATATTCTGTCATTATGTTGATAAAAGCACTCTTGGCTTCTAGAGGAGATAGGGATTAAGTGGAAGAGAAAAACACTGTGATCATATAAAGAAATACTATTTCATAATTTACAAGCTGGACATATATGGTATCCTCTGAATGCTTGACTTAGCAGCCTTAATGTTCTTTTCCAGCTTGTAGTTTAATATGATTTCCTAAACTTATCCATAATTTCATCTCACATGAGAAATCCTCCAAATTCTGTAAATTCTATTGACCTTTCCAGCTATGATTATCAGTTAAATGATATGAAGTTGGTAATACACAAGATAATCAGAGTGGATCTTGTAGACTCATCACCATCACTGGAGAAATGCACAGTTAGCCTGTGGGCTCTGTGCCTACTTGCTGAACACAGGAAGAGAAAAGCCTGAAGTCGGTTTGTAACTCTAGGTTAAAACACTCCAATGTTTGCACACTTCTGTGTTTCTGGTGGGGTTCCATCTTCCACCTGGTTGCTGCTTTTCTTCTCTTGTCCATCTTGTTAACTCTTGCTTGCTAACGTCTCACATTTCAACTCCCTCTGGCTCCTTGTTTTGTCTTTCTCTCTCCTTTCTCATTATATCATTGCTACATTGTCATCTTATTAATTCTTATTTCCTCCATGATTTTTCATACTCCCTTTTCCACTTATGCTCTTATACCTTTCACATTTCCAGTTGTTTCATGTGGAGAATATGTGCAAAGCATGTTTTCCTCCTCTTTGTCCATGTATGGGCAAAACACGTTTTGTTGTCCTTTCTAGGACTGCTAGTATGATCTGCCACTACTTAAAAAGGATTGTATATCAGCTGGTACTTTGTAAGCAGCTGAAAACGGTCTTCATAGCAGGAGACAGTGGATTGGCAGTTCTGCCTATGAAAATACAATTCTTCCAGACTACACTTCTGACTCAATACTTGAGAAAGTACGCTAGCAGAAGCCCAGAATGTCCAAACTGGTGTTCATCTGCAGAACAGACAGCATACTCCAACATCCTGGGCTTAGTCTCCAGAGAGCTACAATTAGTGTAATCCAGGTATGGATTTACTGTGAAGGAAAGGATGGGACAATGTACGATGGCAGTACTGGAATCAGATGTGTTTACGATCGTGCGTGGGAGTTGTGGCTGTGTGCTATCCTTGCATTTCTTTCAGGGCTAACTTACATATGCCTCGGGTTTGGATGAACATTTCTCATGTTATTTCTTTCAAAAGATTACAGAGAGAGTGCGTCGCCTGTGACCACAGTGTGCAGCAGGCCTCTAGTCTAGAAGGGGGATGAAGGCACCCCTAAAAACAGGCAAGTGAGCAATGGGAGTCAGACTCTGTCAAAAGTTAGGTGATGCACGTCAAAGCACGTTGCTGGGATGATCCAGCACCTCATTTCACAAAGGTTATGGAATGAGCATCAGTTTGTAGAAAAACTTGAGCGCTGACCTTGTGTGGTATTTCAAAAAGTGACTTAAAGGTGAATGCTTCCCTGGCTCATTAATGGTCTTGGTCCTGGGAGGAATCTAGTTTCTCTTCTGTTTTTTTGCAATCTGTCATAGCGTAACAGCAACACTTGAAAATCCTTGGGGAAAGCAGTCTACTCTTATTTCTTAAAGATTTGTGCATTCAAACAGAAGCTGGAAGACAAGCGCAACCAATTTTAGTCTGTCATTTTAGATATTATGTCAAATGTTTACATTCAGATTTTTCAAATGCCTTTCTGTTGTAAACAAACAGAGTTGAGCCAGACAGTGAAAGACAGATTAAGCTCACCTGACAACTATCACCTGGCTCTGAGCTCTGCCTTTTGGTGTCTGATGCAACATAGTAAAAAGAAGTGTGCTACAATTATAAAATAGCTTTCACCAGCAACAAAGTTTTAAAGAAAATTTCAATTTTCTATTTATAAATTAAACTTATTTTTAATTTTTTCCCACCACATTTTACATCTTCCTGTGGCCTGATGCCCTTGTCCTATGAAGCTGTGTGCCACACCCTAAGGTTTTCTGAAATACCAGCACTCATTGAATATCTAGGCTGTGGCAAAAAAATACCTTTCCTCTCTTTTGCAGTGGTTAACAGAACTAAAAATAATGAGCTAGACTTCCTCCTTTAAAAGATCTTAACAGTTTCTTGGAAAAGACAGGGGGTTTTAATGTAATTCAAGGAAATGATGTTGTAAAACTTTCTGATGATGGAATTCTGCGCACTCTGGATTTCTTCTCTGATCTCCTCTGCAGACATGGCACAAGATTACCTGTGAAGATTGTCCCTTCAAAAGTGACCATGTAAAAATTGTGCTTTCTGATTCAGATGTGGTTTGTCCCTGACTGCTGTGACATAGATCAGCCTTTTTCATTGATTGTTTGTTTGACTCATTGGACTTGCCAAGCTAGCATTGATTGGAGAGACTGAACTTGATTTTTTTTAATGTATCACTAACAATATTATTTATGTATTTCAGTGAGCTCATTTAGACAAGACTGTAGAGGTGTAGTATTAGTGTAGTCTAATCTCAAGAGAACAATAGCGTCTATAGTTCAGGCTTGAGAGTGCTTTATTACTAGCTGGGTAAGGAAGGAGCACTAGTTAATGCTTGAGCTTCAAACTGAAATTTGGTCTGATTGAAATTTCCCTCCTTCCACCTCCTACTGCACGTATGGAAATCCTTCTAACAGTGGGAGAACACCTGGCATCCCCTAACAATGCTGATACAACAAAATGGAAAAGCGGTGTTGAGAAAAGATGTTGCCAAACATATGCAGGCTTTCAAACTTCTCTGCAATATTTGCAGTTTGTATTTTTCTTTTCTAAGTGTGAAACTTGCCTTGTGCATAGGTCTCTCACAAATCTGTCTACCTCTTGAATAGTGACAATAGAACTTACGGGTTATTTTGATATAGGGTACTCGTCTTCTGGGCAGTGGAAAGAGAGCAAATCACTTAAAATGGAAACAGCCTCAGTATCCTATAAAGAAAAGGATGTATTTAGAATGTAAGTGCTCTTTTTTGCCACTGTCCTATATCTGACCTGTTCAAAGTAATTCATGCTGTCTTTTAAGTTATTACCAGCCTCAGCAAGGAGTTTAGAGAGACCAAATAATCTGGTGGCATAAATCTGGATAGCACTCTTGAAGAGCAGTTCACTGCCTGGCTGCACGTTTGAAATGGATTATATTAGCAAATAGGAAAGTCACATTCTGCTTTTATCCAGAGCACCTAATGGAAATGCAGATAGCAGCGTTAATGGACAATAAATTAATTATGCTATTAGTGAATTAGTAATGACACGAAGAATTAATGCCATTTTTTAGTGAAGATTATCTTAAATGTTTCATTACTTCTTTTGTTTTCTTTCACAATTCCCCACTGTGATCAAGACTTCCTTTCCAGGCACCTAAATGACTAGACAGCCCCATACCTTGAGCACAGCCTTCAAGATTTAGATAAGATCTTAATCTAAGAAAATGTTAGCTCTTCTTTTTAAGCATATTTCACATTGCAAGGCTCGTAAAAGATATTTCTATTGTACAGTTTAATGATATCTGGTGGGAATACTTCACAGTAGACACAGGGTTTTTCCCTCAGGTTTTTCATCCATGTTTAGCCTGTTTTTTCTGACATGTTGCTTATTTCATTGCATGCAGCATGTCAGTCTAGTCTGTCCTCAGAGTAAAGACAAACCACCCGTGAGTCACCTGAAATGAAAACAAGGAAAAAAAAAATTGATTTATGTAATAATTAAAAGAAAATTAAAACCAAGGTTAGACCAAGGCAAGACATCTGAGAGGAAATACCCTCCTTTTCCAGCTTGGCTGTTAATACCTAGCAGTTGCTAGTTGTGCAGGAAGCTTCCTGTGTGAATCTCTGCATTTCATCAATGTTCCTCTGCATCCCATTGACTCGTTAGGATTCTTGTGATGTCTGAAAAAGCAAAAGAAACAGCATTTGAGCATACTAAAGACCTTCTGAGTTGCAGAAACAGATGTCTAATGTCTTGCTTCTGAAGTTCAAGTCTACTAAATCACATTTAGTTAAACCCCAAGGCTCAGGTTACCATAGCATTTGTAAACAGAGGAGACACGCAATTCTTGCCATCAGTAGATAGCCTTACTTATAAATTATCAGGATGGACAGGTAATTCTGAAAATGGCCTCCATTTATGTGTTTAGATGGACTTCTCTTTTTTTCAGACACATCAACACTCTGACAGTGATCACGTTGTTCAGGAATGCCAGTCCCATCCATTACACCCTGCACTCAGTGGTGAGATGTCACACTGTCAACACGCCATTAGCTTACAGGGCAAGTTATATATTTTATTTTTTTTTTTTCCTTCCCTTAGAGACAAAAAGAGCCCTGAAGTATTCAAGGCTGCTGAATTACATGATTGTCCGAGACAGCTGCTGGAATTGTAAAAGTTAATAACCGATGCTAAGCAATCAATCTGTCAGCTTTTGGTGAAGTAAATTAAAGGAAAACAGAAGTCAGCAGCCACTATGACATGTTTTTCCAGAGGTGCAATATTCTAATGTGGTGGATGTGCTGCTGGTTGTCATCCATAAACTA
The DNA here is from genome assembly GCA_034782735.1 of Sagittarius serpentarius. Lineage (NCBI taxonomy): Eukaryota > Metazoa > Chordata > Aves > Accipitriformes > Sagittariidae > Sagittarius > Sagittarius serpentarius. The sequence goes on from JAVKLA010000058.1 coordinate 12,540,334, forward strand.
GGATAGCTGCTTTTGTTCCTTCAGCAGCAGCATTGCACCCCCTTCAGCATCTCAAACCCAGGGCACACAGGCAGGATGTTCTGTTCATTGTAACAAATGGTATGTGCCTCTGAATGCGGAGTCCGTCTTTCCCCTTCCAGTTCCCCTGTGGGAAAAAAATAACTCTTCCTTACACTCCTTCTAGATTCTTGGCATAGTCAGAGCACATCATCCCACTGAAAATGTTTGACAAATTTTATCCATTGCAGGAAAACAGATAATCTATTAAGAAAATCATGTGAGCCTGCAGTAAGCCTTAATAGCCTGTCCTTATAAAGTCATTTTTAAATACTTTATCCTGTCTCCCATTTTGCTTCTGTTTCTGAACTGCTGGACGAAAAATTTGGGCCTAGAGGCCAAAAATTTTAGGGAAAACTATACATTTTTTTAGCAGATAGTTGTAAGAAAAATAAGAATTGGATCTCTATAAACTTGTTACTCTAGTCTAATTTAGCTTGTTAGATGCAGAGGACAAATGCACATTAAAAACAGTCACATTTTTACCTTCTCTTTAAAAAGCATCTCAGCTGGATTTTTGTGGCTCACTTCTCTTGCTGTCAAAAAGTGCTAGTCTTCATTGCCTCTGACTTTTCTAAGGGGGTGCTACTACTGGCACCATGTGCATTTAGGAACTCGATTCCCTGACCTCTACTTTTCTTGACACTGTTGTACTAGCAATCTAGCTAGGGTAAAAACCCCTGGAAAACTGTTTAATAACCGTCGTGTACTTTGATTTGATTTCCTTCTAAACCATCGTTCTAGATACTGCTATTTTCCATACCTTCCTCCTGACAAGGAGATGCAGGGAAGGTACCCTTCTTTCAGGACAGATGCAAATCTCTAACGATGTTACCAACAGCACTTCACTGGATGGCCTTGAGGAGAAAGCTATGTATTCATGATTTGCCAACTTTCCTCTTGAAGTAAAGTAACTGTTACGTACTCACACTTCATGTCTGTAAAGAGTGGGGCCAAAGTTCATACCAAAATGCACTTTCCTTCTGAATTGCTGCCATTCATTCTGTAGACAAAGATCAGTGTGGTTGGGATCATCGGCTTAGCAGAAGCCAATTGAGATACAAAGAGTTACTGTAGGTACATATGTAGCCCTTGTCTTTTCACAGCAGCAAAGAATCATGTTTACAGTGGATCATCTAAAGGGCTAATTTTGCGCAGAATCAAGTTAGATAGCATAACTAAAATGTTTTTCACCTGCCAGCTGAACCAGCCTTGCTGTGTCTTGCCCTCAAACTTCCCCCAGCTGGTGTCAAAGCTCAGTATCTCTCTGCATGCAGAATTTAGCCTTTCTTATTTCATTGGCATTAGGGTGTACATTCCGTAGGCGTGTCTCTGCACTTTAGTTAAGAGAACAGTTGAAATGAAAGAAAGAAATATCCACTTAGAAAATAATATAACACAATGATTTAATGTAAGCTGTGTCCTTTGCTCAAAGAGCCTCTCATTATCCCTGCCTCTTTAGCTTTGGAATTTGAGACGGAGCACTATGTTTAATTATTTACTGGTTGCTATAGTAGTGCTAAATGAACGTTTGAGGCTGTCACGTGGTGGTTAGAGCCGTCACCTCACAAATACTAAAGCAGATCTGCAGCAATTTAAGTTTCCACAGATTCAAGAAGCCCCATATCCCCATTTTCAGAAGGCAGACAAGAAGGCGGGGTGGGGGGAGAATCAAACCCTGCGCTCTGCATTTAGTGATTCAGGAAGCTCACAGAAAGTGAGCTGTTTCTCTTAGAACTGTCCCCATTTTCTCTTTTCCTGTTCCCTGCCATTTTACATTACTTCAGTGTATAAAACTGTGTTTGCAGGCTTTCAGATGCTGAGGCTGTTTACTTACCAAATCTCTCTGTATTCAGACAAGTTCAATCTGTATAAAGAACACAATGATGCATAAACCAGTTACATTGCATTATGCAGCAGTCTAATTTAGTTCATGAAATCTGTAACAAATGAGCAAATATATTTTGATGCCACAGTCATGAACATTGTATGTTTACAGTAATTCAGTGTGACCGATTTGAGTTGAAAACCATTATTTGTGAAGTAAGAGTTGATGAGCTAGCAGCGTAAGGAGTTTGGGGTGTCCGGATGGGAATTTTATGAAAGGATACAAACACTATTGAAGGAGAAAAGAGATGACCAAAACAGAAAAAAGGAAAAGTATGTAAACAGAAATATTCTGTGGGGAAAACCCAACACTTGTTTGCACTGAAGAAGTTTGTGGTATCTACTAAGAAACAACAAATGGATTCCATTTAGAATTGTCGTTCTCCTTCATAAAATTAACTGATTTATCTTTTCCTAGTTTATGCAAAAGTACTTTAATAAAACATTTAGTTGCACCTCTTTTTTTCGAAGTAATACCATGTGAGGAACGTGTCTAGGAAAAAAATGTCAAGAATCTGGACTTGCTTTCCATCCCCTTCAGAGAATGTTGTTGTTGGTGGGTGTGTGGGGTGGTAGAGTAAGGAAAGAATAAAAAACAATAAAGATAAAAGATCCATATAGGTGAGACTACAGGTAGAGTCCTCGTTCAAAAATATTGCCTGACAGTCAGTCCTTGAGTCAACAAGGAGAGGTACCAGCTTGCTGAGAACAGTGACGAGATTTTTCTGTGGAGTTTCACTTTTAATATTGCATCCTGGGTGTTTTAAGTTCCAATGATGTTCGTGGAAGTTTTGAAAAACAAAATAGGAGCTTTGTGACTGAAGATGTTTATAGAACAACCTGTAAAGGAGGTAGAGTCAAGAGTGACAAGTTGACAAGCACAATTCAGAGGCAAATGTACAGACAAGCAGCTGCTGAAGCAGCTGTACATCAGGATACAGCACTTGTGTGCTGGTGACCTGTCCCAGATCTACTGAAGCTATTGAATGCAAGGCCAGGAAGATGGTGGGGGAACCCTGTACTCCTGACCTAAGAAAATATGAATTCATGTCCTGAAATATTTTCCCTTGATAAAAATTTTCATACATATTGCAGAAAAAAAAATTCTGTAGGATTGCCAGCAACTTGTCCAGTCACTGCAGTGCTGATTTTATTTATGAGTGCCCTGATAGGTCTTATTCCCTTCTGCTTCAGTGGATAAAGCTCTACAGGAGAGCAGGCAAATGGAAGAGAAACACTGGCTAGGTATAACCAAATAGCTGATAGGCAGCATCTGTACACTTTCTACTCATGTTTTGCATAGACGTTTTATTCTGAAAAATACGCTGTGCTGCTAGCTTGAGTACTCAAACAAAAACCTAAATTAAAATCCATGTTGAGTAACATGCTTAGTGCGATTAAAGCAGTAAATCTGTGAATAAACAACATCCTTAACTCACCCTGGTAAGATGTAGTAAGTTGGAGCTGCTAGAGCATGGGGCATGGCTTGCATTTCTCCAGCATCCAGACAGTTTGTCTGTGTCAGTGCCTTGCATAGCACAGGATTAATCGATTCTTAGCTCTTGTCAAGACCTTCATCTTACAGATCTACAAATAAGTAAATCTGCACTTTACTGGAATGGACCTACTGCTAGCTTTCAAGAAATTTCTGTCAGGTTTCCATAGGAAAACTGTTTCAAAGGCTTTAATAAATTCGAGCTCATGCAAACGGAAACAAGGATGGAAAAATATTAAAGAAACAAGTCTGAAATATTTCAGCTCCCAAAGTCTCAAAGTTCCCTGGGAGTGTAAGTTGCACCAAAATGGCATTAATGAATTCTGCTGTAGGAAATAACTTAGTTCCTTTTCACAGGTTACAAAAGCAACTTGCACTTTTTCTGGGTGTATATATAATTTCTCACATTGTATAAGCATAGATTGGTTAATATATGGACTTCCTTTAAAACTAAAGCAAACTCACACATTTTTTCAGTGGTTCTGCACTGTGTCTTTTACATATGACCACCAGGAATGAATTAACATTGGGTTAACTACAGATTTCTGGTATATACATTTCTTCTATATTCATAGATTTTAAATACCTTAGCAACCATTTAACACTTTAAACCTGACCGATGACATTTATGATCATGTCTCAGAATCAGCTAAATCATCTGAGCACTATTCCTTTAACCACCAGATGACTCTTTATTTTCAAACTTTGGAATATGCTGAGTAACCCTGGTAAATGATCTGTGGACAGGAAGGACTGTCATGCTTCCCTGAAATCTTTGCAATGTATTCTGATTCATTAAAGGCATCCCAGAAACTGTAAGATCAAAATACTATACATCTTATTTCAGCCTTCAATGACAGTGACACAATTCTAAGATGGCATAAATAAGCCCAAAAGAAGACAAACTAATTTAGAAGCAAAAATGTTTGGGTCAAAAAAATCTTAAGTTTATACCGAGTTCTCCTGCATCCCAGGAAATTCAGAGACATTGGCTACAGAAGTCTTTTATTTAGATTTTCTTTTTTTTTTTTTTTTTGACTTGTGTCCCTTACAGTCAAATTACTTTGAATTTTATTTATTATATTGCTGCAGATAATCAATAGATTTGATCAAGACTGGCAAGTTGGCTTTCTGTATAGAAAGCTCAAGGAGAGAGTCAGAGCATTTGGAGAGTAACGCCTCAAGAGAACAAATCTGTAAGCAATCTAATCGCTGTCACCATTTATCAGGTGGCACTGCATCAGCTGGTATTTTTGTGATACAGGTGAGGGGAGCAAGACTTCTGAATGAAGTATTAAACTTTGTATAGCATAGGAAAATCAAGCTCTTTCAGCATAAACCCCCAAATGTAGATGTTCTTAAAGACTTATTTACGGGGATTGATTCTTCAATCTCCCGTGGATCCATTTTCCCCAGGCAAAATGAGGCACTGCAGGTGTAAAATGCTATTGCTCTTACTTGCACACTGCTTGAGCAGTGTAAGCCCTCCAGCGTCAGGCTCTCTGGCCCCTTGGAACACCGCACTGAAGATAATGAACGGCTCCCTCTATGACATTAGTGGAGGTGTTCTCACTGAAAATCTTAAGGTGAAGTTGTTATTGCTATCATATACTGACAAGGCATTCACATATTCCTGCAGAGTAGAGAATTAATGAAGAAACTCAGTTAACAGCGCCCAGTGTCACTTGGGTCCTCCAGGACTGTGGGACCGTTCATCTTAAATACTGTTTGGCCGGATCCAGCTGTTGTGCTGGGGCAAATGGGGAAGGCGAGGGTTTATAAAAGTGGCCAGAGAAGCGTAACCTCCCTCTCTTCCCATTATTGGTCCCTGCAGTCATGTTGTGGTCACATTGCAGGGTCCCGGGTACACGGCTGTGCTGTCCTGGCTGTTCAGACTGCCGCTTCCCCGACCCAGAGCAGGGGGAGTGGGAACACACTGGATGTGGTAGGACTCTTGCGAAATGGGGGGCTTGGGTTCTGGACTACTTTTCTTTGATGCTGCTGGAATAAAAGGAGACTTTCTGCTCATTCAAATGGCTTTCAAGGAGGCAAGCCAGTTAAGTGAGGGATTGCACAGTCTGTCTTAAATAATTTGATTTATGGATTGACTTCCTTCATAAATATTCACTCCTGGTTCCTTTATTTTCTAAATTTTTTTTTTCTGGTTGTTGTGAATCCAAATTTAAATGCATCCATAGTGTACAAATGTGTATATCCTTCCCTTTGAAAATACAAAAAGGCAACAAATGCTGCTGTAATCCATTACTTTCTTGATGTGTTACTTACTCATATGGCTAAGTGAATGGATTTTTCTGGCTAGAAAACAACCTCACAAATGATAAGTCTGCTTTTTCTAAAATGCAGGACTTTTTGCTTAGTTTTAACAGTTTCACCATTCTTAGGGTCATGAAATTAAGAAACCACATTTCTTTCTTGTATAGCAGCCAGAACTACAACAGGGCAATATCCTGAAAATGTCCATTGCAACAACCTCAGTGCTGTGATAGAGTGCTTGTGCTGCGTTGTGCGGGGTCTTAATGAGGTCGTACAAAAGACTGTGATTCCCTCTGTCGTCTTGTGCACAAAGGCAGGGCAGATGTGTTAGTGTATTTGAGTCCTGCCACAGATGGGAGCAGCAGGTCATCAAGGAGGTAGAGAAGGACAAAGCTATGGCTGCTTCTCTGTACAGCAAGACAGGTCGATGGAGCCACAGAGAAATGAGTGTGTCCTTTCGAACGCTACTGGAAAGGACTTCTGATCGCCCTTTCATTAATGTTTTGGAGGCATAAAGTCCCCTACCATTTTTTATAGCTGGGCTGTCTTTAGATTTTATGGTATGGGAAAGCAGTAGCTAACTTCTGCTATCTGTGTGTATGGTAGGAAAGCACCTGTCTTTGGAGATCCTTTGGCTTTAGAGTATCACATCTAACAGTGAGGATTCCCTCTAACAGTGAGAATTCCCAGTGAGGTAACTATCAGGATGGCCAAATTTCTCAGTCTTCAACTTTTGCAGAAAATTGTAATTTCTTCAGTTTTTTTTTTATTTTATTTTTTTGTTTGTTTTGGCTGTGGGTGGGGAATTTATACCTTTTTTTTAAAAAAAACAGTAAAAGAAATCAAACAATAATTTCACTTGGAATGATTTTTTTTTTTCCAGGACTACATGGAAAATGTTCGTATATTGGCTGTGCTCTAAGATGAAGGTATTTCTCCTGAAGTGGAAAAAATAAGTCTTTGGCTTTTGGAAGTATTTGACATTTTAGATTCGTCTGTTTCCTTTTTGTATCCTTATCATAGGTGCTGTGGGATCAAGAGATTTCTAGAAGTTGTCTTTTGTAAAAGTGCTCATAACAGAAATGGGTTCTAACTACAGGCGTTGTGAAAAAACATGTAAGAGCCAATAATTAACAGAAACTGTTTCTCCTGAAGGTTCCTTTTGCAGGTTAGGGCAATGTAGTCTTCCCTACAGTGGATATAGCAGAAGTAGAGATTTATTCAGCTAGAGCACTGGGCTGTGAGACTGTAAATCTAAGGTCTATTCCCAGCTCTGTCTCAGAGTCTGGCTTTGCTACCTAAGGCAAGTCATAGACTCTGTACCCCAATGCTGACCTGAAAAATGGCCGTGATAACTTGTGGAATTTTCTGCAGCCATGCTGAGATTAAATTGCGTGAGATTGTAGGATGCATTTCAGATTCTTGTATGGATATGTGGGTGAATGGAGTAACAGGGTGGGTAACATTTTTAATATACGCAAGTGTGGGGAAAATCACTTATTTGTCTCCAGTGAGTGGACAAGGTAAAGATATTAGAAATGGTTTCCTTCTCTGGTATATGAATACACACATATGAGATACTTGTGGACCTATTTTAACTGCTTCTGACTAAAAATCATTGGAAATATGTGGATATTGGTGAATACATGACTACAGGAGCGAACTGTTGTACTGATCATGTTACAATAGCTAATAACCAATTCACGTGTAAAAATTACCTGTTGCAAAGATGCTATTAGGGGAAAACAGGAGCAGGATAAACCTTATCATAACATGTATCTAAAATGACAAGTTTACAAGAGCAAAGTGGTACAGTTGTGACAGGCAGAATAAGACTGCTGTACTGACCATTTAACCGTATGGTAAAGTACTTTAATTTGGCTGTGCTCAGCCTGCCAGTGATCTTATTTTGCATCATGCAGGCAGGTGAAGAGGAGACTTGTTTGCTAATTAGTGTTATGATTTGAGATGCACAGCCGTAATGAAGCATGAAATGGCAGTCACAGGAGATATTCCTGTAACCCTTGTGTGTCAGCCTGATGAGATGGCTGCACTTTGTCAATATCAGCGGGTAGAAAGTCCCAGAAGAAAAATACTAGTTCAAGTGAGAAGGGGTTATTTAATAGAGAGCAATTAAAGAGAGTGATAGTCCTAATTACACATGCAAGTGCAGAAACTAGTTAGGTTTTTAGTACTGTGGTGACAAGAGTTATAGTCTATTAGGTTCTGACTGTTAAGCATGCTGCAAGGGAAATATGTTAATTCAGAGCATCAAAGAGCATTAGAAAATCCCCACCAGATAACAGCAATGGTGAGAACCTCACCAATCAGATCTGCTGTTGTTTAGTGAATTATGTTATAGGAAGTACTGGTGCGAGTCCACCAGAAGCTATGAAGCCACTGCTTCGTAAACACATCAAGGTGGCATACAGCACACAAGTATTTTGTGGCATCAAGATTAACATGTCCAGGATGGTTGGCAGTAGGACAGATATCTTTTTCATGAAGTTCTATTTCAGATATGAACTTTCAAGGACTTTTTGGAATAAGATTAGATGGGACAAATTCTGTTAGAGTGTAAAAACCCATGGAGAACAAAGAAGTCTTTTTGACCGTGTCCTTAAAACACAGCCAAAGAGTACTTTGTGATGCTCTTACTGCTTGCCTTGGCTACATCATACCTTCTTGTCAGGCAAGGCTTGACGCCTGCTGGCTCTTCTGCACTCGGTTTCATTCCTGTTTCCATGCTAAGGAAACAGGGGGATATGCTCCACATGAGAGCCCAGTCTGACCGTGTGCTGGTTTTGATGGCCAAGGGGGCAAAAGCTGAGGACATGTCATCACACTGACTGGTAGGTGTAGTCAAAGTCTTTATTTCTAGCAATGAGTGCTGCTTTCAGAAAGAGTAGAGCAAAAGAGCACAAAAGGGAGCACGGACTCAGGTTACAGCTAGTGGTTACCTGGAAGCGTATCTATAGTTCTGCACATTTTTGTTACTTGATGGGAGTTGTATTTTGAAAGCAGTCTTACTCATCAAGCATATATAACTGCTTTGATGAAAAACATTCTCTAAATTATTTACTGTTGTTCTATGAATAGAGACTTCATAAGAGGTGCAAGACACTGAAATTCATAGGCTGAGCCACAAAGGAAGCCACATTATGCAGTGAGATGATTACTTCTGACTTAAACTTCAGAGTCATTTGTACTTGCACTCACCACTTTTCTGGTCTTTCTCCATATTTTTAAGTGGCTTTACCAAGTCTGATCTCTGACATGCCAGTTATTTCCTCCTGACTTTCATTTGATTCAGTTGTGCCTGATATTATCACTGTTAACCTTGTCTGCTCTGAGACCCATCTGCAGCTGAAAGCCATGTCAGAACAGTTTATTCCAGTTCATTAAAAGCCATCCGTGTTTTTTTCCTTTCGCCATTCCTTCAGTAATGGATAATTTTACAGTCCCTTTCTAAGATAATGTTTCATTAGTAACATATTATCATGTAAGGGGATCTCTTAAACTTGCTGTAATCACACATGATACATGCCTTGTTTGACTTTTCTCTATGTGATCTGCATCTGGAAATAACAGGAGAAATATTACTGTATTCTTATTCTGTGGAAAACCAGTAGGGTGGCATCAGTCTGGTCTCAGCTCATACCTGAACAATGTTTTTAATAAGAAAAAAAGGTTTTGTAATTCTTAATTAAAATTTGCCAATTACCACAGGAAATCACTACAGTGGTTTGGAGTGTGTTCTTCCCCTCACCATCTCTCTTCTTCTTGACCCTGAACTTGTTTGACTACCTCTGTTCAGGGCAAATTGCAGTACCTAGCTATATTTTAATCACAGTACATTATAACAGTTGGTTTTAATGCCCTATCTTGCATTTAGCTTAAAATATATAAGATAAAAAAGTCAAACTGCATTTATTTCTTTTTTTCTACTCCAGTTCTTAAAAGCTGTGTAAATTCAGTCTTAATTCTATTTATTTACCTTCAAAGTATACATGGAGCTCTTGATTCCTGATCATAACTACAGAGAACAAATGATGGTTTAATGGTACCTGAATAGATTGAACCTCTTCAGTTATGAATTTGAATTTTATCCTGAAACTAAGCTGCATTGCACGATTTCCATTTTCTCTACTATTAAATGTGAAAGTTAAAGTGGGACCTCAGATGTTTAGAAAATTCAGCTTGGGATGCACTCCAAACTTCATATTTTCTATGTACTTTAGGCGTAGTTTCCATTAATTTTTGAGTACGGAAATTTTGTTGTGGATATGGGTGTAGCTTTAGTTTAACTCGCCATTCCACATACCTAGCCTTCTTCCCCTTTCTTCTTCCATGATCCACCAAGGGAGCAGTTGAGTGTATATATGACAATTCATTGTTATATGATACTAAATACTGTGATTTTTGAAAAAAGCAAATATACCAGCTGTAGTAGCCATAAATTTACTAAGGTATGCTAGCTACCTAATGAAAAAGTCTGATTCAAAGGCTCCTAAGAAAATATTCTGTGGGGAAATGAACTTGGTTTTTACAATGAGTAACATAAAGGATATAAGAGCTGCTTAAAAGCAAAGCTAAAACACAGAATTTCCAATGACACATGGGAGCATGATGATATGACAGGGAAAAAGAAAGGGTGAAACACAATTTTAAAACTTCTATTTATAGCTGAAACACTTCATGCTATCTAGATGATAAAGGAGACCCCAAAGGAAACGTTTACCGGAAGATTTTTCTTTCTTACCTCACATTTGTTGCCCTGTGTAGGGGAAAACACGTCTCAGAAAAGCTGGACTTTACAGTTGTAGATGACCTTGTAACCAAGATTGACATGAAGAAGAAATTGTTGACTGTTATCATGACTGACAGAAAACTATTACTTCTAATTTAGTTCTGTGTCTGTACGTATCTTTCTTCCTCTCTGTATATTCATTCATTGGCCAAGATTATTTACTAGCATAAGGACAAGAAAAATTAAAATCACCCTTTGAATTCAGAAACCACATCCTGTCCAATACTAAAGAGACTTTAAAAACATTACTTTCCCAACTCAGTGAATTTCAAACAGGTTTGGATGACAAATTCCTATAGGCTTATAATAAAATTGTTATCTCAGTCTTTAGGTGTACAACAGCTAGATGAACATATTCTTTGCTCATGAAATTTACTCAAGATCATTAACCAAATCAAGCTTTCCAGTTCCATCCCCCGTCATTGTTTCTTAGAAAACATGCATATAAGGTGTATGGTTTCTCTGATCAGGGGCAAATCTCTGTAACAGTTTTCTGTTTTAAAGAGCTACATTTAATGCATGAAAAAAATTCTGTTCATTCTAGTTTTCAGCATATTCTACTTAAATACATTTTTATACATGCTTCTGAACACAGATAAAGACAAATACAATTGCAACTCTAGCACCAGGCAGAAGGGAACTCTAGGTTGCAGACATAAAAACACAAAGTCAGGAAACAGAAATATGATCACTTCCAGGATAGCAAGGCGCTAACAATCCGTACAGCATACCTCGGCTTGCAAAGTTTGTGAGAATACTCTTAGATTTAACATATTTAAATTAAACACAGACTCCACTTTTGCTACTCACAACATATATTTAACATGAAAATGGAACATAAATCTCAATTCGATTAGCACAACCTGAGATTCAGTTGAAATATTTTGGGGCAGTTGTCATAAAGACAGAAGCATTAGCTGTGAAGTCTGTGGTTAATCTCACATACAATTTAAGTAAGAGGCATCAATTTAACAGTTACAAATGCGAGTCCATCAATTATGTTTCTTGCTCTGGTAAGATAGCTCATGTGAGCTAGTGATCTCTTCTGCCTGAAACTTAAAACCCGATCACAGGCTCCTTTTCTGGATTGTTCATATATCTGTTTGGTGCCAAAAGGACAGAAAGTTTCTTTACCACAGGAACTGGTGATTCTCTCTGGGTCCAGAGAACAGTCTCAGACTTGCAGAACAAGTGAGATCATCTGGTCCAGATGATCTCCATCTTCAGACTGATCTGGAGATCAGGTCCAACCCCCCTGCTCAGAGCAGGGTCAGTAAGAGCAGGTTACTCAGGGTTGTGTCCTCTTGGGTTTTGAATATCTCCAAGGATGGCAACTCCACAGCCTCTGTGGGCAACTTCTTTCTGTGTTTGATCGTCAGTAAAGAAGTTTCTTCTTTTGTTTAAGTGGAATTTATTATACTTCAATTTGTGCCCATTGTCTCTTGTCCTGTCACTGGGTACCACAGAGAAGAGTCTGGATCTGCCCTTACACCTCCCATCAGATAGTCATTCGTATTGACAAGATCCCCAACTGAGTGTTCCCTTCTCCAGGCTGAATAGTTCCAGTTCTCCCAGACTCCTCTCACATGAAAGATGCTCCAGTCCTTTAATCATCTTTGTGGCACTTAGCTAGACTCACTGCAGTATGTTCCTGTCTCTTTCGTACTGGGGAGACTAGCACTGGGTCCAGCGCTCCGGGTGTGTCTCACCAGGGCTGAACAGAGAGGAAGAATCACCTCGATTGACCTGCTGGTGCTGCTCTGCTAAATACAGCCCAGGGTGCTGTCGGCCTCCTTTCCTGCAAGTGCACGCTGCTGACTCAGGGTCAACTTAGTGTCCACCAGAAATTTCAAGACATTTTTTGCAAAGCTGTTTTCCAGCTGGTAGACCCCGCTGTGTACTGGTGTGTGGGGATATTCTTCCCCATTTGCAGGACTTGACATTTCCCTTCATTGAACTTTTTGAGATTTGTGTCGAGCCATTTTTCCAGTCTGTTAAAGGGTCTTTCAATGGCAGCACACTCCTGTGTTCTATCAAGCACTGCAAATCTGCTGAGGATGCACTCTGCCCTATCATCCAGGTCCCTAAGATGTTAAGCAGTATTTGCCCCAGCACTAACCCCTGGCATACGCTGCTGGTGACTGACTTCTAGCTGGACTTTGTGTTGCTGATCAACCCTTTCAGCGTGGCAGTTCAGCCTCAGGTCAGTCCATCTCGCTGTCCATTTATCTGTCCTGTACTTTATCAGTGTGCCTGGCGGTGTTACGAGAGACAGTGTCAAAAGCCTTGCTAAAGATAAACTGCTCTTCCCTTGTCTACCAAGCTAGTCATCTCATTGTGGAAGGCTATCAGGTTGGGCAGGAATGACTTCCCTTTTGTACATCCATGATGATTACTCCCAATTTCTTTCTTGTCCTTAATTTGTTTAGAGATGCTTTTCAAGATTAGTTGCTCCATCACCTTCCCAGGCACCAAGGTGAGGCTGACCAGCCTGTAGTTCCCTGACTGCTCCTTCTTGTCCCTCTTGAAGATAGAAATGACATTTGCTTTCTTCTGGTCCTCAGGAACTTCCCACCATCACCATGGCCTTTCCAAGATTATTTATAGTGGCCTCACAGCAGGATGGCTCAGCTCACTCAGCAGTTGTGGGTGCATCCCATCTCATCAGGTCCTTGAGTTTGTCCCATCAGGTCTTTGTTTGTCCTGTCCAAATGTCCCCCAACATGATCCTCACCTACTGAGGGTAAGTCTACCTTCCACCAGGCTTTCCCACTGGCCTCAGGGGCCTGGGATTGCTCAGTGCCAGTCTTACCAGTGAAGACTGAGGCAAAGAAGGCGCTGACTACCTTAGGCCTATACATGCCCTTTATCACCAGGTCCCTGCCCTGCCCGTTCAGCAGCAGGCCCACTTTGACCTCATCTTCCTTTTACTGCTGATGTAGAAGCCTGCAAATGCTGTAAAGGCAATTGCTTATGCTAGAGACTGTACGGTTAGGGCTCGTTAGTCAAGAGCGTTTTTTTCTTGTGAGGTCCTCAAGGTCATTTCTCTTACAGCCTTTTGCCTGGGCTAACCTTGGCCCTGGCAGGCCCTAGAAGTGAGGCAGTTTCAAAGGGGAAAAGTAGGTTTAGATACTGGTAAGGAAAAGTATGTTCAACTCTAGCTTGGGTCTGGTTTATGGCCTTGCTAGAAATTCCTTTAAAGGGTTTTTGTGTAGGCATTAGCTATGTTTCCATTAGTGAGCTGGTTCAGAGCAGCAGTGCTGGTTAGAAATTAATCCCTTGACTGTTGCCGTTTACTGCGAGCAGCCTCAGTTTCCAGAGTGGTTTTGGTATGTTGGAACTCGGTTCCTTTTGGAGGAAAATAAGCAAAAGCTCTTTTGAAAAAGTGCTCCAATGCTTAATGGGGAAATGAAGATCCAAACCATGGGGTGGGCTGCGCCATGACTAAGCCATCTGGTATGCGCTGCTGCCTTTTCCCTTCAGAAAGCTTTGCATCGTGAGTAGTTGCAATGCTCTCCTTGGAAGATGAAATCCAATCTGAAATAATCTCCCAGCACCTCAGGTAGTGGGTTATGCGAGAGGCCTCAGCACAACCTGCTTCGATCTACTGATCCACGCATTTGCACCAAATTGCTTGCTAAATTCAGCCTAGCTGTAGTGGAAATTATAAATAAATCACATTAATATAAAGAAGCCAGTGAGTTAGGCTGGGGCTTATTAGAGCAGAGAAGTGAAATAAAGAGTGCGGAATATGTGCTCTGTTTCTTTGCTCAGCTCAGGAACAACAAATAATGAAGGAACTTTAAAAAAGTTAAGGGAGATTTACCAGTTTTCTAGCCTTTGATTACTGTTTTGCTGAATTTTTCAGAAACAAGTTGATAAAAGCCACCAGCCTTATTCCATTTTTTTTTAAGCCAGAGTAGAGGAATATTTTATTCAAAGATATGTATCTTTATTTGATTTGTGCAAAATGAGGGAAGTTATAGTCAGTATAAAAGATCACAAGACTGGGGATACTGGCTGAAAATCAAAACTCAATTTATAGACTTTCTAGCTTGCATTTTTTTTTCCCCCCAAGATGTACAGCATGGAGGCTTTGTACGCTATTGTTTTTGTAGTACAGGTGGAATTAAGTGATGCATCAACTTGTGGCCAAAATCTGATAATGATTAAAGTTTTATGCACGTGAATTATTCACTAATCCAAACATTGATTTATATTCAGCTGGAGAAGCAGGGAGATTGAGGGGGAATGCCAGTGGAGCTACGAGTCCAAGAAATCCATCCCCTGTGACATTAGAAATATTTTTCTTTCTCTGTGCTCATTCCCTCTACTATAAAAAGGCTATGAAATACTAATCTTTGGAGAAAAATATAATGGTTATTTTTTAGTTCCATAGTTTGAAAATACAGTATATCATCTTAACATATAATTCCACATATTTGATATTGTGCATGTGTTATACTAATGTATGTATATAACACGTACATTCAGAGTAATGATTTTTTATAATGGTCATAATGATATTATTAGTATGTATAGTCCAAAGAAACGGTTGGAAGGATTTTTTTTTTGAAAAAAGATAAGTTAGGGTAACAACAGGTTATACTGTCCTAAAAAAAAAAAAGGAAAGATAAGAAATATAGATCATTACAGAGTTGCCTAGGTAGGAAAACCCTGCAATCAGGCACAGACATTCAGGAATGTTTCCTCAACCCTTACGCGGTAGTTAATTTCTCTAGTTTTAACAGTCATGCCATCCCCCTCTGCATCCCATACCATCATCCCTTCTTTATGGAATTCTGTCCAAAACCTTCATTGCTTTAGAAAAATCAAAACTATAATTTTCAAAACCAACCACTTCAATATTTTCATGCAGGATAATAAGGTTCTTACCATAGTTAATAGGTCCCTGATAAATGCCATCTTCTTGAGATGTAATGGCACTGTGTACTATTTTTATGTGTGCTCCAAAGTAAGTGGTATTAATAAGAAGTGGCTCTTTATTTTTCTATTTACTATAATTTAAATTTTCTGTTTTCCTCTGGTGTGTACCATATTAACTACACTTTCCCATTTCAAGCAACAATGGATATAACTTCTGTTTCATTTAATTCCTCAGCCATGGACAGCTAGATTCTGGGAAATATTTGGGGGATGCATCACTATATCTTTGTCCTGTTACTGTACTCTTTACATTAGTCCTGTATTATTGACTTTGAATAAAGGATACTGAATTACATGGACTTTTGGTCTCACCCAATAAATACAGTTGTTTCTAAGTTTACTGATGCTTATTTTTCCTTTAGTCTCTGTTTCTTTGTTGATCTTACTTTTGTTTATATCACACAGAAAAGAGATGTGAAAATTTGCGAATATTTTTGCCAATATGTCAACTTACTTAATTTCCTGGAAAAAAAAGAATTTTCCAATCATTTGATACCCTATGCAAAAACACTACTCCCAGTAGCTCAGGACAGAATTCCAGTTACCATTGCTAATCATATGATCCTTCATTTTTTCCCTTCCTGAATCCTAATCAGATGAACATTTTCAGCATCACCATGGTTGTCTTGCATCATTTCCACCCTAACATTTTCCAAACCTAGCATCCTCTATCTTGGTTGTACCTTGACTGTGTCACCATCTTAGGATCTATGTGGCCTTTGCAGAGCGACTGCATCTTCTGAACTGTTCTACCCCTCTCCCTTAACCAAAGCACATCTGAAAACTCATTTCTTCAATGACACTTAAGGAAATCAGTTGACATTATTGCCTATGTATTAATTTTATTTAAAATATAAGTGGAAGATGGGGTAAAATGTGGTAGGGAAAACTTTAAGAATATTAAAAGCAAGCATGGAAATTGATGGGGGGGGGAAGGGGAGATACAAGAAAATTCTTAATATAAAGAAACCCATGTGAGGAAGAGATGTGCAATTAATGTGTTATACATGATAAAACTTGCATCAGTGTGTGTCGCTGATTAAGACCACAGATGCAGGCAGCATCCTTGTGTAAGAGGACAGGTAGAGCTATGGTCCTCTTTTCTTTCCAGCATACCAGTAATGACAAAGTAGGAGATAGAAATGGTATAAATTTGCATCTTGCCTTGCAGTCACTGTAGACAGCTGAATAGAAAAAATGATTACAAAAGAGAGTATGGGTTTGGAACATTAATCTCTTTTCTTTTCCTTCTCCATGTATATGTGTGATACATGAAGCTCCCTGCCTTCTCCCTCTGTGTCCCAAGCCCATAGACTGCCCTTTTTTACTCCTCTTACTTTGCTCAAGTTCTGCCTTACTTTAGTTTCAAGTGCACTTCTGCAGGTGAATAAATACAGAGAAATGTGGTTTGTGGAAAATGAGCTTGGTTTAATATCTTCTTTAGTGTTTCTATTTTAACAGGCTGCTGTTCCTAAGAGCAGAGATGCTAGTTTTCACATCCTTCACTGATTTCAGGTTAGATAATAGCATTCTGACTGTAGCTTAAAATGGGTACGTTCTGCCTGTAAGTCTCCTAGCAGTTCCCCTTCTGCCTTAGTTTTCTGTCCTAAAATATCATTGCAAACTGCTTCTGCACTGTTAAAGAGCTGTTGTGCTCTATTATGCAAGTGGCTGTGTTTCAATGACTAAGTGATCCATATCTGTATATGTATATGAGCATGTGTATGCATCTATGCATACGTGTACAAGTACAGAATGTATATAAAAATATGTTTCTTACTTTGTATAAAGATGCAGGAAGTTCTTAATTGGTTTGGGTTTTTTTTCTGTGAATTTTTAGCAAAGTCTGAACAAAACACACTTGCAAAGACAGGAAAATTACATTTGTAATTTTCACTTATTGTGGCCCTAAATATATGTTTAATATCTTTCTTCCGCAAGCTAGTTCAGCATTCCCAGGGTGAGTTGAAAGATGAGAGTAATGTGCAGAGCAGTAGAGAAATGCCGTGGGAGTGGGTAAATCTGCATGACCCTGGACGTGTTCCAACTACCGCCCTGTAATGTGCTCCAGCAGCTGCTGGCAAAGCTATCAGTTGCTCCTTGAAAGTCACCTATCATAATCCCGATTCCACAGTACCACTTCATGCAGCCAGTTGCTGAAGCAGCTTGTCTGTTGGACATTCAGACTGGCTATAAGCAGTCCAAGTTGCCTCTTTCCGTGGCTGTTTGCATGGCAGCAAAAAAACACACGTAATCCATAGCTAGGAAACAGACAACTTGGAAAACAGATCGCAAAGTTCAGAGCGGAAAGGATAAAAACTAACGAGGGTAGGTTTTGAGAACAAACAAAAAAAATGGGAAACACCCCCCCCCCCCAAACTATACCAGCAACCAACCCAACAAACCAGAAACAGAAAAACACAGAAAGAGATAAACAGTAAAAATTAAGGCGGCTGCAATTTTCTCAGCAATGGAGATACAGGAGATCTGCTGGTCAGCTAACTTTTTTAAGAGCCTCAAATGAAGTAATAGTACAGCCACGTTCCTTTTTTGACCCTTCTCATACGGCACTGTTCATTAATTCAAATTAAACCTCCCAATGTAAGTACAATCCCCTGATCTGTTGCCAGTTTGTCTCACGTTAATTTGCCCTGTCGCCTGAGCACTCCCGCTCAGGCTTTCTTTTCCTAATCTTACCTGTCAATTAGTCCCTCTCCAGCTTCCCATGAAATGGGGTTAACTGCTCCGTAAAAAGCATAAAGCCACCGTGTTACAGATCATCAAGTGTGGCAACCCAGCAAGATGATTAATTTTGAGAACCACCAGAAAATTGTGAAGAACCGCATAGTGACCAAAAAAGCTAGCTGGTGGGGCTTGGTCTACATACCACGCTTGGGCCTTCCCCCCAACCCTTTCAATAATTTTAAATGTGTTTATTTAGAAGATGAAGAACAACAGAAAGGCATTTCATCCTAACTCAAGCTGGCATTTAAAAACATCTGGCAATAGGTCTATACGAAATGACTTAAAGAAATAAATACCTGATATCTTTTTAATACTATTTTTCTGGGTTTTTTGGGGGTGTGTGTTTTGGTTTGTTTTTTAACTGTCCAACACCGTCTGTATTGCCAGTAAGTAAGGAAAGGAAGATAGACAGGGCTGCCAAGCTGCTGACTGGAAGAAACTTGAGACTCCTGAAGGGAGGAGGAAGGTGACCTTGAAGCGCAACTGTTGCTTGTGGTGAGTGGAGTTTAGCAGGGAGAAAGTTCTTACGCTATAACAGAATATTTATCTGTCTCTCATGGTTTCTTTCTTGAAAAGTAATGTGTTTAGATAATTTACTCATTTCTTTTTCTGATAGTCCATAAAAATATGGTGAAGCATTAAAAAAGTAGACAAAAAAGCTGAAAAGATGGATAATTTCATATATTTGGGTGCCAGTTTTGTATGTTTTTTCTTTTTGAGAATGAATTTAATGGAATTTCTGGACATATGAAGGACTTGTAGGACTTGAGCTTATCATATAACATGACAGAAATTATAAATGTTACAAAAGTAACCAAATTTTATGCTTTGAAGTATGAACTGCTCTGCTCAGCTGCCTATGTTCTTTCCTTATTTTTTTTTTGCACAGCAATTGGCCAAGTTTTTTTAAAAGGAATTCTGATCTCCTCCTTCAGTATTGTTATCAACCTGCTGTGATCTCTTGACAAGAACACGTTAGAGAAACGTGGTTGAAAAGTATCTTGATCATTCCTTGGCAGAAGTAGTTATCCCATAGTAAGTGGAACAAATATGGTGAGATATAGGTTTAAGGGTTTGGAAGCAGAAAGCATAAAAAATTCGGTTCTCTGCTTTTGTCGCAATGCTCAGGATAGCAGAGGAGATATATCTTCAAGTTCCACAGAAATACAGTCTATGTCTAGGCAGTGCAGAATTGTAAAAGATGTTTCAAAGCAGTTGCACTTAATTTATGTGGCAACAGGGATCCTGCAACAGCTGGACACCATTTTTCAGCCACATCTATTTAAGGCAGCACTTTATGTTTAGATACTATTAAGTAAGAAGGCTAAACTGGTTTTGTCTCAAACTGGTACCAATTCTCTTGGAAGATCTAGAGTCTGCTCTGCTGTAATGAGTAGACCTTGGTAATCTATTTAGTGGATGAAATAGCTTTAAATGGATTTAAAATTATGTCTTCTAACAGCAAAATATATTTGTTTGGGTCTTTTTATGTTATTCCTGTATACTTCTTAATATATTACAGACAAAAAAAATTACCAAAAAGATAGAAAATATGCAACTGCAGATTAAAGTCTTTCTTTCCATTTGTTGAGGCCTGATTCATATCAACTTTGTTTGACAGACATGCTGTACTTCTTGTACAGTGTGATGCCTTTCGGAAACATGAGGAGGTCCACAAACCCATTAGTCATGTTGGTCCAAGATGCTCACATTACAAAGAACATTTTTTATCTCCTCACTTTTCCTACTTATCTTAGCCAAAGACTAGCACTATGTCATGTCATCTTGCTGACTGTATTTCTTAAGTGCCTGTTTTCATACTGTCCTTAATAATCCTCTCAAAAAGAAGACATTATTTTCAAATGTTGCTCTGGAAATTTTCCTTTTAAAGTTTTGGACGACTTTCAACTGGTCTCTTAGCTAACACTTGCACTGAATACCCAAGCATAAAGAATCCTCCAGGTAGAGAAGATGCTTGTAGGAACCATAGATGAAACCTTTGTCAGTAGTATATTTGAACAGATGAAAGTTTCTCAGAGACTTCTTGTTTTGTCAGAATACAGATTACCATTGTCCAAGTCTAGATTTTTATTCCCTGTGCCTTTTGGCTGGGAGCATATTGACGCAGATGATGTTTTTAGCATACTATAGACCCTAAATTGATACCTATAATGTTTGTTCAGTGAAGGATGGATGAATGAAATAGCGATTTTGTGTTAGGATATTGGTTTTGTTGCTGTCATTATGTTATTTGGGAATATTTTTCCTTTCTCCCATTTTAAGGTGGTCATTTTATATGCAGTGTTTCATACTTCAGCTCAAGCAATTAGATTTCTTTAGTCTTTTTCGTCAGTGCTGCATGTTACCTGCAGTTTTAATCCACAGGGGTGAGACCGAATCATACCTTAAGCGATCACTTGCTAGTCAAACAGCAGTGCAAAACATGGGGCAGTCAGATGAATGTAATATTTTGGATGAAGTTTAATTCTTGAATATTCTGCAATATGCAAGAGGTCACACTGGATGATCATAGAAGTTCTTTCTGGTCACCTTCCCTATAAACATACGCTGTTGGGAGGTTTTGCTTCAGTGAGCACTTTTTTCTTCTTTCCCTGTCAAAAAGTCAGGCATGGTGGGTATTGCTGGCAGAGTACCAGCCACTCTTAAGGCAACTGGTGTCCAGTAAACTCACATTTGAAATACTTTAAATTACTCATTCTTGGTGAGTTATGCTTTGTAAAGGGAAGGCAAAGGATCTTTGCCTCTTTAGATAAAAAGGACCAAACATTGAATGAAGGCTAGCAAGAAACCCAGAAGACTGTTTTGCAGTTATGTTCTTTACTGTTATTGGGCTAAAAAAGGCCAAGTTTGATAAGATTTTGTCTTACCTTTATTCCCTAGGGAAAAGAAACACTCCTAGTCTAGCCCTGCTCCTATAAGGGGATCACCTATTACTCAGCAAGTAGCAAATGATTCACTCTTCCACGCTGGACCTAAGTTTGTAAGTACTACATGCTTACCCTGAGTGGCTCTGTATAAACCTTTCCACACAAGAGCAGAAGGCAGAGATTCTCTTTCAGTAACTCTCTCTGCATAGTGACAGCTCCCCAAACGGTGCCTTCCTTCCCATGCACCACCCCAGCCTCACTGTTACTCAGTTTTAGCTGCTGCTCAACATTCTGTCCAGCATTTCTTCCAGTTATTATTCAGTTCAGTTGAGTTCAGCATTTGTCCTTGATTCACAACTCAAATAGGCACTTAGGTAGTCTTACAGGTTGTCCTTAGGCAAGTGACCTACGGAGCTACTTTCTGATAAAATAGACACATGTGAATGGATAAAAAGATAGAGAGAAAGAGACGAATATTTATAGATACGCACTACCTTCCCATGTTCAATTCTATAAATGCTTAAGAGAAATAAGAGATAATTAAATATACCATCATGCCATGTCTGATATTCCAGCAAAATATTTCAGCCAGGAACCATCTTCCTAGATATCTTGTTCAAATAGAAGCCAAGAAATTACAGTAAGCACTCAGTCAGAAAAGTTCTTTCCTCTGATATTTTAAGATGATTCCGTGTGATGGTAGTCAAAACACTTCCATTAGTAGAACTAACAAATGTTTATGTATTTAATATATTTTGGGATGTCTATTCCAGTTACTATGTGAAAGGCTTGATGTCCTGTCTGACAGCTGCTAAGAGCGTGTTATAAAGTCAAGCCTTGAGCCTTAACGGGACTTTGCGTCCATCCTGCCGTCAATGTCTGACCTCTCTTCACTGGGAATGCAATCTTAGTTCTGTCCCCCAGGTCCGGTTTGGTTAGTCGCATGAAATCGCTGCTCAGGAAGGCAGTGGAGAAGTGACATCTTTAAAAGACCATGCTGCCAAACAGCTACTTGGCGTGAAGCTGGAACTGAGAAGAGAACTGTTATAAAAGAGAGGTCTCACCTTTTCCATGGAGTGCATGAAAGCAATGTTTGACAGCATAGAAAAAAGGAGTAAGGCTGGGTTGGCAGAACAAGCTGAGTTGTTTTTAAGGGGAAGCTGCAGCACTCATTATTCACTTAGGAAGAGACTATTTCAAATATGCCAGGAAAAACTGCAGTTTTTCTTCAGGTCTTTGTATGAAAGAGGCCAAACACAAGCACACTAAAGTGAATAGAATTTGCACTCTTCAGTTAAAACATTGAATGCTTTTTGGTGTTTTAGTTTAACAAGTTTTATCCGTTATTAATGAATAGCTTCCAATTCATCATTAGCTTCTTTCTGTTGTTTTGCAGAATAATTCTTCATAGTTAAATTGTACAAGGAGAACCTGTCCCACTGCTTTTAGGGGCAGGATAAAATAATGTGAACAGCAGGAGCAGCGACAGGTCAATTAGCAACACTGGCAGCTTCTTTGGAATGGCAACACTGCTAGAGCCGAAGAGCTCGCTGGCACTGAAATCTCTCTTGTGAGGGGGAAGTGTAGAGTCCTGGGTACAGTTTTGTAGAATAGCATGACAGACAACAAAATGGGTAACCAAGTTGGGAAGCTAAAAACACAGTACAAAGCTCTTCCACACTATGGGACTGTGCTGAAAGATTTTTCTCAACAAGAACAGCAAGAGTTTGCTAGGCAATGTGTATACTATTTGCTGCTTTCAGCACATTCATTAAGGAAAGTCTGCTTTTTTTAGCTTTTTGGATTAATTTTTCTTTTAAACCTGTGTTCCTGTCAATGTGTTTTTTGTTGTGTTTTTTTTTTTTAAGAGTAGCCAAGTCTCTTGGTTTCTTTTATCTCTGTTGTAATTTCCCTCCTTGCTGAATGTATGAATGAACCGTGTTTCTGGAGCGACTTCTCAGTAACACATCTCCATCAGAGATTTTACACTAGGAGTAAATAAATTTTCAAAATGTCTTTTCATGGGGAAATACAATTATGAATGCTGGTCTCATGAAATAGAATTTATGTACAGTAATCTGCATAAATACTCCCAAACTGTATCTCTTCCATAATTAATAAGTTGACATTTTAGGAGGGAGGAAGGATTATCTTTCTGTAAAGCCACAGTCAGTGAAAATAATTTTAAATTCTATTCCCAGCTCCTACTCCAGATTCCCATTGCGATGCCAGTAATTGTGCCTCTGGTTTTTAAGCAGTCAGTTATTAAATAATTTTCAAATTCTTTGTTGTTGGAAGGTAAAGTTCATCTCTTTTTTTTAAAGTTGTCCACACAGTATAGCAATCAGTGACAAAGAAGAGGTTTTAAAACGTTAACTCATCTCCTCCAAGGGAAGAAATCACATGAACAGCCAGTTCCTCCAGGTCCTCTAAAACCTTCTGAATTCAGTGCTCAGTTCTGAAACAAAGGTCTAAAATAGAGACTACACCAGCACGATTTCAAATAGGAATGCCACCTGCAGAGGTTCGGCAGGTTGCAGCATTTGCTTCCATAGGAAGGGGCACGTTGGTAGGGGACATGAATGCACGAAGTTCTGGCCTTGGAACAGTAAGGAGTTTCAATTGCTCACAAGCTGAGACCATGAAAGCATTTAATAAAACTTTTTAACAAATGCTAATTGGTCTTCTTTGCTCTAATTGACTATTTTCACATTTCAGCAATAGATTTAATTCTGCCAGATAAGTTACCAAATAAGTCACGATCTACGTCTATTTGTTAGAATGTTTTCCAAGACAGTGAAAGCATATTTGAGAGAGAACAGAGTGGACTTCTTTTATTAAGGCTTATCCAAATGGGATATGAGCTAGGCAGAATATGAAGGCTTAGAGATAACATTTAAGGTAGAAATTCACTTTTACAAGCAAAAGTGTATTTGTTTCAGAAAATTACTTTCAGACAAGATTTGGCTCTACCGCACTGCAAGCTGGAACACAGAATACAGTATAAAGTATGGAATTGTATTATGATTGATTCTTTCCATACAGGATAGCATTTAACTTACCAAATTTTACAGTTCAAAGTTGCTGGAATAAAACATCTATATTTAGCAGCAGTTACCACAAGAAGAAACTTCAGCTATGTTAATTTCCAGAAGTATTTTCAAAAATTATTGTTGTGTCTCAGATAAATGTATGTTGTAATTGTGGGGTACTGTTGATCCTTCTGGTGGCAACTACTGCACTGCTTTCGATATGGACCTTCAGGCGGTTATGAGGTTGAAAGAAAATCTGGAAGAAAATGAGAATTCCTTTGCCCTGTAGGAGGTTTTGTTCATTCCTTCTAATTACGGGGCTGCGGCACATGGAGTTTTTGAGGCGATCGATACTTTGAAAACTCTGTGCTGTTTTATTATCTGTGCTGAGACTCATGAAAAATTAACTCTTTTTACCAGCACCTGAACAAAATCAATAGTTAAGGTAACGAATTCTTGCTATTTGACAGATCATTTTATTACACAGGTAAAATCTGGGGACTGCATGGGTTGTGAAAGCGTATTCTTGGTGAACTGAGAATTACAGGTAATAAAATATTTGTAGTGCTTGCAAGGAAGGGATTCGGATTACTCTCTTGCTCTAGGATGGATTGAGTTGAGATGTTCAGAGTAACCCTTTGTGACTTCATTAACTGTGACAGGGCACAGCTATCCCAAACAGATCCTATCTGTAATATAAAAAGGTATTGTTTACAGGTACATATTTACCAAGAAACCAATAATCCATCCTTTAAAAGACTGATTAGCAGAAATAAAAAAAAATTCTGTGGCTAAAGCTTGGGCTTTAGAAGCAGGAGTTTTGGGTTTGAGTCCCGTTTATAGGCTCAACATTTTATTTCTTCCTCTAGATAATGGTGATATCAAGGCTTCTTGTCGCACAGTTCAGTAACAAACTGGAGTTTTACTTAGCGCTTAGCACTGGAAGGCTTTCATCTGTGTCAGGTCTTATAGGCATTATTAAAATAACAGTTGGTTTTAGCTATCTTTCTTACTCTTGAAAGAGATCTAGTAGTTTTCTATGTGTGTATCACAAAGAGTTATTGTGAAAGTAAGCTTGAGTATGGGATATTGTGAAAGTAAGCTTGAGTATGGGATTATCTGCCTTATGTTGGTTGACCTTCACTCCTTGTCTAGACGATTGCCTCATCTCCTGGGGGATTAATAAACTGCCACCTGTGCTCATGTGGTTCCACATGTTCCCAAGCACAGATTCCAGTAAGTTTGGTCAAGAGACACTCTTAGAGTCCTCCTCAAAATGAAGTGCAAATATTCCTACAGTGCTCAGGAATTCTACATATGTGCAGAACATAGCCAGGTACCTACATCACATTGCCCTTACATATATTGTGTACAATTTGTTGCAGTGATTACATCACTAAGATAATCAAAGGGAAACAAAACAACAGAATACAATAGTTTCAAGGTCAACTGAAGTACTTTCATTCTGAAACTTGGGTGTTACCACCAATACAGAAAACTGATGTTTGGCCACCTTTTGGAATGCTCCTTCTGCAGCTGCCTATAGTAGGAGCTTGGTGGGGTTTGTTTTGCTTGTTTATCGTCTTCCTTTTGTTTTATTTAGTTTTTTAGGACCAGGAAAAATGATGCAGTGACAAGGCTGCCTTTGTACAAAACTACAAATTTGTATGTAATCTGAAGCAATGATCTTGACAGTGACAGTAAAAATACATATGTATTAAAAGTTGGAGATAGAGAAGGTAGAGGCCTTTTTGTGTCAAGAATTAGTGAAAGGAAAACAAATGCAAGAAACAGCAAACAAAATGGCAAAGCTGGGCTTTTAATACACCAGCAAGACCTGTGATTTGACTTAAAAGCTCAAACGCAAGCACCAAGTCAGTGGTTTCCTAATTCTAAAAGAGATTTTAAGGTAAAGGCGAGAGGGAATTACACTAACAGGCTCATTCCCTTCAAACACATGAACAGAAGATGTTATGGTCAGGTGCACATATGGTGCATATCTTAGCAGCCTGTAGTCACTTACAATGTTTCCAATAGCCTTAAAATACATTGCCCAGCTTCCAGTTAATAATTTTGTTGTGTGGACAAAGAAAAACCACTTTCATTGACAAAGAAGAATCACTTTCATCATGCAAGGATATTGCAATTTGTTTTTAATGTAGGTATCCCCCTTAAGTTTAATTTCTCTTCAAAAAAGCAAAATTCCTATTTGGTCAGGGTAGCA
Organism: Sagittarius serpentarius; assembly: GCA_034782735.1. Lineage (NCBI taxonomy): Eukaryota > Metazoa > Chordata > Aves > Accipitriformes > Sagittariidae > Sagittarius > Sagittarius serpentarius. The sequence goes on from JAVKLA010000058.1 coordinate 12,566,693, forward strand.
TAGGAATGTGTTTCAGCAGACTTGAGATCTACTCTAAGTACTGCCAGGGGCTTGCTAAATGCCTTTAGGGAAATCGCCTTGCAGTCACTCTCCTTATGTATGAAGTGTTTTCAGAGCTGCTGCTCAGCAGCTCTGTATGATGCAAGTAACATTATATTAACACACACTCTGTTCCAATCAGGGTGACAAAATTAAGTTTTGAAGATATTTTCTAAGCCTGCTTTCTGCCTTAGCAGACAATTCTAATACTGGCAGAGCAAAAGAGTAAGACTATCCAAGCAAAACAACTGACTGCTATGTCACTATACATTAACAAATACGCCCCTTCATTGCTTTAACATTAATATAATGGGAAGGCTGTACAGATCATTCAATGCTTTATTTATTCTGCAGGTTTTGCATTTTGAAAATACTAAAAAAAACTATTAATTATGCTTAATTAAAAATTGAATAATTGCTAATGACTACAATGGTGAAGAATTAGATTCTTCAAAGAAAAACTTCCGAAGTTGGTTTCTTGCTGAATTCTTTTATAAACTATGGAATATATTTACAAAGGAAACAGATGCTGAATGTAACTGTTGAGGACAGAAAAGACTATACAATAAATAGGAGTAAAATATAAAAAAGATCATAATTTTATCATGTGGTAAACCTCAATCCAGATTTAGCAATTATCAGAAGGTCACAGTGTCCTGGTTTCGGCTGGGACAGAGTTAATTGTCTTCCTAGTAGCTGGCACAGCGCTGTGTTTTCAGTTCAGTAGGAGAAGAATGTTGATAACACCCT
>JAVKLA010000058.1:12567581-12585465 GCA_034782735.1 Sagittarius serpentarius
CTCCCCCATCCCACTGGGTGGGGGGGAGTGAGTGAGTGGCTGCGTGGTGCTGAGTTGCTGGCTGGGGTTAAACCACGTCACACAGTGAAACTGAAAATGAGAGGATAGTGCTGTGTTTACTTTTAAAATGTTTTTTATAGGTGAGCATTATTAGTTCTCATTGATGCTTGCATTATTTTTCAGTTACGTAATCTCTTCCTGAAATTTCCATTTCCCCTAATCTTTAAAAACGCGTTTGTGTTTCAGTTCCATGAAGCAGTCTGTATATACCTGTTTCTACCTGAGTCACTGTATTAGCTCTATCTTTCTCTCACATTGTACTTGGTCATGTACTATACAGCAACAGTTTATCATGATGATCCTGTAGTATGGGCATAAGGTGAATCTGTCAGGGAGATTCATTCATGGACAATCATAAGCAAAAATTAGAACTCTTAAAATATCTGTATTAATTTTAGTATGTATCAACACTGTGAATTTACACATCTTCTGTGGGAAACAGCATGCATGGAGTGATAATCCTCTGAAAAGTGCGTGAAAAAAATGAAAGGCAAAATGGACTGTATAATTTCCTCTGATACTCTGACCGCTGTGTCTTATATGTATGTGAACATACAGTGCAGATGTAAAAATCTTCTGAATCTTACTGTATATCTGCATAAGTGTACCTTTGATAAGGACATCATAAGTTTGCATCAGTCAGTGGTGATTCAGGCAGTATTTGGGTTTAGGAAGGCAATGAAAGTAACAAACACTGCAGTGGTACCTAATGGTACTGCAATACTTATTGGGGAGTTACACTAGAAAATCAAACAACTGTTGCCATATTCTATACTGAGGTATAACTGTGCAGAAAACATGGCAATGAAGCCAAGTGGGTGCACAAGAAAACGCTCTTATCATTGGATCTTTGCAAGAAGTTGCATTTAATTGTGATGTAAACATGATACACATTATTTTTGCCTCCCTTCTCTTGCCACCCACTTCCCCTCTCATCCCATGTATTTTTGTTGCATATTGAAAATCCAGCTGCTTCTCAGTATACTCCACAGCATTAACGAAGAATGTCTTTCACAATGCGTGCCTTTATGTTGTGCTGCACAAACACAGGGTTTCGGGCAAAGATTTTCAAAACCAGACATGTGAGTCACTGTGCCTTAACTTTATCCAAAATCACTGCTAATCTTGGAATAACAGCTGCTAATACAGCTAGTGTAGAATCTTGGTTATATCAAGCCATAGATTTTTGACTCAAATCCATCTGGAAATGCCTGCTCTCTATTTACAGTCATCCAGTAGTGTTTATTCACCTCAGTCCCTTGTTCTCCTACCACCTCCTAATTCTGGTAGGATTCCAACAGTTAAAAAAATATTACAGATTTATTTAAATCCCATTTTCCAAAATGTGATGCAGTAATAGAAGGAGTTTAATGAGGAACTTCATTATGTGTTCAACAGAGAGCTTTCTCACTGATCTTGCCACAAAAAAAGAATCTTCCCCTCATTATTGGTTTCTTTCTGACTCAGCTAGGCTTTCATGTAAAAATAACACTAATCTCACAAACTTGTGATGGAATGGCAGTTTTATTAGACACAGTTTTATTACCTCTTACCAGTTATTTTTAGAAACCACAGATCAGCTTTTAACATGAGTGGCAGAGTAGCAAAGACAGAAAAAAATTGCTCATAGTTGGGATTTCTCTGAGAAGAATATATAGAAGGAGCAACACTTAGGGGAGATGGAAACAAAGGCTTACAAGACAACTGGTATTAATCAAGGAGGGTGTAAAACATCTGTATTGATTTTCTGAACAAACCTTGTCAATTTGACACTATTTTAATTTTTAAAGCGCTGATCAGAGATTTCTTGATGTAAAAACCTGCAGAAACTCTAGCATTTACTGCAGATCATGACAGCTCAGGACAGTGTTAGATATATTTGTCACTGCACACGCCTGAATATGTGTTTGAATCATGCGGGGTCTTTCCTCAGTTTCTGAGGGACTGATGTCAGAGGAAGGACCAGACTAGATTTTTGTGAGGCTGGTGCAAAACAACAACAAAAGAGATAAGTTGTTTCTGAAAATTTTGAATCTTGTTTCATCCAAAGTGCTATGGTTTTGTACACAGTGACTTTGCTGTTCCCTGTCAGACACAGCAAAAGTCAAAAGAAGGCAACACTCGTGTTAAGAAATCCTGTGGCAGGATTCACCATCAAACTCTTCTCTTATATTTCATTCCTAAGATCTTTTCAGGATGCCAGCAAGCTAAGTCCCTGAGAAAATGAAAAGACAAGAAAGAAAGACCGTAAGTCTTCATGCATATTTAATGAAGAACTGTAGTTGTTGGTGCTATGAGGTCAAAGAGAGGTGATTGCTTTGTCTGGCAGGGATTTAAAAATTGCAAGTAGTTCTAAGGAGAAGTAAATTAAAACCATAATTAAACAAAAATCAAAATCTTAGGGATTCTTTGGGTTGTAAAGACAGAATCTTCTGGTAAACTTTCAGTAGGTCAGGACTGTCGATGATATCCATAAAATACATGAGCACATTCTAAACCAAAATACTAAAGACTAAATGTTAATTCATAAACTCCGTTCTGTAGTATAATGTTATTTTTATTTTTCATGGTTTACTCAACATAGTGCTGTTTGAAAGTTTAACTTCTATTGTTTTCTATCGCTCTGTCAGAGAGGTCACAGATTTAGAATTTATTCAGTTTTTTGTGGTTAATGTTAAGTTCCTAAAGTCATGTTTTAAATACAAGCTGTCTGATCCGAAGGCTTTCTGTGCGCCTACAAATTTTAGTAGTTTGGGTTGGATTTGTGGGTTCTTAGCTACTCTAAAAAAAATGTTACTATTATTTTGGCACTTAATGATGGATTTGAGGACCTGAATAAAGACAAGGTTGTTAAATTATCTTAAAGAAATAAACTAATGTAAGTGTTCTACTAATCATCATGTTGTTATACTAACAATCAGGAACTAACAAAAATCAGATAACTCATCCTTGAGAAAATGACTTTAAGGGCATAAAAATAGCAGCTGCTGTGCAGCAATCATTCTAGTTAGTCAGTAGGTATTTAAATATACTACTGTAAGTTAAGATCCTGACTCAGACAGTTTCATGTCAAAAGACAAATCCCAGCAAAGAAATTTCCCATTGTTATTATCTATTGTTGATGTAAGTTTGGATTACATTTGGGATGATATATTGGCAGGTTGATGGAACTTGGACATTTGTGGATAGAGCAAACAAATGCTAACCACCGCCTCTTCTCAATTTTCTTCCTAAGAGCTTAAATATATGCTATAAAAATAAATTGAAAACCCCCCAAACCTCCTAATCCAATGTTGTCACAATAGCAGTGCTTACTCGAATAGTTACCTGTTTCATTAACACCCCCAAATAGCCCCCTATGCACAAACCATCTCCTTCCTTGTATTTTTCCTATCCCTGATTTTCCTGTTTTCAGTGTAACGGTTCTTAGCCATTTCAAACATTTCCTGTCATTCTCAAGTTCTCATCCTCAACTATTTAGACAAGACTCCTTATCAACTTTTCCTTCCTGATACAAATCCTTATCTTAATTGATAGTGTGTTTTCTCGTATACCATATCCCCACAGGTTGTGCTTACTTTTCTTGGTTGACAGGTATGTGAAAAAAAGGAGCTGAGTCTGGAATGTGAACGAGACAGAAGCGTTTAGAGAACCACAGGAGGAAGAAGTAGAAAGGAAGGCATACCAGGGACAGCAGACACTTGTGGAGTAGGAAGGTGAGGTAAAGACAAGTAGAAGCTGAATGGAATAAAAAGCGGTGCTGGTGTCTGCAAATACATGAAGATAGAAGCAGGCAGCCTGACTTGGTTTCCTGCTGATACCGGTTACAGCGGAATGCAACTGAACTCACAGGCTCCTATTTTCCATTTGTCTAAATGCAAACTTCTTTGTTTTTGAATTATATTCCTCATACAAAGTTCACTTGAACATACTTTGAAACAGTTGGACACTTGCATAGAAAACCCTTTTACCAAGACAGAAACTTGTACAGTTAGGCTGGTGAACAAGCATTTGAAATCAGAGATCAGTCAGAAGGTTTCTTGCTGCCTTGAAACTGGAGATCACCAAACCCCAGTTTATGTTGGTGTAAAATGAAGAGCATGTTAATTAAGGAAGACATGCAAAATGAGGGACTCAGTTTTCAAGGGCATGTGTGAGCTCAATTTTCATGGAAGATCCAGTTATGAACACGTGGAAATGAAAAACTTGATGCCTGTAGATCCAATGCCACAAGTTTCTAGCACAGGCAGTATGATTCATCCTTGGGAAACTGCTAGAACTAAGGACTCAGATTTGTTGGAATTTTTGAAATTTAAATCCCTTTAAGACCTTATCTGCTCCTCTAAAAATAGCAGAAATTTCCATTTCATGTCAGTATTAATTTTAAAACTACATTGGTCTCTCCCATGGAACAGAGAAAGCCTTTATGTAAGAGGTCATGTTGTACATGATCGATGTCTTGGTGTCTCTGACGGTGTCTAGGTGGCCGTGCTTGAACGTGGGATTTGGGCCAGCTGACCTCCAGAGGTCTAACCTCAACCATTCTGTGATTCTGAGATACAATAGGAAGGATGTAATCCATGGTAACGAGAAGAGGTATCCATTCTCTATTTGGGTCAGTGCTTAGGCCCTGTGGTTGCAGACGTCCCTGAGAGTTCACTGAATCCATACCTGTCTGCGTGGGCGCAAGAGAGTTCTCAGAAATGGTCCTTGGCGTAAGCTGAAATCTTACTCATGGTATGGCAGAAGCCAAAACTTGTGAATTGGAAATTGCTTCCTTTTTCTCAATAGGAAGTGACAGTAATTTCTTTTCGGTAAGAAATATGGGAATTCCTGTAGATATTTTTGAGGAAAGAAATATTTAACAGGCATGTAAAACAGATGTCCTATAGAAGTATTTGTTTCTGCTAAGTTGCCGGTGCTGGGATGTAGTTATGGTTACCAAATAGCTGAAGATAGCAGGGAGGAAGATGTATACTGTTTCCTTTGTCTCCTGAGGGAAAAATGACAGAACATAAACATTTTACAAAACTTTTCAGTCCTGCTTACATAAGTTGCCTGGCATTTGAGAAACTCAACATCTAATTCATTTTCTGTACTCCTTCACCTTTTAAATTGGGAAACTCTGCGTGTATAAGCAGGTTTGAAACTGTATTTTGTAAGTTCTTTTTAAAATGTTGCTTTCAGTAACTCAAGAGTAGCTAAAAGACCTTACAGTGAGACTGTAATTAAAATTAAACAGTAAAAAACAAAAAAGGAATTTCCATAATTTTGCATCAGATCTAGCAGAATGACCTGAAATTCCATTTCAAACTGACCATGTCATCTTTCAAGAGTGCTCTTAACACCTGCCAGAGCTTTCAGAAAATCAGACACTTGTCAGCGTAATTACACGTTCTCTGCACCGTTTGTCAAGCTGTACTATATATATTTATACTATATGGTAGCACTATATAACAAGTCATACCAAACACCATGCTTTCTTTATGCTTAATGTTTTTTTGTAGCAGGAGAGTTCGAATAAGCAAAAAGGCTTACATTTAAAAATAAGAGGCCAGACCAGCAGCCTACAGAGTGCATATGATTCATGGCACCATTGTATATGGCCCAGTGGCTTCTCTGCTGTGGATTCTCCCCGATGTTACTGGCAGTGAATAAAAGCCACCAATTTGTTGTGTACCTTGTGAGCCTGCACATGAAGTCTCCAGGTTTCTTGAATCACCTCCTGCATCCATGTTTAAAGGGCTTGCTGTTTGACTCCAGAAAGTGATCAGCCAGGCAAGATATGGAAGAGACATAAGGCGGCACAGGCAAATTATAGGAAAGGCGTATACTTTATGGAAGAGAGGCATACGGTAATGGAATGATGTGTCAAAGATCTTACAGGCTGTGCAAGTCAGAAAAATAAGTCAAACCAGACTCTGCTCCTGTGCCCTGAACATAAAATATTTTTCACCTCTCCTAGTTTTTTCCCCTCAAACATTTTCCTCCAGTAGATGATTTTTTCCTTCTTGAAAACACGCGATGAACAGAAATTTTATGTTCTGCCTTCAATAAGTATCAGATACCGGTTAATGCTAATAAAAGCCTAGACAAACCCTTGACATTCTCCACTCCTTTGATTTACAGGAAGCCTTTTTTCACCTGCCATCAAACATCAATATAGATGTCAACATTATCAGGTACAAAATATTCATTCAGTTCATTTTCCTGAAAAGTCTCGCCATGACTGCCATTGTTTCTGCTGCAGAAAGTCTGTATGATGATGGTGCTCTCTGTGATGTATGGCAGAATGACAGGTAACTTCAACAGGCACTGACGTTATAGGTGATTAAATTAATAGCGATATGTTCACGTAGTTTGAGGTTCTGTGGTAGTGTCAGCTCTCCCTTTGACATCAGTGGTAGAACAAACCTAACCTTAGAGGATAAAAGAGACTCTTCTCAGACTCGGTGTTAGCATTAATGCCACCTCCCTCCGGCAGAGCAGCCTGCATCGCTGTATAATCAGTTTATAAAGATACAGCAGCCTGTTTAATCACACCAAGTGTCAATGCTGGCATTTGACTTGATCATGTAGATCCCCAAAAGATTAGAGCTTGCTTTGTTCCATCGCAGGACTAAGTGCACAGACAGCTCTATAAATATCCCCCCAAAGCTATACTGTCTAAACAAATTGCTGTGTGCTTTCAGGTGCTGCCGTATGATGTCACAGGATACCAAAAGTAGGGATTCTGAGGGAGGAAAAAAGTAAACAATTTCAGGAAGAATTAAAGACTGCAGTTTTAAAAGCAACACATCTTCAGTAAACCTGAGGGAACAGGAAAGATGATCTTTTCAAAAGGATGGATTGAACCACCCCATGGGACTCTTATGTTGAGAGTTAATTATTACCCATTCTGCTACTCTGAGCTAAACCTAAAATTCTCACACATTTTTTTACAAATGCCTCCCTCAAAGAAAGTCAGTGAGATCCTCAACAGGGAAAAAAAGAGAGCAGACACCAGATTTCTTTTTCGATGTGAAAGAATTTATTATTATTGGGATGCAAAAAGATAAATTCAGCATGTGTACGTGTACTAGACTATACTGACATCCATCCACCCAGTGGCCTCTTTTTACCCGTCTTTCAGTAATATGACAATCGTTTGTCAGCATTTTAAAAATACCAGAAGTCTATATAACCAGTAATGAAACATGCTAATTGTAGGAATGTAAACGCTGCAAACACTTGAATGACTTTCTTAGAAGGAAAAAGATGAATAGCAAAAAAATATTCATCATCTGTGGACTTTTTACATTTCAAAAATTCCTATTTTCCTCTTAAATTTTTCAGTTTTCCTGGAAAGATTTCTCCTTCAAAGTACTTAATAGAACTAATGTTCATATGCATTTGTTCAGGTAGGACGTCCAAAACACAAGAATGCACATGCAGACAGATAAACACGCCTGCCAAACACGTTAACGTCAGTAATTACTATTCTCTTGAATAGCATGTTCATATATTGTGTGAACATCAGAGACTACTAAATTGCTTCAGTAATTGTTGCCAAATTTTCATCCATGTCATCTTTTTTTTGTATGCTCCTGAGTAAAGTTTCCAAAATGAAATTATTTCAAAAGCAAAAGATTCACTATAATAGAAGTAAAAATAGAAATGGACAGAAATAGAGTCTCTTTGAGACTCAATTGATTTGTTGAGATTAACATTTTCTACTTATGATAGAATTTTTTTTTTTCCCCCAAAAGTCTGTTTCATTAATGTGGTCCAGAGTTGAATGAAAAGAAAGTATAAAAAATGCATATGTTGTAAGGAAGGCACCAATGAAGAATATCTGCGCCATACAGTTATACTGGATTTCTACTTTCAGTCTACAAACTGTTGTAGTGCGGGAAGTAGTCTAGTGATATTTTTTGCATTAAACTTTGGGTGTCATTATTTTGTACATACCGGTGTTAATTTTTCTTTAGTTGTTTTCACTTTCTTTCTTGTTTGAATTACATAAATCCCGAGTTTGGTGTTGACCACTTTCTTCAAAGAAAAAACATCAAAAATGCAAAGAAAATATCATAGAGTCCAGTGAAAACAGACATTTGTGTAAACTATATCCTTTTTCAAACCTGCTTGGGAGAATTTTTTTATTTGGGGAAACACAATAAATATCGATATGAACATTTGCTGAGAGACCTTTTCAAATCCCGGATCTCTTTGCCTTTTGCTTTCTGCTGTTCTTTCCTGGCCTGTCTTTATATGGCCAGAATATATTGATATTTCTGTCTAGACAAGAGGTGGTTACATGACTACTGCAGGGAACAGAGCTCAAACATTTTAAGGTGCTCTCATGGGTAAAAGAAAAAAACCCAAACAAACCCACAACCCAAGAAACTGCCCCCCCCAACACTTTTTATATAATAATTATGAAGATTTAAGACCCAGAAAGGAATAATTACAAGGAACATCTAAAGCACAGCAAAGTCATGGAGACTTGCTGCCTAATTCATTCATAAATCCTTTATGGTTTCATGTGAAATCCTCAAGAAAGAAAATGCAAATCGTTCCCATGGACTTTTTGCTTCCTGACAGAGAAGCCCAGTGGCTCATGAGGTACCTCACAAATTAGATAATGTTTTGATCTTGTTGGTTTGGGCCAACTGAGAAATGAAACTTTTGAATCTGCTAGCAGTTGAAATTAAGGTATTTTCTTAAAATGTAGCAAAGGAGAAATGCAGTACATATTCATAGGATTCTCCCTAGAAAGATCCCAGGTTATTTCCTCTGCATTCTGTTAAACAAAGAGAAAAAATATGACTGGTCTTACAGAGCATGTGAATTTGACACCAATACGCAGTGATTTCAGGGTGTCTATGCTGAAGTGACTATGATATGAATTGGATAACATGAGCATTCAAGAGACTTCTTAATTTAATGATAAGGAAAAGAGAATGCTTTATCCAGAAGAAACACTGTACAGTTCAAAGGTGCATGTGCCTGGTACGATCCTTGTTTTGATCTTTACAAGCCTAAAGCCACCTTTCCTTTCTTTCTTTGGTAGTGGCAGCGGGAGCGTAGCCGTGGCCCATACTTCTTTCTTTCTGCCTTTAAGTCTCTCAGAGCAGCAGAAGCACATATTCCCCTCTTCATGTCAGTCACTTGATTTGTCAGACAGCAGTGTGGTCTCTTTGCGGAGATGCAGGGCAGGACTTTACCCTGTGTCCTCTTACTAATTTGCGTGTTTGTAGAACGGCAGTTAAAATGCAACCAGGTGGTTTTGACAAACACAAGTCAATCACAAATTGCAGTCACAAATTTTCAGTGCAGGTGAAGCACAGGAGATCAAGTTCTGCATTTACTGCACCTATAGTTAGTTGTATTACTATCCTGTAATGAATTGTGTCAGATATCTACTGTTGCTGAACTAAGCTGATGCTGGATGAAGCATGTGAGGTCATCCATATTTCTGGATTTCACTTGTGGTAGTTCAAATTTAATTTTTCTTACTACCGATAAACTAAAATTCTGATGGTGACATCTTTAAAAAAAGGAGGACTCGGAAATTAAGCCAGACTTCCAAATTCCATTACTAAGATAGTAGAGCAAGGTTATTAAATGACCGATTTGTCGGCTCAAGGAGGAAACTTAAGCGATAAAAAACCAGACAGCACATATTTGCTAAGAACAAATTGTGTCAAGCCAAATTAATTTCCTCCTCTGACAGGGTAACTGGCTCAGTCAATGGGGAAGAAGCTGCAATTGTGCTGTATATTGACTTCAGTAAGGATCTTCACATTGTCTCATGTGACATTCTCATAAGCAACATGCAGTCCACATGAAATCACCATACAAATGATTTAAAAACTTCGCTTGAGCAGAAACTGCCAGTGACTTTTTATTAAATAAAGGTACCAACTCTCATGTAACTCAGCAGAGGTCTGTCTTAGACCTGGTCCTAATCCATATTTCCAGTAATGTGCTGTGTGTAGTATAGATGGTGCATTTACAAAATGCATAGATGGCACCACAAGGCGTGGTGCAAATACTTTAAGAACTGGCACAGAATTTAGAAGTGTCTTCGTCTGTTGAAGAAATGATCTAAATCTCAGTGATAAGATCCACTAAAGAGAAGTCCTACCTTTCAGGAGAAATCAAATGCATAAATGCCAAAATATGGTACAATTAGGTAAGAAGCACTATTGTAGAAAAAAACATCTAAAAGATCTAATGGAGGACAAGATAAAGAATTACAAATATTGAACTGTTGGAGAAACCACATCTTATTTCAGGATTATCACATGTAAGACATGGACAGAAATTATTCTGCTCTGTTTAGTGCTGGTGAGGCCTCATGTGACTACACTTTAAAAAAATGTAGATGTAGGCAAATCCAGGGGAGAGTAGCAGGACAAGAGTTTTAGTAAGAGTGACATTTAAGAAAAGGAGGACAAATTTAAACAATTTTACAAATGGAAAGATAAATGAGGAAGACATGTAGCCTTCCACTAAATGCTTGATTTCTGTGCTGTGCTTGCAGGGCAGGGCAATAAAATACTGACTTAATATATAGTAAGGGAGATTTAGGAATTTGTTGTAAAGATACAAAACAGTGAGTGGAACCAGCTACTGACGCAGACTGTGGAAGTGTTTCATTGGAGATTTAAAACATGGGTTTGATACGTGCTGGGCTTTCTTATCCTTTCACTTCAATATTTCTGTGATTGTTGAAAACGTGGCTTCTTTCTTCTTGTAAACGGCACACTTCAGATAGTTACTTCTTTTTACCCTTTCTGTTATGATATTTTATGGTTTCTTACAAATAAGAGGTGGCTAGATTTTAAAGCTTATAGAATTTTCTCTCCACAGATCAAATGCAGTTTATAAAATTCTTTGGGATACTGGGGCAAAATACAGAATATAAGCAAACTATTGTAACAAGAAAAAAAGAAATCAAAAGGGCAGATTTCTGAAAGGCGTAGTTTATTTACACTGTTTCGGTTTTCAGAGAAGTGGTTGGCTTTATTGCGCTATCCACTGCTGACCCTTTTCAGATATATGATACTGGGCTATGTCTTCCCCCTCACCGGATGCTATTTTACACAGTAGGGTTTCTACATCTGGGAACTGTACATTGCAATTTGGCGTATGAGCTTATAGCTTGATTCCACCTACCAAGCATGAGCACACAGATTACCTAAAACCACTTTGAAATCCGCAAGCTTTTTGTATAATTTATGGCTGTTGGGTATACTGATGAGTATAAACGTATATTGTTTTGAAACAATGTTCTTCCACGACAGAATGAAGAAACAGTGACTGGCATTGGGCATAGTATATGTGTAAGCACAAACTCGCACTGATTTTCAGTGGAACTCTGCTATCTTATACCAGCGAGCAGTCCAGGCTGCCCGCTAAATGGCAGATTGCTGAAAACAAGGAGAGCCTGCCAGAGGAAGGATGGTCACAACCTTGCCTTGTTTCTTTTATTTTTTCTCTAGGAATCCACTACCAGCAGTAGTTCGAAGTGTTTTTTCCTCTGCTCTGGGATAGGAAACAGGACCTGCAGTCACTGTGATCTCCTTAGGTCCAGTGGCCACCTCCTGGTGCTGTGGATCACCAGTGAAGCCAGGGTCTCACTGATTTATGGGAAGATCCTGCTACTTATTAGGGGAAAAGGAGATGAGGAGGGAAATAAAATTTGGATGGGGAAAAACTGCCCACCTCTCTGGAAGAACAGAGGAGGGAGAGGAAGGGTAAAGCATTGGTGGTGTAGGACAGGGGTAAAAGGGGTATGACAGGTACTCCACTCTGTCCCATCAACTTGAAGTCCTTCTCTGCAGAAGGCAGAAAGTAGTGTAGTGGAAAATCTGCGCATGGTAGGAGCTCCAGGCTTATAGGGCCATGCCCACAGTGAGGTGAGGTAATGCCAAGAGCAGCCATGTCCCCGTAGTCACAACAGCTCCTGCCATGAGTGTGAGTGAAGGGCAGTGCTGTGGGAGATGGTAAGTCGGGACAGTGGTGATGTCTGGGGAAGCAGTGGTCCGGGTGATGATTTATTCCCCACTTGTGCTTCTCCCTTTCTTCAACGCAGTGCAAGGTAGGAAAAGGGCAGAGAGAGAGCTCCAGGAGTAGGATCTCCTGAGAGCATGGCCCCCTGCCAAGCAGCAGGACTTCTCTGTCTTATTGCTGGAGGTGGTATACTGGCCTAACAGAGGTAAGCTTGCTGTTTATCTTCTTTCTCACCTAGAGGCAGAGTACACAGTGAAGCCGACAGAAAAAAGTGTTTCTTTAATTTGTGATTTATTTTAGAACAACAATCAAGTTAGCACAACATATAAAATATATACAACAGGGTCCAGGTACTGTGAATTGGAATCAATATCAGCACCTATCTGCTAGTCTGGTAGATTCTTCAGAACTTATCAATCTTAATGCTCCCAGTAGAGCAGAAGACCCAGAATGATAAAAAATGCATATATATATATGTAAAAATAGTAGCCCATTCAGCCTGTGAATTGAAATGAGGATAAGGAACTTGAGCAAATGAGGCTTCCTTAAGGACATCATTAAGTGCTCAAACACTTAATTACACTGCCTGGCCAGGGAACTAAGTTTTTTCATGGTATTCTTCCACAGTTTTTTAGAACTACGAGACTGTAATGAATGGAAGAGAAAAATGCCCAGTGAAGTGTCCTTCAGTGTTCCAGGATTCCTCAGAGCCTGTGTGAAGTTTTTTTCTGTACGAATGATTATGAGAAATCTCTGATATTGAAGAGTACATGCAGCAAGGTTATTCACTTCACAGGTCTCACTGCTGCAAAAACAGTCTGAGATACAAAATTTTGATCCATTATCTGGAACTAAAAGTAAAGTTTCCTCTTTCTTGGTCCTGGTCAGCAAGGCCACTGCAAACACTGACTTTTTTGTAAGGTTTGCCAGCTTGGTTTCTGTTAGGTCAACAAAAAATATTGTTCCAGCCAATGGGATGGAACTCAAAGGCTGCTAGAGGAAGATGAGATAAAAAGATCCAGGTTGGTGCCTGAGTCTGACGTTAGTGGTAAGGCTTTTGTCCGAATAAGGAGGACATGGTTATGTGAGTAGAGCCCCGATTTCATCCAAGTGCATATTAATATAGGCTTTACCCGACTAAGAATTTTGCACATGATGCTTTGGGATATCTGGGTAACAAAGTGGTGGAACTGGAACATACACCTTCTTGTTCAAACCCCTACATTGTGCATTCTGGTATCCAGATTGCAGTAGCTGTTAACTTCAGTTGTAAGATAATTATTCTCTAGGAAAAAAAATGAACTCTCTTCAACATTTTTATTATAAAATATTTACTGCCTTTTTATGGATAATAACATTAAATATTTCCTCCACAAGAAATTCTGCAGATCCTAGGACCACCTGCATACAACAAAATTTCATCCCTTCCCCCACATATTCCCAAGACTTCAAATACAAGTGCCTGCTTTTCATACTTTGAAAGAGACTTTCACAGAGAATATCATACTAATATTAGTCTGTAGAGCACTCCACCCTTCCTCTGCTTTTGATCTTGGCTCACTCAGCCTGACTGCTTATATTCTACACAAGATGCTAAAGAATTACAGATCCATTTTGGGCAACAGATGTTATGTGTTGGGCTTTTGATGTGAATTATAGGTGCAATACTGATGCTACTTTTACTTTACAGCTCCTAGGAGCGATTCGCAGTTCTTGAATCTGAAAGCATGCTCTGGCCATATCCTTGTTCTCTGTGAGGACAAGGCACAGATCTGCAGCACCTTCCCTTCCACAAATCCTATTTGGTACATAAAGGAAACCAGGCCACGTGCTCAAGATGAGTGCCATTAAATGCTCTAAACAGGTACTGATCCGGATGATTATAAAGAACTAGGATGCTTAGCAGTAAGAACACCACTGTACACATCAAAAAGAAAGCCTATGCCTAGGTTAGCTAAATAATTTTTTTTTCTTTCTAAAGTGCTAATCTTAAGTCTTAAAGTTTAGCAATCTCTTAACTCGGTTAATTGATTTTAGTGTGTGAGGATGCAGAAGAAAGATGTACGAATCACTGAATGAGGAATTGCAACATCAGGGTAAGAGAAGATCCTGAACTAATAGAACACACTGAATACTTATTTCTATGTAGCTTAGAAATTAGTCATAATTTGTATAAATGGAAAAGCCCTCTGAAAGAATTTCTCAAGTTATATAGACTCTGAAGATACTTTGTTCCGTCAACAAGAACCACTGCTTGGCACTTCTTTCAGAAGGCAAGAAGAAAGCAAGACCACTGCTAATACCTGCCAGTTTATTGCAGCACCTCTAGAAATAGTTTTATCCTAATGCCAACTGAAGAAGGTGGCTTGACCTTGTGTGTTCCTCTTCAGGAATATCAGAAGAGTTGTGCTCAGCCTACGCAGAGGAAACTGCATTAAAGAGAAGTTTGGAGCATTGCTTTGGCAGTTTTCTAATGTTATGAGAGAAGTTAAATCATGCAGGAAGGTTGAGAATAGCATTTTGATTCCCACTGAAAAGACAGTAATTATGATGAGTGTGAATTTTGCTGCCTTTTACAAGTTGCTGTTCCACTGATGCAGTTTTTCTCAGTGTTACTGGCTCATCTGGAGGTCAAATGCTGGGTGACAAGAGACTTTTAGACTCACTTGATAGTCTGGAGTGTTGAAAGGAACAGGCAGTACCAGCGAAAGCAGGCTGCAGCAAGCACACAGGAACATTTATAGTTCCTCTTGGGACATTAATCTGCCTCTTGACTCACAGAGAGCGACTCTTTTTTTCCGTATTTTTTCCAGTCATTAAGGTATAGAGCATACCCCTGTGGTGCCCTCTGCGCAAAGCAGAGAGAAGAGAGACTAGAGTACACGAACCAGGAATGCATCGGAGGGACGAGGGATCCTATGGGCACAGTGACAGAGCGTAAGATCAGTACTGAGGAGATAAAAGGAACTGATCCGAGCACTGCAGAGCCCTGATGTATCACGGATACTAGGCAGATGTTTGCAGCATTGCTCCGCTGCCAGATTCTTCTGGGCGATCATCCATTTACTCTGTTGCCTCAGCTACAAGGTTTTTCTTTCCTGCCTGACAGCTGCTGATACCCGTTTTGGCAACAATACTTACACTTCTGCTTTACTTGCTGGTCTTCCTCGTTTAAAGAGAAACTTGGTTTTCCACATATAATTACAAAATGTCTGTCACTGATTAGTGTCCCCCTTGGACAATCTTCCTTTTCCTGCCAACAAACTCCACATGTGGCACATGGAGAGATTATCAAAAGAGGTAAGGAGCAAGAATCCCTGAAAAGAGTGTGAACTGAAAGAATTCTGTAACTTCTGAGAGGTCCTTTAAATGATCTCTAAGGGGCATCAAGATACTATGTAATCTTATCAGTAGATAGTCATTTTCCTATAAAATCATCCGGTATCCTAAAGAATATCAGTTTTCCTAGAAAATGTCTATTATGAGTTTCTAAAATATCTTCCAAAAGTCAAAACTAAAAAATCTCAAATTGGAAGATCTGAATTTTTAAATTTTCTTTAAATCACGCAAACCAGAACATGTAGATACTTCTTCACATATCATGTGATCTAAAAATTTTAAAATGTAATTCAGTTTCTACATGTACAGAAGAATTTAGTGACAAAAACTAAATGCAGTCATGGGCTTCCAAGTTATTTTTAGTTTGTGAAATGAAGAATGCTGCACGCTCTATACAGCATGTACTATTAATTGCGGACACAAACAGATGAGAATGGTGAAGAAAAAAATGGAATAACCAACAAATAAGCTCAACTTGGTACTGAAACTTTTGCTTCTTTCTTAAAAGTGTTTAATAAAAATAATTAATGTAATGCAGAAAAATTTGGCAACATCAGAAGAGCTCCTGTTCTTTCTATCTGCCCTTATAGAAGTCATTGTGGTTGTAAAAGAGGCAGCACAACCTCGAAAATGGATTTGAACCTGTTACAGCTGCTTTGTACACTGGATTGGTACAGTGAATTTTGCTGTAAAAATGGCAGTTTCACATCATTCTACAGAAGGAAAAGGCATAAGGAACATTTTCTGTTAATTTGTCATTTGGTGATAAGGTATATTGCAGTTATGACAAATGTAATCATATTTCATTGTTCTCTGCAGAACTCTTTTGATCATGCCTGAAATACATGTCAGTACTGCAGATATGAAAAAGACTGTTAAAATGTAACTCATGCACCCCTTGCAATGCTGAATGTGATGCATACCAATATCACCTCTGTAACTGGTATCTATGGATTCCTGTTGGTAACGACGCTAAAATGTGAGTGAGGAATGTGTTATTTTCATCCCATTCTCCTTATTTACCTCAGTCAATGTCAGGAGAAGACTTGGTCTGTATTACTTTCTGCTATGGTCTTTGTCATGAAAATGAAGCATCAGGATATTCATTTCCATCAGAAGAGAGCGAGAAGGGTAGAAGCAGGAACTGAATACCACAGACCATTTTCAGAACTTCAGATGGAACATTGCTGATATTATTATGAATGGAAGTAGCAGAAATGTAGGTTACAAAATAAATGTTAGAATTTTTTTAGGAAAAGTGTACGTTAAAAATGTTCATGGCTAAAATAGTATGTCAGTTCCATGCACAGATTTTCACAAGCTCCACAGTGATTTAGGAATACAAATTCCATGATTTGCAGTAGCACTTCAGTTCCAAAGGCAAAGAAATACTTTTAAATATTCGACTCACAGTCTTATTGCGTATGAAAGAATAATTACTTTTCAATTATGCAAACTTCCACCCCTAACAATGTAGGAGGGGTTCACATCTGACAGTTCAGATTATCAGAATTCCCAGGCTGAATCACACAATGCAAAGGGCTCGTGGCACTGTGTTAATGGTGCTGCTCTGTGCTGTATGTGCCATAGGTATTTTGATATCTTGTTTATATTATGAGGGCACTAATAAAGTTTGGGCACAAGAAATGCTAGTATAGCATGAATCTTTCACTTTCACAACCACGAGAATGAATACAGTGCACAAACAGCACTGTTTTTTTGCCACAAGAGAGTTCTGTGATTTGTTGAACGTCTGCGACATGAGGAACATTTCCAAAAAAAACCAAACACAGCAACAGAGACTTCTGTTTTTAAAACTGAATGTTAAGACTACCAGCCTATCCGATAAAGTTACCACCCGGTAATTTGTGGGGACTGAAAGTGCCTTCTTTTTGCTCTCTCCCTCTTCATCATTCCTTTTACTGTGCCAATCTATCATGATGCTGCATACAGAGTTCTAGTAAAACAGCCATTTGACTACTTCTGGGAAAATTCACATGCATGCTATGCACTGTCCCTCTTGGGCTCCCTGCAGCTCCATTCTTTGATCCCTCACCCTTCCCTGTTTCCCCAAGCAGTCAGCCTGATAAACATGATACAGTAGTCCCGTCATGATGCATAAACATGATGCATGATAAACATGATGCAGTAGTCCCGTCAATGATCACTATGCAAATCCCATTGAACAGGTTTCATTTCCCCTCTCTGATCTCTAGGGAACCCTCCTAAATCCAGTCCCTTCCCATTCCTTTGGAAAGGAGTATTCTCTTTGAAATTTCCTTTGAAATAAAGCAGGTGTGTCCAATGCCAAGCAGCTAGTTGTGAGGAAATGGATCAAACCTCAGGAATTCATATTTGCTGATGACAAGTTCAAGTTTGCTGATGACACCCAGCCGAGTGGTGTGGTCGACACACCTGAGGGACGGGATGCCATCCAGAGGGACCTAGACAAGCTTGAGAAGTGGGCCTGTATGAACCTCATGAG
>JAVKLA010000058.1:12587991-12608342 GCA_034782735.1 Sagittarius serpentarius
CCGTGTTGCCCGGCGCTGTAATAAACATACCTACTTTACAATCTCATAGATTGTGGAGTCCGTTTTCCGCACGTCAAAAATAGCTGCATGCACAGTCAGCAGCATTCTTGCTTACCTTAGGCCATCTCTGAAGGACACGTAATGCCAGGGAAGTTTGTGTCAGACTGTAGATGAATGTCCTGACTGGCGGTGGAGAAAATTGTGGTGTGCCCATTGACAAAAATATACGAAGAACCAGGTTTTGCAAGTTGCGGTATCCAGGTGAGAGTTTTAGTAGTGACAGCAAAAATAATAATGGACCCTTTTTTGTTTGAAGCTGATAAGCAGCTGCTACAGCTCAATGCTAGATTCACCAGCAGGTGGGTGACAGCAAATAAACTACAGCTGTGTTTGCTGTGGCTCTCATTTTATTTTGAATTATTTATAAATAGCACTAGCAGCAATTTGGGCATTACCAAATGATATGCCTTTTAAATGATTAGTTATTTTTTTTTCTCTTGAACACGTTCTAATTGAGCAGGTAGGAGCTAGATGGAAGATAATGTCAGGCAGGTGCAAAGTACAATTCTTTTCAGACCTCTGACTCCTGTTGTCACTTCAGCAGTAATGAAGTTTTGAGTGAGCTTTTAAAAAAGAAATTCAGCTAGTGCTCTAATTTAACAATGGGCTGCAAAGGACCCGACCACACAAATATTCCTCAAGCAGCACCATCTGGATATGTCACAATGTTGACAGAAAAGTAACCTACAAATTTAGTGAGATGAAGTAAGACTTATTGTTCTGGCTCAATCTTGTCCTCATCCAGAACATACTGGTATCCTGTTACACCATCCCCATACAAGAAATGCTCATACCATGTCAGTCTCCCATTTGATGTCCCATTCAACGGTGCATCGCCGATGTGCCATTTGTGCTTTTGATGTTCTTCTGTTACCCGCCTGGAATACGCACAGCTGTGATGTGCCTAGCCTGGAGCTGACCATTTTGCTTAGGCAATCGTTCATATTCATCTGTTGCCTCTCATTTGCTCCTCCAGCCAACTCTCCATTCCAGCTAATACCTGAATATCTATGCTGGGGTGGGTTTGGTTTTTTTTTTTTTCCCCCCTGTTCCATTTCTCGTGCTCAGAAGAGATTCCTTGTAAATACCTTCAATACATTCTCTTAAAATTCACATTTCCAAGTACCCATGCAAAACATTTGACAAAGACAGCTGTCCTGTCATACTGCCCAAGCATGTCTTGTTCTTACCTTGTCCTCCCCTGCCTGTCTGAGAGCATCTGTTGTCCCGTCTCCTAGATTATAAGCAGTTTGGCAGAATGTTGCAGAACTTATTTTAACTGTTTGCCCATCATTGCCAGGTGTCCTAGACATTGGATGAGGAGAAAAGGCCTTTCTGTCCCAGTGATAGGCTGAGTCTGTTGCAATACCTTATAAAAAGTAATACCTGAACTGTTAATGAGAGTTGAGGGTCTAAACTAGTAACCTCCTTGTGCTCAGTGCTCTCTGTTCTTCCACCCAGGGATAAGAGGGAGCTGTATATACTGAGAAATGCTTTTAGCAAGAAACTACCAAGACCAGATTTGCTGAACTACAACTTTCTTCCTACTGCACAGGCTGACACATCAGCTGTGGAGCCATTCCTCCTCCAACAGAGCAGAGACACTTTCTGCTCAAAAGGCAGCACAGTGCCTCAGGAAATGAGGCCTCTGACACACAAAATAGGGACATGCAGTTAGTGCTTTGGTTGTATGCATACTCTGATCCTACCTGTATCAGTTCTGCTCCATAAGGCAGTGGAAGCTTGGAACAGGGCAGGGGTGGTGCAGACCCTTTGTATTTGAAGGCAAAGATTATGATTGTGTCTCTTGTGTTTGCCTACTCAGTAAGGAAAGGCAACGGCAACCAACGTTTCTCGACAAAATATAAAAGCAACATGTCACATTCATATCATTACAGGCCAGGAGTCACTGCCCACAGTCCCCTCACTTCAAAAAAGTCCAGATCCAGAAACAACTGAGGAATAGAAACCATCTCATGGCAGTTTATTATCCATTTCCAGAGGGCACATGGAAAGAGTCGGAAGAGAGGGGAGGAGAACAAAAGGAAGAAAGATGAAGTGTACCATAAGGATGCCCAGGGAACCCAAAAATACACTTTATAGTCCAAAAGAAATTTTACTTCTGGACTGTCATGGACAAAAAAGTTTCAAGTCCAGGAAGCTGAGTTTGATGCCAGTCCAAACAAAACTTCTGATCATTAGTGTGAGCCCTGAGGAAAAAAGTGCACAATTACACATCCATTCACTGTAAACGTCTCCTCACCCCCCCCACCTGTCCAAACCTCCCCTATTTTCACCATGGCTTCCCCTGCACCTGTCAAATCATTCCCAGTGAGGCAACAGGCAGTGTAAAGGCTGGGGTCATCGTGCACGTGATGCTTTTTCCACTCTTTTCTCCTCACTGATCTCCCTCCCATGCTGTTCCTTAGCATCCCTGCCCCGGTGTGGGTTGCCCACAGCTGCAGTCCCTGGGGGCTGTCCCTGTCCCTTTTGTCCCCCTCCAGCCTCTCCCCCGCAGCTACCAGTTTCTTTCTTAAATATGCTTGTGCAGGAGCACTGTATACTTCTCAGATTTGCTCCTTCATTTTGGGGGGGGGGGGGGTCCACCGCTGTTTACCTCAGCCTCTGGGCTGGCTGGAACCAGCTGCGCTCAGCTCAGGGCAGCTGATGGCCGCCTCCTGCCCGGGGCACCGCCGACGCTCCCAGCTACATCAGCCCTGAGACTTGTGACCGTTACACATGGGCTTATCTTTTGCTTTTACTGCTGGGCTCTGTATGAGAAACAAAGTTCAGGGAAAAGGAAAAAAAGCTGTAAATGGAGTGAAGGCTCAGAAACCTCCAAGGAAAGGGAGAAGTGGTAAGTGGGAGAAGTGATAAAAGAAAAAAAAATATCCTTGTCTGGAAGAGGTGGGGAGCTGCTGTGACCTTATTTGCTTGTACCCCTTTCCATATTCCTTTTACTCCTAGTTGTACACCCACTTCCTCCCCAGCAGGGACGCCTGCGGCCTGCGTGGGGCACAGGCCTCTGCCGCCATCCTGGCCTCGCCTGCCGTGTGCCCCCTTCTCTGTCTGCCCATCTCAGTCGGGGAGGGGGGACTTCTCCCCACTTTTTTGGGGCTCTGTTGGCTCACAGGCCTGACAGAAAAGTAGAAGAAGGGGAGGGGAGCAATCTGCTTGCTCTTCCCGCAGCTCTTGGTTCACTCACCTCTGCATGTTACTTCTGAGATAGAAACGAACCCACACGCGGGACCGTTCCTCTCTCTCTCCTTCGCTGGAGGATGTTGGAAAGTAGATTGCTAATTCAGTAACGTGCAGTACGATGCAGGGTGCCTGTGCTGAGCGTGGATCGACCTTGGTTCTGCCTGAGGAGGGGGCTTCTGGGCAAGCAGCAGTGACTGAGCACCTGCTGATAACAAGGGTAAACAAACTCCATGCCATCAGACTTCCTGCAGTGAGTTCCTGTTGGAAACATTTTACTTCAATAAATACTGAGCAGAGCGGTAACTTTTAACCCTGCCTCTGTATTTCTATCACTTTATCCTAATCACTTTTATTTTCCGGATTTGCTGGAAGGCAGTGTTTCCCCAACATAGGCTTTACATAGATCAGTCACTTTGCAGCCTTTCAGGTTCAATGTACAAATTTGCATTCTACAGTAATGTAGGATGGAAAGCATGAAGAGGTGGTCAGGGTAATTTCTAGTGCATGAGATCTTATACAATGTTGTGATAAGCTTTGCAATCACTGGATCATTACACTAATTGTTTGTCACTCTGCACATGTGCATATAATCATCAGCCTTTAACGGAATACATTACATTGCTCCTGTGTCGGATATGGTGTGTCTCAATCCATCAAGAGGATGAGTTAGAAATGGTTAGAAATGAATGTAGGAGACTGTTTAAGCCAGAAGCAGAGGTTCTAATTATTTCACACTAAGTATTTCACGTATTCGCTAAACTGAGTTGTCATGCTGCTGTTGATTATAATTGTCTTCTGTCACTGGCAGATGATCGTTCTGTGATTTCTGTGTCTAATGAAAATTCATTTTAACTAGAAAATTGTTTTTGTACTATCCTGGATTCACTTAGAGAATGTTTGGAAAGTGGCTATGCTGCTACTTTCAGCATAGCTACACATCTTGAAACTATTTTCTATGCTTAATAAAACTTCATTGAGAAAATTTAAATGGGTGCATTTAATTCTTCAGTGCACCTCACAGTACTGAGACATAGAAGACATTTCTGGTTTCTGTAGTATGAACGTAGGTAATTAGTGAAAAATAAAAGGAATAATTTGTTTTTATCTATCTTCATGTTATTACAAACAGATAGGAAGTGAATTGAAGGTATGTCCCTTTTTGAAAGCTGTGATACAATGCATCAGTAAGAACCACGCAGTGAAGCTCAGTGATACCTGCCCACTGCAATCCACCTGAGGTGCTATCAGTCTAAATGAGTCCGAAAGCCTTCAACACTGAGATTAAAATCAAACAAAAGCAGGCCTTTTTAAGAGGCATAAAGGTGGTCAAATGTGTCTTTTAACTCTAGTATTTAATTCAGGGAAGGCTGAGGTCTCACCTCAACTCCTTCTGCTTTCCAGCCTCAGGAAGTGACTGAAGCCTTGTTGTGAGACAAGAGGAAAGGATGCCCCGGGGGCAGACCTGAGGGAGTGGCAAATCATGGTCCTGGTTTCTCTGTCAGTGGATGTAGCAAAGAGGAACAGTCTCCTTCATTCATTTGGTCCAGAACTACACCTTAACTCTTGAGCTATATTTCTGTAAGGCAATTTCGGGCTCTACCGAAGCCCCAGTGTGACTGGATGGGAGAAAGGGGAGACAAACGGAGAAATCTCTCTTCCTGATGGAGAGTTTCCAACTATGCAGTCTTATTGTGGGGAATGCACTGAAAGAAGGAGCTACATGTTATCTTTACCCTTTCTGATACCTATACACGAAAATCTATGGCTACTAGTCTGGGTACTGGACAGAAAACAACATGTAATGGGCTGTTTTGATTATGCTAGAAAATGATGAACAATAACTGCAAAAGCCAAACTTCTGCTGCAAAAGAGCGCACGCACTTTTAAAAAGATACAATTACCATGGTGTCATGTTATTTTTGAGCATGTCGTTGTAGAGGGGACTACAGATTTCTGAGGCCAATGATAACCATGCTGTGTTTGTTATTGCATGGTATAGATACTTAGGGAAACAGACAGCTGAACTTCAGCAAGAGGAATAATGTTGATTTCCTAATAAGACACTATTCCTAAAGATAAAGCATGTGTGTTCATTTCTGCAACAGGTTTCATAGCTGGAGCCTTTAGTATAACTATAATGTAACAACTTACCTACAAATAGCATCATCAAAACAGCATCATATATAAAATGCTTAGGAAAATGCTGTGGTTTTTTTTTAAATTTTGAAGTCATTTACTATAAGCTATAACAATTTTACAAGCAATTTATTAATATATTCCAAATGACATTTAAAAAGTAATTAATTTTCTTTCCAGTCTCATCTATGTTATGTAGGCAAAAGACAGAGAAAAGATGGGGAGTAATGACAGAAAAGCAGTAGTAAAAATAATGCAATTTATTATGCAATAATGCAATAATAAATATAATGAAAAATAATGCAATTTTAATGCAATAATGCAAATTATTATGGAAAACTGTCATGGGTTGCAATATATATATGCATATATAATGGATTTCTCCAGTCCCTAATATGTCTTCAGGTGTCTTAAGCCTTTGACAGGTTGCTAACATAGGACATGATATCCACTTTTAGTACGATATCCACTTTTAGTCAAGTTGAGCAAGCTGCATCTCCAAAGTATGGAACACCTGTCTGTATTTTATTGACCTAACAGAAAATACTAAGCTTTTTCAAGCTTTCTCCTCACTCTTGCATTCATTTGATAGCCTCTCAAAAAACCTTGCTGGGTTTTACAATCTGATCAGCTTTTTGTGAATACACTTGGATGCACGGAAGGAACCCAGGGAATACCCTACCTAGGTGGTTTGTCCAAAACGGAACACCTAGTCAGGGCTTATTGAAAAGTTGAGTTATATTGGTAGTGTGGTCCAGCTTTTCAGATTGTCAGTCCTTGACATTTTAATGCTACTCACCACCCACACTGTTATTTACTTTGCCTGATAAACAACAAAGCATGCTGGCAGAGAATTATTCTCCCATTGCATTTCTCTCCTACAGGCGATGGAAAAATACTTAGAAATAAATTGCCGGAGCCTAAGTGCCATTTCTCAGAATTTCACGGACTGTAGTCTTTGATGCTAACACAGTTAATGTACAATATGCTTTTTTACGTAAATACAAAACGTACTTAAAATCACTACAGAAAATACAAATACCTCAGATGTTCAGCAATAGATTATGCCTTAGAGCTGGCCATTTTACAGTAAAGATTTCCTTATCTTTTTTTCCCTCCTGAAAGAGCAATTGTCCCAGAAACACCAAGTTGAGTAGTGCAGTTAATATGCTTGAGGGAAGGTTCCCATCCAGAGGGACCCTGACAGGCTTGAGAATTTGGCCAATGTGAAACTCCTGAAGTTCAAAAAGTCCAAGTGTAAGATCCTGCACCTAGGTTGGGGCAATCACCAGTGTTAGTACAGACTGGGTGATGAATGCATTGACAGCAGCCCTTCAGAGAAGGACCTGGGGATACTGGTGGACAAAAAATTAGATATGAGCCAACAATGTGAGTTTACAGCCCAGAAAGCCAGTCATATTCTGGGCTACATTAGAAGAAGTGTGACCAGCAGGTTGAGGGAGGTGATTCTCCACCTCTGCTCTTGTGAGACCCCGCCTGGAGTACTGCATCCAGCTCTGGGGTCCCCAGCACAAGAAATACATGGACCTGTTAGAAGGGGTGCAGAGGAGGGCCACAAAAATGGTCAGGGAGTTGGAACACCTCTCCTGTGAAGACAGGTTGAGAGAGTTGGGGTTGTTTAGCCTGGAGAAGAGAAGGCTCCCGGGACACCTTACAGCAGCCTTCCAGTACCTAAAGGGGGCCTACAGGACAGACAGGGAGGGACTCTTTAACAGGGAGTGTAGTGATAGGGTGAGGAGTAACTGTTTTAAACTGAAAGAAGGTAGATTTAGATTAGATATTAGCAAAAAATTCTTTACTGTGAAGGTGGTGAGACACTGGAACATGTTGCGCAGGGAGGTTGTGGATGCCCCATCCCTGGAAGCGTTCAAGGTCAGGTTGGATGGGGCTTTGAGCAACTTGATCTAGTGATAGATGTCCCTGCGCATGGCAGGGGGGGTTGGACTAGATGATCTTTAAAGGTCCCTTCCAACCCAAACCATTCTGTGATTCTATGAAACCTCATTTTCCTGAACAAAATATTGTACAAGTATTTGTTTAAAAAATTGCTTGCTAGATCCTCTGCAAACATACCACAAGATCTGCACTGAAATCAGACATAATTAACACTAAGACATTTCAAATTCTCATCTCCCCTGTTCAACTGCCTGATAATTGTTCCTTTTTGTTCCTTCTTTCTAAAACATGTTAGTTTTCAGATGCCATATCTGGGTCTTGATCTTCAAGTGATTCAGCATAAACCTCAGGTTTCTACCCTTACAGAGTTCACAGGACCTTACAGGCATAAAGTTAGGGATGGACTAATTTTGTAAATCAGACAGTGAGACATTGAGTGGGGCTGGATTTTAATGTCATTTTGGAGTTGCTGAATACTTCACCATTTCATTCCAGACCTAAGCTTCTTGACACTTAACATTTTTAACATAAAGTTATGGAGCCCTCTCTATGGATATTAACCATAAAATGAGGATAATATTTTGAGGACATTCAATGAACGTCACTGAAATGTACTTTCAAGGTTCACTTTTTATTATACACAAGCTACTGTGATAAAAAGCATTAAGGTTGCAAAGACAAGCACTCTAAAGCAATATTCACTCTTCCCCTGTGAGCTCTCTTGAGCAGAGACACTTTTTTATATTTATCCATCAAATACCAAGCTCATTCTTGGGGGTATACAAATAAATAAAACTAATAATAGATGCTGCAGAGAAGAAATGCCATCAGGAAATTTTGGATTTAATGTGGATGACATAAGTAGTTCATTTTCATTTTGCAATTTGAAGGCATTTTCTGCAGACTGTAACTCTCTCTTCTTCCTACCTTATACAATAAATATTTTATCCCACAGACCTGATTGTCAAACCTGGAATATTTTCCAGGTTAATCAGTTAATTCCCATTGCATTATATCCTAGAGCAGAATTCTTCACTACTGCTGCTCTCATATCATAAAAGCACTAGAGCACAGCAGGCTATGTCCCATTAGCAGACCATTCAAGCATCCATGTACACAAATGCTAAACTCTTACTGTCCATCACCACTGCACCATACTCACACTTACATTCAGTTGCTTCATTTCTTTGGAAGAATCTAGCTAGGTGTGAACCAGCTGAATTATGAAGAAATAATTGGTCTTTTCATTCTGATGAAATTGCATTCAAGTAAAATAAAAAATGAATGCGCTTGAATTACCACTTTGAGCCCACTCCAACTCCTTTTGGATCAGGATGACAAACCTTCAAGAGCTGGATACTCTTCAGTGTCTTCATGAGGCAAACTTTAGTTTGTCAGTCAGCATTTCTTTAAGTTATAGCTTTACATATGCACATATTCAGACTGCCTGGAGAAACTAATAATCAGGCACAGTGAATATAAGTATAGACAGCATGCTATTGCAGTTGATAAACTCTACAGCTGTATTTGCACCAATGGCTTCCTAAACAACATCTTAAGGAAACACTTTTGGAGCTGATTTTTCATTAATGAGCCATAGTTTCAGTGACTTCTTTCACAGGTCTGTTTTCTCTACTCTTTAGCCCAAAATCACATAGCCTGGGTCACTGTGGAGGCCAAATCGCTTATCTAGTGAACAGAGGAAAGAGAGATTGCTTGAAATCTTGAAGGACGAGTACCCTGCCTTAACATTAATGTTATTGTAGACACGTTGGCAAATTTTATAGACAGGGCAATAGTTTTCATTTTTTAGGTTTTTGCTACATCAGCTGACACAGTCAGAATTAGACAAGCTCCTGATAACCTCCATAGGCTGTGCAGTAACTCTGCAGCTGCAGTTAGCTTTTTTCTCATTTATTAACTGATTTGAACTCAGAGCAGTTGTTTTCCCAGTTAGTAACCTGGAAGGACCTTGGGATGTTAACGTCAGATGTTGCAGTGCAGTTGTATCGCTAGAAGTCAGCTAACTTTTTTGCATTTATGCAGTACTTCTTCCCAGCCAGGAAACACCTTCTTGTATATCACAAATTTACTGCATTGCAAGATGAAAAGAGGCAGATAAGTTCTGATTTTAGAATAAAGTTCTAAATTTCTTCCATTAATTTTTTTCTTTAATTGCCATTTTTGAGCTATTGCCTTTTCCATTTTAAGAGATAGTTGAACAAGGGAAAAAATATGAAAGTCAGAATCATTCACTCATCTGAAATTTGGTATTGTTTGTTAAAAGACAATCCCTCAACAAAAAATTAAAATAAACAGGATAGTAATCAAAACACCTATTTTAAATAGCTCTATTATATTTCTTTCAGTACAAGAAAACATCTGCTGCATGAAAAACAGCAAACTGAGTATTTTTCAGTTTTCTATACACTGCACAAGGACATTCTATGAAATGAATATAGGAAATCATAGTGGTTTCAGAGTCAGAGGATGCCTCTCTTTGTTATGTGTAGAGCTCTCAAAAATATTGCTTTGAATACAGTATTCAAGGATAATACGTTTTTCTGGAACAAATCAGAAGAATTTTCTTCATATCCTGACATGCCTATTCAGAATTTCAAGTTGTTAGCTGTAAAATAACACTTCAAGTTTCACTTTCTTCTCCTGTATTTCAGTAAGAAAGATAACTTTTAATGTGTCAAAGGTTACTGAGACAGCTTACCTGACTTTTCCTGGGGTTTATGTTTATGGTAATTTTCACTGAGTTCAAGAAAAAATGTGAGCAAAAGCATGACTCCTATATTAGAACTGAAGAAAAATGTGCAAATATTTAGCCGAAACAATGCATAAAATAGTTCTCACACTTCATATTAGTCTAAAATAACTAATAGGATAACACCAGCAAGTATGGAAGGAATTATATTACAATAGTAAATTGTAAATTTACTATTAAGTAAATCCAAAACTGGAAATGGTGAGATTTACTTATTTAATCACTTGCAATTTTTTCTCAAGGAAAAAAGAAAGAAAATTTCAATTTGAATGTTGCTTTTTAATATTAAGTATTACCCAAAAATACTTGCGTTCTTTTTTTTTTTTTTCATTCCTTTCATATCACAGCTACAAGGAAAGTAGGACTGAAATAAAAAAGTAAGAGCTGAAAAGTCTGGAATTCAAAGTCAAGGGGCTTGGCTGTTCCTTGCCATTGATGCCTGCACAGAGATGCTATTTCTATGCAGCCTGCTTGGGAACAGAGCATGTGGCTGGACAGAGAGAAAGGTTTTAATCCTGTCCTCCCTCTCTTGCTTTGGCCAATAGAGCCGAATCAGTGCGTAAAGGTCCGGGAGGCAAAGTGGGGAACAGCGAAGGGAAGAGGTCATAATTTGCAGCTCATGTTGACTTCCTCAGCACAGAAAGAGAGGGGAAGTTTTCTGTTTTGCTGTTTGCTATTGCTCCAAGGATGCAATCTAACGCACAGGGTGTGAAAGTTCCTTTGTGTTTCCCAGGAATTATTTTTCTCTAGCAGTATTTCTAATCTCAACAAATGAAATAAGTAAGCCACTTGAATCAAACTGAAGTCCTAACAGTAGCTTAATTTGGTAACACGTGGGGGAATTTGGACCCTGCTGCAGGTAAGAGGAGAAGAGTAACCATTGGCTTAGTGGAGCCAGGGCCTCGTTTGCCACCACTGTAGTTTTGCCTGGTCTGATGTACTTTGCAGGTTGTTCTGCAGAACATCCCATTTCCTCCTAGAGTTTGTATGCTTTTAGTGCCAATAAAGAAGGGGAAAAATGATGATGAAAAATACAGAGAAGATTTTAATGTTTTTTCTCTCTGTGCTTTCCCTTGTTCTGTCATCTTCATTTGCTTGCCCTCCTGGACTTAGCTCACATCACAGCTCACTGTGAGAGGCTGGTTGTAGGCAACAATGCTATGCTGTTCCAACAGGGAGAGAGGCACTAAACTGTCCTGTACACGCTTATATATGCAATGCCTCAATTATAAAGGGGGGAAAAAAAGCGTGACTTAGAAATAGCAGTGCAGAGAAGCCTGAGTTTAAAAAAGGAAAACCTTTCATGCCATACACAATCTCTTTAGATCCATGTAGGATCTACTGGCCGCAGGATGAGTTTCAGAATCGGTGCTCATTTGGATGCATGAAAAAGCAGAACAGCGCTCTGTTCTTCTAGCAAAGCCACGCTCGGCACTACTTTGGAAACATTTTCTTTGCATCACTATCACTGTCTTAATTTTAGTGCCATCTCTGAGAAACTGATCGTTCACATTCTTACCAGTCCCGTGTACTTGGGTTGCATGGATACCAGATCAATATTAATGGTCTTTCCATGCCAAACTTGAAATCACAACTTTTGCTGTCACTAAGAGCTATAAATTTGAGTGAACCTGGGACAAAACTGCAGTACCAGCTCTCCATCTGATCACAGCTTTGTGGAGTGGGCTTCAAGGCTTACTGGGCCAGCTGACAGTGACAGCCCACAGTAACATAACTCTAGTGATAGCATCCTTACACTTGTCATCTTCTGTGGTGTCTGAAATCCTGATACATTGTCTGCCCATGTGTAGTGTGTCTAGAAGCCATAAAATAAATGTGATGCCATGTTGCAATTAACATCACTGGTGTTTCAAAGCATAGAGCTGCTAGGGAGACTTGCCTGTAGGGTTTTCTGGGAACACACTATGTATGACACAAAAAAGGCTTAAAGGTGATGAATAAAGTTTTGTTTAGCCAGAAAGCACAAACTGAAATTACTGACAACTAAGATATGGAAGTCTCTATATTAATGGTGCTCTTACTTTTTGACATAGAGATGACTTGCCTTAAGCTTTTAGATACAGAGTGACAGTGAGCTGCTATGAATCAAACAATGCTTTGCTTCAGCCTTTAACAGCTGCTAAAAAATTTTCATGCAATGGAAAGCACGATGTCTGGTTTAGTGTCCCCAAGTCAGGTGTTTGGAAGTAAGCCTCCCTTCTAAGGTTTTAGCGGTGTTATTCTACCATGCAGCTTCTGAGAAAGAGAGAAGTAGCTGCAGACCATTGTATAGCCAGTGATGTCCTCTCCCCAGCTCTGCAGAAGCAGCATTGCCTGTTTTATCTAATGAGACTGTTTCATTTGAAGCCTAATAAGAGGACTCTGAAATAGATCTTCTGCATTTATTCTTGAAAATATTTAGATTGACAGCTAATACTTAGTGACCACCTGCCAATATCACTGTTCCAAATAGCAGAGGACCAGCTCAGAGAAACCCAGTAATGAGGAAGTTCCTTTGGACGGAGCTCTATGCAAGCCTGCTGTAATAGGGGAGGAATATATTGTAAGGGGAAAGTATGGTTAATTTTGAAAAACTCAAGGCTGTATTCAATGCATGTGATCCTGTAGGCTTGATCTTGACTCTAAGGCATTAGTTTTTTGGGGTTTTGCAAGGTGCTCTTGCGTTTACAGTTTTACAGTAAGCTCAAGTAATCCCAGATATTTTCTTTTCTTATTGAAAAATGGTGCTTTGGTCTTGGACATTATTAATTGATTGTATTGACCAGCACTTTAGCTACATTCATAGGTACTTATTTAAATACAAATAATGAATCATACTTTTCTGGAGGCATCCAGTGCCCTAGCATGACTTAAAATTACAAAATAAAAAACCAGAGCAGGTGTAGGGTTCCAAGGCAGTGAACAATGAGAAAACAGACCCTTTAAAGATCCATTTTTCCTCTGAGTTTTATTTATAACTTCTGCAGGGGACCAACCACTTGCTTCCAAACTGCATGCTCTGAGGGGCTGATCCTGTGCCAGTTTTATGAACAGAGCTTATCTGGATCAGACACAAGATGCAGGGGATATAACCCTGCCCATTCTGCTATTTCGCACTGTATGGACTAGCTGTTGCATCTGTATCTATCATCTGGGATTCTTGGTTTTGGTAAAGAAAAAAAGAATTTGAACATGCCACCTACAGATGAGAGCAGAGTTACCCTTTTATGTTAGTCTGTTTGCAGCCTGAGAGCAGAAGGCATGCACAGCATTCTGCTGTGGCAGATTGACTACAAGCGTGACTTCAATTACACCAGACAAAATACCATGCTAACATGAAAATGGTAGTCTATTTGCATGCACGAGTCTCTTCTGATATCTTCCTCCATTTATTTGGTAGAATAACATGATGGAAAATTATTTGTGACTGTATTTTTTATCATTTGGAGAGGAGCTGGTATATGTCTCAGAGCAGTTGCAATCTGGCTTTCACGGGTGTGGAGAGCCAAGCTCAGTCTTGGTCTTTCCTTCTGTCATATGGGTAGCGATTACTGCAAGGCCAGATAAGAACAAATGATTAACAAGATATCAGAAGCAGTGATAAATGGGAAACAGCTGATGCTGATTTATCCCTTAATGAGATAAACTTCATTAATGGGTGACTGATGAACTTTTTCTTTTTTCTTCTTCCTTCTTCTTCTAGCAAAATATGAAGCGGAGAGAACCCCAGCTAGAATGGCAAAGAGATGTGCCATCTGGGAAATAGTGCATGTGAAATCTGAGAACTAATGGTTTCTCCCATATAAAAAAAAAAAATAAAGTGAAAACATGGATGTTGTTAAAGCTAAAAAAAGACTTGATTTTGCAGATCAGAAAACAGCTAACAGGCTGAATCTACCTGAAGGGGAGGAATAAGAACGTGAAATAATTCAGTTTACAGTAATATTTAAAACTGTGCTATATGGCACCATTATTCAGAATGGAAGAAATCTAGTTCAGTCTCCAGGTGTGTTTTATAGTTCCTTTGCCATTTACTATGCCCATGCATATTTGTGTGGTCAAATTTACTGGTTTTCATGATTCGTTGTTCCAAAGTAAGAGGTCTCAATCAATGTAGTTCAGATATGCTGTGACCAGCAGGTCGAGGGAGGTGATTGTCCACCTCTGTTCTTGTCAGACCCCACCTACAGTACAGCATCCAGCTCTGGGGTCCCCAGCACAAGAAAGACAGGGACCTGTTAGAAGAGGTCCAGAGGAGGGCCACAAAAATGGTCAGAGGGCTGGAATACCTCCCATCTGAAGAAAAGATGAAAGACTTGGGGTTGTTCTGCCTGGAGAAGAGAAGGCTCCAGGGAAACCTCATTGCGGTCTTTCACTACTTAAAGGATGTTTATAAGAAAGATGGAGACTTTTTACCGAGGCCTGTAGTGACAGGACAAGGGTTAATGCTTTTAAACTGAAAGAGGTAGGTTTAGATTGGACATGAGGAAGAAATTTTTTAAGGTGAGGGTGGTGAGGCACTGAACAGGTTGCCCAGAGAGGCTGTGGATGCCCCGTCCCTGGAAGTGTTCAAGACCAGGCGGGATGGGGCTTTGAGCAACCTGGTCTAGTGGAAGGTGTCCCTGCCCATGGCAGGGGTTTGGAACTAGGTGGTCTTTAAAGGTCGCTTCCAACCCAAACCATTCTGTGAGTCTGTGTTTCTATGATTCTATATTCAGGTAATGCTATATACACTGAAGCTCGCAGCATGGTGCATTTTAGAAAATGGAAATGGGTGACAAAAATCCTCTTTTTGTGTAGATTATGCTAAACTAGATGTCTCAGGCAGATACTTTGCTTTTTAAGCAGCACTCAGAACTTCTTTGGTCCCAATCTACTGCCCTGTACAATCGAGTCCATTACAGCTAAAACACAGAGGTAGACAATCAGTGCAATGTACTGCCTTCAGCTGCTGTGATTTTCCACATATTAATACTGATCTTGAGGACACTACTTCAGATTGCAGCAAAAGTAACAAGAAAATAAGACCTCATCTCCTCTATGAGAAAATGGACTATCAGTATCTCCATCTTCAGTACCCAGCACTGAGGTTGGTGTCATGTTACGAGTACGTACAGATACGCGTATTTTCCAAGTATGGTACACGATGCCTGAAATGCTTCAATTCTAAACCAGTGGACATTTCAGCAGCAAATGTTTTTCTGTCTGTAGCTTCTGCTGAAATGTAGTGGAAGGCTTTGTTTCTTGCTAGTTTGGAAACAAACCAAGTGTAACCCCCTAAGAAAGCTGTGAGATGGAAAACAATCAACTCTCCTGGGTAAACTGAGAAAGATGAAAAGTATAACCCGTGCTTTTCTCCAATCAATCCATCCTCATGACAAGGATATAATATGAATGGGAAATGGCATGAACATAACCTAGCCTCTTTGCAACTTTTCACTTGTAATTTTGTGGTTTATTCAGTTGCTGTAATAAATGTGATACACTAGGCTATCTCCAGCAGAGGGTTATTTCAAGTATAATATGCTGTACTGTTAACTGCAGCTGTAATTTAATTTCTGTTTGCTATTACTTATAGATTCTCTTACATCCTAAACAAACTGCTCTTGATATATTGGTTTACTCTTTTTTCTTGTTTTTCCCCTTTTTATTTTTTTAAACCAAGTCTTTGAATTCTGAAAGTCATTTCAAGAGGAAAGCAGGAATACAGCTCTGGGTGTTCCTGCTCCAGTAGTGCATGGCAAGATCAATTTGGGCATTAAGCTTTAGCTTTTACCCTGATGCAAGCCTGCCAGGCAGTAGGTATTATTATTATGCCAGGAACTCTCAGTTTCATTATAACGTCAGTATGTTATCAGAAATCCATATATTAGGCAGACATACTGAATGACTCCATATTTTCCTTACTTAAAGAAAATCTGATTTTTTTCACGTATTTAGATGTATATATTCTTCAATAAATTATTTTTGATAATTTCATATAATTCGCTCAAAATATGTAAACATTCACATTTAAAAAGAACAAGAAAAAAAAAGAGATTAAATTTTCTACTGGCAATTGGTCCAAAATTAAATTACATAACTGAT
Source organism: Sagittarius serpentarius (assembly GCA_034782735.1). Lineage (NCBI taxonomy): Eukaryota > Metazoa > Chordata > Aves > Accipitriformes > Sagittariidae > Sagittarius > Sagittarius serpentarius. The sequence continues at coordinate 12,604,166 of JAVKLA010000058.1, forward strand.
GGATTATAGTTTAATATCCAGTTGTCTCTGTAGGTGCGTATCTGATTCACGTTAAATCAAACACGTAGTGTTTACAATACAACAGAGCCATATTTTTTTCCTTCCCCGTTCCCCCTTTGATTTTAGTTTGAGTGTTTTTCTAATTAGATATGTTTTACCACAGAATTCATTTAAATTTTTCCTGTGTCAGCATTTAGACAAGTTACATGGTACCTACTTAAGCTGTTACCTGCTTCTGGAGCAAAATTCAGGTGACAATGAATCCGTTAAGTGCAAAGGAGCTGAACAGACTTACAGCAAGCTGATGAAGCATCCAAGGAGAGGTTAACTTCGGGTTCAGTCTGCAAGCTAAAAGGAAAAAATGCTGCTGGTAGCTCTAAAAATAAGCATACTGAACAATTTTACTATTGCATTTAACTATTTTACTTAAAATGGCCTTACTTTACTTAAAAAGTACAACAACCCTTTGTTATTCTTCTTTCCTGCAACTGAAAGAATGTCCATCACCTGTAGGCAAAGATTAATAGTGATAAGTGATGCAGTAGAAAGCATACAAAGATATATGAGGATACGGCCTGAGGGAATTCTCTGATCTCAAAGCAGCAAGTGTTTACGAAGGGAACTATAGGAAAAAATTCCTTCAGAACGTCAGGCTCTGATGATATTCATCCCAGGCATTTGAGTCAGAATATATTATGCATTCATACTGAAGCTCCTTTCCTTTCAAACCAAAGCCAGTAATCACTTCTTTGGCACTCTAAATGGAGAGGTCAGCTCACCTTATGAAGCTGCTGTGACTGATGGCATGCGGTGCTGAGAACAAAAAGTTGGACCACATTGGCAAAACGGTGAACTTTCCCTTGTGTTTTTAGCAGTGGTTGGGACAGAACAGCCCCTAGGTAGAATGTGATTTCCATCTTAGGTAAATTTATCATGCTTCATCTGGTAGAGACTGTCTTTAAAAACTGCCCATGCAACTACATGCACACAAGGATGACTGACGAACAAGCTACAGTGGAAACAGAAATGCCACGCCATGACGAGCTGCATCGGATGTGGCTGCAGCACCTTCGGATGCTCTCAGACTGCTAAAACTTAGCCCATATGATGTTATGCACCTGGAACCATGCCTAGAACACAAGCATTCTATATTAAAAGTAGATTTCTAGGATGTCTACGGGGAATTGTGCAACTACATGAGTATTTTGTTTTGGTTCAGTACTCTTCTGAAGTTAATATCCTGACTGTCCATACTTACCATTATACGATTTGCACTATGGAGTGGTTTCAGAGTGCTTACACAACATTAATTTAGATGAAACTAAACTGAAAAAAACTACTCTGGGAGAGCACTAAATGAGTGCTAACTGCAAATGGGAGATCAGCCCATAGAATCAAACTGGAGCTAGTCTAAAGGAGGCACATATGGTTCTCATTTGCATTTGATCCTCCATGCCAGCTGTTTCATTCTACAGATCTACTGCATGGCAACACCTGTTAAGGTCAATTTAGCTGTAGAGAAAAATGATGCTGGACCTTTGCTAAGGAAGCACACAGAATGTCCTTTCTTTCACCACTTTGTGCACAAAATGGAGAACAAGAATAAGGCTATAGCCTACTCTCCTTTCATTCTTCACTTTGAAAGGAAGAAATTGCTGAGGAAGCACAAAAATTTGGATTATAGTTAGCTACTGACACGGAGACCAAAGCAACATAGACAGTAATTCTGGATGTAACATTTTTTCAGAGACCAAAAAAGGTATAGTGCAAAAAGTAAATATTTCAACGGATGCCTTCTTACAAAGAGATGTGCAGTGTAGACAGAATGTAATTACATACAACTGTTGCTTTTTTTTATTCAAGGAACAGTATAAATCACAGTAATTTGTGTTTGATTTTTAAAGAACCTACTGTAGATTTGGGCATGAATCAAGGAGCATGCCTTGGCTGAACTGTTTAGCTCTTATTCATTTGTTTGCATTGATTTTTCCATGATTCTTAGTGTTTTTCTGTTGTATAGAGAAAACAATATGGGAGACATCTGGTGGCCACTAATTAACAGAAACTCTCTAATTTATAGTAATAATTGGGAGATCTACTACTAAGCTTATAAATAAGCAAATACAATTTAAAAAGTCAGGATAATGTATCACAAAATTCACCCCTAATTTATTTGCTACTTTAGTTTTAATAATTTATGGCTATTCATTGTGTATTGTTAAAATGCAGAGAACTGTTGTAAATGCAAATGCATGAGATTTATGCTTTGTCATGGTTTAACCCCAGCCAGCACCTAAGCACCACACAGCTGTAAGTGTGTGTGTGTGTGTAAAGATACATTTATTCACTTTTTTTTTGGTCACACGTGATGGCATTTCACTGCCTTCACTCTTTAACAAGGAAGGTAGAATGTTAAAATGAGTAGCTCTCGGTGGAAGAACTTTTTCCATTTAAATCACAAGAGCAGTGTTCTTTTTCTCATCCCATTGCTTGGGAAAACATTGAATAATAGATGTTACCATATTCAGAAAATCCATGTGTCCATGACAAGGAAAGAGAAGTGCAGTACATTCTCTGACGTCGAGCAGTCATAGACAGGGTTGTTAACAGAGGTGCTGCTGAATTGCCCAGACTTCTGCCTGCTAAAGGCAGCATAGGTCAAAATCTGCATCCGAAACTTTACCTCCGACACCAAAGTAGGTAAGAATGTGGCCTCAGGAGAAGGCATGGGAGCTGCACCTTCGCTTTTGAAGTGACTGGGAGTTGATCTCGGCAATATGGTATCTTCAGTTCAGGGGAGGGGAATAAAAGGAGAGAGAGAAAAAAATATATATTTCTGGGAAAAACTTCTAGCTGTCTTTTTCAAATGCCATAACTTCTTCAGCTTTGCAAATGGCCGTACTGTGTTGCTGGAATCAACTCCCTGTCAGGCAGAAAACGAAGTCTGGCTAGACAGTATCTTCGTGAATATCTGTGGGATTTCTGGATATGCCACCACCTGGCCGGAGCTATACAGTACATGTGGCTTGCCCTGGAGGGCTGTCCTGTGTGTGCCACAGGCAGAGAAGCTGTACAGAAACAGAGGTGGGCAATGGGTCACTCTCTTTGGCTTCTGAGGGTGAAATGCTGGCATCCAAAACGGTTTGCATATTACGCTGAAGTTTTAAACCATTCAGATTTGGACACTTAAGAGCAAGTAAGATGCAGTCATTATTTTAATTGTTTCCAGGTAGATTAGTGTCTACTTGTACTTTTAAAGGGTTCTTAACAGAAAAGACTAGACCTAAACATAGGTATCTATACCTTCCTAATTGTGAAAATTGAAGCCACATATTTGAAATGTTTATTTAGCTGGTATTATTTATTTTCTGAAAAGAAACATCACAAGTGCAATACAAAGAATGTTTCTCCTGTTCATGACAATTCTGTAAACAGAAAGGGAAATTTACATCTGCATGTTTAATATTTCTTGATTTTAAGAGAACATTTTTGATGCAGAATTTTAGGTTAAAACATTGCTTCTGGGAGCCCCAATGTACACTGAAAATTGAGCTATTGACCTAAATAAGAAATTAACATGATTTTATTTTGTTTAGGATCATTTGTAGATAAGGTGAAATGTGTATTTCCCCAAATCTAGTAAGTTTTAATTTCTGCTAATGTTTTAATTTTTGCTGAGGTCTAGTACTTGAAGTCCCTGTGCTTGGTAATTCAATATATTGGTTTCACGAATGTTAATGTATTCTTAATCTTTCTTGTGCCCAGGTCTACCAGTCAACCTACCAGTCTATTCCCAATCTAATGTTATCTCTAAGGTATAAAAAAAGGAAACCTACATCAAGTTTTTTGCATTGATTTTTACAAAAACTGTCAAAACATGTCACAAAGTTATTCATGTCAGCATTTCTCTGAGGCTGTCAGTGTTTACATATTAAAATATCCTTTTTCTTTGTAATACTGGAGACATCTGTACAGTCAGTCCTTTCAATTTTGTCTCCATTTAAAATTGTTTTAGAGTAACTTTTACTCTTATGTTCTGATTCTGCTCTCTCACTTAACCTGTTGTTACACCAGTGTGATTCTGCCTACTGCTGTGATTTGGCTTATGAAAGGCAGGTCCTGCTTGACTAACCTGATCTCCTTCTATGACAAGGTGACCCACTTAGTGGATGAGGGA
>JAVKLA010000058.1:12609257-12636869 GCA_034782735.1 Sagittarius serpentarius
GGATATTAGGAAAAATTTCTTCACCAAAAGGGTTGTCAAGCATTGGAACAGGCTGCCCAAGGAAGTGGTGGAGTCACCATCCCTGGAGGTATTTAAAAGACATGTAGATGTGGCGCTTAGGGACATGGTTTGGTGGTGAACTTGGCAGTGTTAGGTTAACGACTGGACTAGATGATCTTAAAGGTCTTTTCCAACCTAAATAATTCTATGATTCTATGACTTTAAAAATATAATAATTTGGAAAATCAGGCCCTTGATTTTAGCTGAACTCAAAATGATGTAAATAAGTGCAGATGTTCTTTATTTAATTTCTAATGAATCTGTTCTGGTCCGGCTCCCAGTTCAGCATATGGAAATGTGTTGTGTCAGATTCTCTTTTCACCTTGAAAAGGTTATGATTTTTAGAATTCCAGATTATTTGTAATATTTTTTAAAGACCTCTCATAAAATTTACAGAGCACCTACCTATTCTCTGTTAATCATCCAGGGTTCTTAATGCCTATAGCCATAGTGCTTTGGCACTGATGCTCTGTCACAGATTTCATTATTCTAAAGCACCAAATAATAAAAAACTTACAGATTTTATACATTATTATCATAATTACACAGATTACTGCTTCCAGCATATAATAGTTTCTTCAAATGTCCTTGGGGGCTTGTGACTACTATTGAGCACCTTGCTAAACCTTAACACAGTGAAACATTTTGTCACAGCATCACATTCTAGGTGAGGGAGCCATTGACACCATAAGGTGTCAATAAAGCTCCTAAAAAGTAAGGTGAAGATATGCCACTTGGTGGCAAGGTGACTAGTCAGTCGTGTGCTCTCTCTGGAGAATCATGAAGCTGTATCTGCACTTCAGTGATGGGTTTTGGCCCAGGACTCTCTGGGAAGGTCAGAACAGCAGGATCTGCATGCCTTGCTCCAACTGTGCATTATTTCCCTTGAAACTATAGAAAGATTTATCTCACTGTCACATCCTCCAAACCTCCGAAGCAGCAAGTTCAAACTCCCTATGGTCCTACCTGCATTTTTCAGTGCTGTTTTTTGATTGCACAGTTTCTTCCCTTTTTTCTGCTACATTTTCTGTCTAGTTTACTATGTGCAAAAGTATAGAGGTATGATATTCTAACCAAAAAGAAAAATGTTGGAAGTGGGGAGTATTGTGGGAGGACAGGACTTTGTAGATTGAGGAAAAAAAAAAAAATATTCCTGTAAAGATTGATTAGGCTATCTTTAAATTCACTTGACTGATCTCTAGGTCCTATTTTGACAACTCTGATTGGCTAGAAAGTAGGATTTATCTCATGGTTTCATTTACTTAAACTTCACCAGCTGGCGAAATTTCTGGTTTACAGGAAATTGATTCACAGTCATTAAAAACTTCCTTAGAACTTGCTGGATACCTTTCCAGATAGCCTTTAAGATGTGTTACTTCATCAAACAGCAAAAATCCAAATTACTGGCAACTGAGGTGCTAATTAATCCAAGAAAGCAAAAATAATTATCTTTGTGGCATCTCACATAGATGTAAATTTCACAAAGATAAATTTGCACTTCTTTACCCTAGATCATACATATCACTCACAGAAGACGTTTAAACCCATGTCTATTAGGAGAAAGAGCAAGGTGGATTACAATGTCTTTGGTGACAGCAGTTATTTTTTGCATGTTGTGGAAGCAAAGATTCCCACGAGAAAATAGCTTTCTTCTTCAGGAGGACACCATGGATACTGAGCAGAATGCAGGGAAAAACAAGCATTAATAAAAATCAGAAGTCAGTAAAAAAGCAAGGGATTTTAAAACTCGGAGATTTTTACGAATGCTACATTCTTTTCATGTTTGTTATTTTTTTCATCTTTGACGTTCATTTACTTCATGTCTTCAGGGTTACTTCATGTCTTCAAGGTTTTCACCACAAGGGTTAGAAATCTACTTTTCTTTATCTTTGTAAATGAAAAATGAGCTTCTCAAGCAAGATCACAATCACAGCACCTGAAGCTTTAAGAAAAATGCTAAATGATAACTTCCAATAATTTGCACATGAAAGTAGCAGAAGTAACACACCTGGGTAGGATATACATGTAAATGTAAATATACATGCATGCACACACATGTGCAGACATGCATATATGCATGTATATGTACAAAAGAATGGATAAATATATATATATGTATGCATATGCACCCCACCCTCCCAAAGCTGAGTACCCCCCTGTACCTGAGTGGTACAAGATTGGAATGGTTTATAGCAAGCAGCAAGCATGTCTGGAAAAGAGCATCTGTGAGATTGAAAAACACACACTCCAGTTTAGAGACAGCAGTTATTGACAGATGTCCAATATCTTCCCTATGCGCTCAGATTTAGATATTTATGTGTTTCTATTCATTGTGTGGATTTTAACATAGAAAAAGGAGAAAACCTGTGTCAAAGCTACGTGACCTTTTATAAGGACATATATAACTGGCAGAAAGGGAAAAAAACAGTGTCTTTTAATTAGTACTTCTGTGTTTCAGCATTCTTGGGTTTCTTGTCTGTGAAAACCTAAATAGCGGAAGCACCACAAAGCGTGTTTGGAGGAAATGGTGGGAGAAAAGTAAAATGGAAGCTAAAGGAGCGAAGGGCACCAAGTGATAAGAAGACACTTTATGCTCTTGTGTCCTGCCTATAAAGTGAGAATGCCTTCTCCGAGTTGGCTTTTTGCCAAGTCTGACAGAGGTTTTAAAGTCGTCATGCTTAAAATAACTAGCAATATAAGCAGGTTTTAGCATTCACCATGAAGTTTCACCTGTTATTTGCTCAGACTCTCTGTAATATAAGGCACCTGTTTGTTAAAAATTTGTATCTGAGTATAATTCAGTGGGCTCAGGTGAAATGTTGCTGGTTTTGATGATTCCCTGTTGGAAGGCTATAATGCCAAGAGAGAGTTCTCCTGAGTTCTGAGTTTTTTTGATGAAAGCAGTAGCTGATAAAAATAGCCAAGCACAAGTAAGAGTCCAATAAAGAATAACAGTGTTTTTCTCGTGACTGCTTCTGAAGTACTGGGCAGCATTCAGCAGTATGTTAACTAGAAAGATATTGATCAATTAGAGAGACTTCAGTGAAGAAAAACAAATTAATTACTGGACCAAGATGAGGATTTAGGAGATGGATTAAAGGTAATAAATCAGGTATGTGATGGCTAAGCAAAGCAAGGAATGGTGTTCAGATAAACCTCTCGAATTTGCTCAGGTTCAGTGTCTGAGGTGGTGCTATGTGTTTCATATGACAGAGAATATATAGTAGGTCAGAAAGATGTCACATTTGCTTATGTGAGAAGGCTGAGCCGTCATTTCCAGGAGGAGCAGGGGAAGGTACCTGCTAGTGGGACTGAGGCAGCTGCTGGGCAGCCTTTGCAGCTGAAGGGCGTGCAGCTAGCTGCAGCTCTGTGCTCCTCCCTCCCGCCGGCTCTGGGATGCCACGAGTCAGATCTATCTGCTCAGAGATTCATATATGGTCCTGATGCTGCATCGCAAAAGGCCCCACAGTAAGGCCTTAGCCGTACGGGAGTGTGAAGAGGGGGGCAGCAGTATGAGTCTTAGGCTGAGTGTGTAAGATTTGATGGGTGAGAAAAGTGTGAAGGTTGCTAGCTGTATGCAAAGAGAGAAGTATCTAATGCTGTAAGAGAAGATATAGCTAAGAATAAAATAAAGAAACTTAAAAATTAGGCTATCAAAAAAACAAACCACAAAAAAACCCCACAAAAGTGAGTTCTGCTGAGGAATTGTCTCCTGAGAGAATCTGGAGGATGATTCACCACTGGTATTTTTAACATTATTCTGTATGAAACACTAGAAAGTGTGCTTTTGGGACTAAGCCTCCCTTAGCAGAGAAATGGGCTTCATGATCAATGAATCTTCTCTGATTTTAACTGCAATTTTCTGAGTGTATTCTAAACAGTGTTCATATTTCTGCCCTGGAAGGTGCTGCTGCTGAGCGAGAAGAATCTGTGTACTCTTCCCATGAAAACAGTGGAGTGCAATGAAAAAGAGCTTGTGAGTGATAATTAGAGCTATTAGCTAATAGACTAATAATATTTTTCTCATTATGTGGGGTGGGGAGGAGGAGGAAGAAGGCAGGCAGGCCTCATGCCAGAAGCTCTGAGTCACAATTAAAAGTTATGCTGCAATCTTGCAGCATTTCCCTTTCATGGTGCCTGCCAGTTGTGTCCCCAGTAAGATTATGTGAATGTAACGCTGCCATTTCTTCCCCCTTGCACTATATCTCCTCTTCTGTGCACCCAGAGAGAGAGCAGGCACAACCCCTCTATACTTAAACTGTCAGCTATTAACCCTGTGTGATTTTTCTTTCTACCTTATCCCAGAGAATTCACAGAACTTTCTCTGCTTTTGCAAGGGAGACACAAGTCATAAACACACATTACAGCCTTAGATGTGCCCCTTCTTCCCACGGGCAGGGAGGGAGCTGCTGTAGGAGATGGAAGATAACCGAGCTCTTCAGCATTCAGAGGCTGAAGGTTTGCTGTGAAATTCCTTCATGGACCTAGCTCACATCTCCAGCACGGCTGCTGCAGGGAGAGGGAAATCACTGATGATTTGGGCTCTGCTCTTGAGTCCTTTCCTCTCTACATTCATACACAGCCCAGGAAGAGTCTGGTACTATGAGGATTCCCTGCTTAGATGCTGTTTCCCAGGTCTAATGCAGACAAAATTTTCTTTCTGCTCTTCTCAAGCTTCCCTATACTTTTTTGATTGTTTGCCATCACATTTTCCATTTTTTCCTGTTACTTATCCTCCAGAAAAGATCACATTGATTTTCATCCATGGTGCATACGTATATACACGTATCTCTGTTAAAAGGAGAATAACATGATGTGTGGCAAACATGTAGTCTTAGTGATGGTGATTATGGGACTGAGGAGGCAATAATAAGTTGTGACCAACTGTTATGATCAGAAGATGACCAGGGAATGATATATGTCTAGTTTACTGTAAAAGCTCAAGCTGGCCCTGAAGTCACAGCATGAATTGTAGTGGCACCACTGACATCGGATTCCTGGAACTGTTACTTGTACAACTGTCCATCTCTTTCACATGTTTTTGGCTTTCTCAGTGGTCTAATTTTTACACCACACTGACAGAATCCAAAAAGAGGGATGTCTTGTTTAGTACTTACAAATACTAAAAGCTCTGTAATGCTTATCTTGCTTATTAAACTCTTGGAGTGTTTATCAAGTAGGCAAGAGCGATGTTTTGTGGATCAACTGGTGCAGATTTAGAGAGATCCTGATAGCCTACAGGACGAATCTAGGTGCCAATAACAAAAAAAGACTCACTAACTTTAAATAAAAATCTTTCTGTCAGCTTGAATGATAGGTGATGCATAGCTAATCATAACTGTGCTAGCAAATCTGTCAAAAGCGCTGCCTTTTGCTCATAAAGGTTAAACTGCCTCTGTGCCTTCTTAAAATCTCTGTTCTTCACAGCTGTGCTAGAAGTTAAAATCCAGCTGCCTGTGTGGTTTAACAGATTATATATGTATATATATATTTGGGTTTTTTTCCTTTATGGAGCTTGGAAACTGAAGTAGCCTGATAGATTTGTATTTGACCTTCTAGAGTTTCTCTAGTAGTTCTGTGTTGTTTCTCACTCCAGTTCACTTGGAGTTGCCTCAAAACTTTATCATAAAAATTCAGTAGGTTCATATATAAACTTAGGCTTAAGGCCCAGGAGATCAAGATGGAGCTAGCAGTCAGAGTTTGTTCAGTTTCATGCGATTGTCCTGTTATACCAAAAAATCCAGTCTCTGAATTGAATTTAACTTCTGCTCTATAAAAGTAATTCGACACCTGCCAAGAGCTGCAATAGTGTGATAATGTCCCAACGATATGGGTTGCCACATGATTTATTTTCTAGTAGTTAAAATTCTAGGGTCATTAAGTGGGAAAGCAAAAGGAAAGATGTTTTAAATGTAATTGTTTTAGCATCATTTTTCCCATGTAACCAATACAGCGAAAGTTTGTTTATTTGACTGTTCACATTTCTTTTGGCACGAAGGGTTGTTTAATTTCATAAGGGAATATTATTTAGCCTATAAATTCTAGGGAGACAGTAGAATTGAGTTTATTACATGAAACTGAGCAGCAAATAACTTTTAATGTGTTTTCAGTAACTTTAATCAGTAACACTAGCATATGGTGTTTTCTTATCAGAAGTGAATTGTGAAATCTTTCTTCTAGTCAAAATATAGGAGATAAAACCATGAATGAGAAGAACATAGGAAAAATAATCATACTAAAAATGGTTCTTCTAACCTAGACGAAGTGTAGCAAGATGCTTCTCCCACAAATCTCCTGAAGAGAAAGAAAAGTACAGTTTGAAAAGTTTGTATTTTGAAATTAACGTTTTTTCTCCTCATGTAATTAATACAGACATTAATCTGGTACATAGGACATTGTTCTTCATTGGCTAATAATGTTATAATCTGCTATATAAAAAGAAAAGCTTTATAGTGCAACTTTGTTAAAATCAGAAAGAAAACCTAAATCTTTTGCACATAGAGTATGCTACACAGTTTTAGTCCTAATTTTGATTGCTTGTGTCAATGAGCCATTTATCAACTCTAGCCTAGTGTACTTAGTAGCTTTGCAGTCATGGAGTAGCGGTGCAAAAGGTTCAATAAAAGTGGGGAAAATAAAGGGAGCTACTGATGGTAGATGCTTTGAGCTATAGTAAAATTGGAAGACACTAATATCCCATTAATACTTCTTTTTAGGCTTTTGTCCTAATTGACTTTTGTCTTAATTCATAAACATGATCCCTGCATGCATTTTTTTTAAGCACATAGAAATGGCCAATCTTCCAAAATGGTTGGGAAGATTGTATTTTTTTCTCCCTTGTTTTTCCTAACACAGTTATAGTCATTATTAGAGCTCCCCTGCCAAGTTTCTATTATATTCCGACAACTGGACTTGGATTCATTTTCCTCACCAGGCAGTCTGCTGTGCTAATGGCTGAGCAATCAGGTCACCTTTTAAAACTAATACTGTTGTGTTTGATTGGCAGATATGTATATTAAAAATAATGTTCTCTTTATGGCTTTTATTTTCTGCTGTGCTCTAGTATCTTTCTTCACTGGGTAGTTTATTAATTGTGGGAGTGTATGTACATGAAAATAATACTGTCCCTGATCCCTTGCCCTACTTGTAATATTCCTTACTAAGACCTCTTTTTCAGAGCCACTTATATACTGAACTTTAAACGCTGCCTTTCCAGCTCTTTTCAGTCATACAAAGCTGCTCTGTTATCCTCCCAGCTCAATTCGTAGTTTCCCGCCGGTGAGCCAGGGCTCTGTCGGTTCAGTTTCCATCCTGGACCTCGCACCCTTGCCCACCACTGACATAACAGAGAAATAGCAGGCTGGGTGTTACCTCTGCTGGCCTCTCCTTTAGTGATATATAGATATAAGCACTAAATGTCACCCTGCCTTAGGCTGAGCGGCCACAGGATTTTCTCCGCATTGCAATATGCGGTTTGCTGAACAAGAAAGACCAGACTTCTGAAATGGCTCTGCAGGTGGTTGCCAGGAGGGGAATCTGTATCTCCTATCAAGTCTTAGGCCTGAGTCTTTTCAAGCAATACTTCAGTGCCTGGGATAGTGCTGGGATGGACTTTGATACAGTTAAAGGCAGAGCATAACCTATAGGTGAACGCTGGGACCATAGAAATTACGGTCCCATCGTTTCTTCCTAGTTTCGTATGTCTGAAAGTAGAGTAAGACTCAACCCAGGTCAGTTCGTTCTGCTGTTGGTTAAAGTCAGCTCTCAGCTACTCCAGTGCAACACGTTCAAGATGATGGGAAGCCCATGAGGGATCATTTCTTAACGTGGAATCTGTCCTAAATACGAAATACAACCATGAGTTTATTGACTGAGATCAGCACCTCATTAAAATAAGTGGTAGGAGAATGGTGCAGGAAATTAAAGGCTTCCCCTTTTTGCCAATGGCTCACCAAACAACAAACCAGCCAAAATTCCTTCTTAGTTACAGAGGGAAATATATTTTTTAAGGTTTTGATAGCTGCTTCCTCCACCAGTTCAGGGTCCTTCCCTATTTATGCCATATTCTGGATTTCCCTTCAGTTTTGTTGGATCTTAACTTCCGCGTGTCTTTTTAGGTTGGTTGCTGATTGTTGCTATACCTTAGCACTGGTGTCCCAGGATAACTTTAGTGTATGTCAGTACACAACCTGGGTAGTTGCCATTTAGCTGTTTACTACATGGCAATCCACTGAAGAAGAAATCACATTTAGTTTGGAAGGAAAGGTTAAAAAGTCACTTAAAAATTTTTGGCAGCTATTTTTTTAAATTTTACATTCTTTAAATGCTTTTAATGTCAACAACGGAAATATGTAATTAACATTCATTTTTTTGTGAGATTTTCATTGCAGTGACACGGAGCTGAGCCACAGAACCCTCTGCTCTGCGTCTAGTTTGACAAAATATGATCCAAAATAAAACTCTCAATTCTGCACGCTCATTAAAATGGTCCTTGTCCTAATAAACTAGATAAAAGTCAGAGAAATGATTGCTTAGTGCTTTACCCTACACTTGCAAAGCAGATCTAAAGAAGGATCTCTTTGTCATGTGAATAAAAGGATCCTCTCCCTATTTTCTTTAAAGGCTTTAATTTTCTCATTTTCAGAATAGCTTACTTCATATCTTCTTCCCATTATCAAGGCTTCAGGATACAGACTAGCAGCATTTTAAAATCACCCTTTTACTTCTGTGCCTACTAACAGAGAGATGCAGGCAATCTTCTGGTGCACAGATTCACCTTCTCTTGCTACTTTTTTTGTGACTCATCCACTGCCCCTTGAAAATTAAGTTTCTCTTCATTCAATGGGAGAATGCATTTTTTTCCTATTTTCAGCTTTCTTAGAATCAGTACATTTTGCAGAAATCTGGATACTTTATATTAAATATAATGAGTAGCATCTAAGCCAGAACAAAAAAAATGACTGTCTGATGTTTGAATTTATTTCTATGTCAAAAAGGTAAAATAAGGAATAATAATGAGTAACAACAGTAGCAAAGTTGTGTATTTGACCCACTTATTCCTTCCAATACTGGCAGTTCCTTTCTGCATGTGACTTTCAGATCTCAGTTTTATCTAATGGAAGCATCTCAGTACATCACAGGGTTAGTCCCTACAAAAAAAGTTTGACATTTATAAATGTCTTCAAACTAAAAGGGAATAGCAAACAACTCTTTCAGTATGATTCAGGCTTCAATGTAAATAGTGTCTCATCTAGTTAGAAGTGACATTGTGTAATAGACCTTTTCCAAGTGTACTGAGTCTGGCTGGGATGGAGTTAACTTTCTTTATTGCAGCCCATAAGGTGCTGTGCTTTGGATTTGTCGCCGAAGCACTGTTGATAACGTACCAAAGCTTCAGCTCCTGCTGAATAGTGCTTGCACAGCATCAAGGCTTGCGCTCTGTTTCCCACTCTGCCCTTCTCTCCCTGCCCACGTTCAATGAGTAGGCTGGGGCTGGACAAGGGCTTAGGAGGGGACACAGCTGGGACAGCTGTCCCAGATTGACCAAAGGGATATTCTGTAGCATAGGATGTCATGCTCAACAATAAATGCTCAAGGAAAGGATGAAGAAGGGGGGACATTTACGGTTATGATGTTCTTCTTCCCAAGCACCTGTTAGGTGTGCTGAGTCCCTGCTTTCCAGGAAGTGGTTAACATCTTCCTGCCAATGGGAAGTATTGCATGAATTCCTCTTTTTACTTTGTTTGTGCATGCAGCTCTGCTTTCCCTATTAAACGGTCATCATCTTGATCCAAAAGTCTTCTCACCTTTCTTCTGTACTCTCCCCATCCCACCAGAGAGGGGAGTGAGCAAGTGTGTGGGTGAGCATTTGGCTGTTAGCCAAGGCTAACCCACCACACGAAGTGTTACTGCTAGAATCAGTTTCAGAAATTTCTGGGCATATATGTTTCAGAAACAACTCTGCAGTCTGATTTCTTTCTTCCCCCCGCCCCCTCCTCCATGTGTGGAAGTTCTACAATTCAGTGATCAACCCCATACCTACTGTTACCACTCTGCTGTTAGTTTTTAGGTGCATGTTGGAGTCCTTGGATAAATATTTGGAATCCAGATAAAACAGAATTCTGGAACAGTATCTCCAGCAATGTTTTTAAGGCTCAGTCATATGTTTGGCTGATCAGTAGAAAGAGCCTAATAGCAACTGCTGGATCACTTTCCGTTAGCTGGAGCGCTTGATATTTCTGGCTAAAGATGAGATTAATCACTGTGAAAGTAACAACCATTTGTAATAATAAGAAAGGTAAATTTTAAATTATACTTAAGTGATTGTGACTCCTAGGTCCTTCTGAGAGGCCGAGACTTAACTTTAACTCCCCTAATCACTAGCTAAAAATATTTAGGTTCCTTGGCAACTTACACATTTTTGAAAATTTACTTTGCAAAAAGTGTATTCAGACTTTTTGCAAATGTATCTGGTCCCCTTGCAAAGGTAATTTAAGAGAGACTCAGGCTGTTTGGGAAGTCTAAGTACTTGTGGACATTTACTACCAAATTCATTTCTTAGATACCTGATCAAATACAATGATATGGCCATAGCATAAAGCTAGAAAACCTTTTCTGTCGCCCTGCTCCCAAAACATTTACCCACACATGTAAAAATGGGTAAGCTATAAGGAAGGCTCAATAAAACAATAAAAATATTTTGGGGGGCTCAGCAGCCACAGCTCTCTTGCCTTCAACAAAAATGAGAGATGCTAACAAGCTCTGAAAATCAGGCCTTAAAATGTGTTGACCTTAGTAGACCCAACTTGATAGCTTCTCAGAAAAAAAGTCTTCGCAGTTTTTTTGCTTGCTCTTGGCACACCGTGATCCCTGCCATTCATAAACTTCATACCCTTGCAAACACTCCTGCATAAACTGTTACGCCTAATTGACATATTCGAGTCACACCACCAGCCATTAACCAAAATCATAAACACTGCAAGTGAAGGGAGATGGCAGGACAAAATCCCAGCAGCATTGCTAACATTTTTATACAGTGCCAGAGGTGTGCACAGCGTTATGTGAAGGCAGGACTCTTTCCCTGTTATTAGAGGGAGGTCAGGGCACTGTAATGCCGTGCCTTGTACGTCCATGCATGATAGTCAGAGTTTGCATCTCCAGCAGGAAAGAGAGAAATGGAGGGCAGGCAGAAAGTGTTTTAATTCTCATCTTAGAACCAGCAGATTAAATGATAAATGACCAGGCCTAGAACACACAGGAGGTTTGTGGCAGAGCAGAGAATAATGCTGTAGTTTCTAATGAACCAGATTAATACCTTTCTTATTGGATTGCTCTTCTTTTAATCAACTGAGACAGCTTGGCATTGAATCAAGATGGAATGAAAGACAAGCAAATGTACCACAGGTGCTTTTTATTTAGTAACAGTGGTGAATAATTAATTGAACAAACAAAAAAGACATCACACTTTTTCTTAAAAATTAATTCTTGCTAGTAGATATTTTAAGCAGTTACACTGAATGCCCAAGACAATTAAATCACCTGCACTGCTGTGACAGCAAGGAGGAAAGACAAAGGAATAATAAGTCAACAAAAAGAATGTAAGAATCCTAAATAAGGAAAAAACCTAACAAAATAATGTTGTTTTATTAATAACTCTAATTTTATATACCCATAAAGTGATTTTTAAATGAATTATTAATTCTCAGGAAGTAAGTGAAAGAACATTCTGAACTTTTGTACAAAGACTTCAATTTTGATTGAAAATCCAAAGCAAGGACAATAATTTGGAAAGCCTTCACTTAAGTTTTTACTGAATCTCTCCCATAACTGTTTCAATTCACTGGAGGTAGCTTACATCAGAAAAGCCCTAAGTTCTGAAATCTGAGTTAGGCTTGGCATTATATGAAGCAATTAAATGTTGAAATCCCACAGGGGCTGTCTGCAGTGCCTAAAATAGGGCTTTTCCGGAGTTCAGCTGTTGACTTCACTTAGGCGCAACATGTAGTCGGTAGCTTTGAGAATTAAATTATTTATTCTGGTACCTCAGTGTAGATGTCATTCTTTTACTTGAGAATGAACATTCTAGCCGTTCCAGTGTTACTCAAGTTGATGTAGTTCAATATATGTAGATAATGCCAGGTCTGTGCAAATTCTGTACTTAGAAGGAGCGATCACCTTCCCGTTGCTTGCTTTGGCACCCCTGCTATAGGGATGCAATGTATTTCCTACTCGGGGCCAGTTTTAATCTCTGGAGAAACACTGAGAGTAGTAAGGAGACCACTTTTTTCCCTTCCTGGAGAGGACAAGGCTGTTCTCTCACTAAAGCCTCATTTTGAAAGACCCTCGTAAACAGTGTGCGAGGAAATGTATATTTTGTGCTAGAGAAGACTGATAGAGATTGCATGTTCAGCTATTCTTGCTCCCTCAATTCTGCAAATTTGCCTAAAGACTTGACAACTGAGTCTCTTCATAGGTGTCTCTATTCACTTTAAGGGTTGTTTCAACAAACTGATACTAAATTCATTGCTGATAAATTAATTAGCTGAGTTAGACCACTGGGTCAAAAACCACATTAGCTCTCTAGCACTACAGACTTTGAAGAAGCCAATGCTTATGTCAAAGGATGAATAAACTGAGGGTTGTCAACATATTAGCCACACTGCGAAAAGGCAGATACTGCAAACAGCAATTTTAATTATCCTAGGAAACCTATATATACTATATTAGAACAGTGGGGTAGCTCCTTTCTTTAATTATTACTTTTTACAGTTACTGAGCAGATAGAGTAAAACTTCGCAGGTTTACATTGTTTAGTTGGAAACACAAAGCGTACTTTTTCCTGGCATACATGTGGGGACTAATTTAATCAAATGTCAGGCTAGGAAATTTGCTGAGGATCTTAGTGAGTGCACAGCTGGAATAGGACAGAAAGCCCTAGCAAGAAATATGTGGAGCTTTTATATTTTTCTGACAGTTCTGTAATCCAGAAGAGCTGGCTGTCCAGGCTGCTCAAGATTAATTGTGCCCAAAAGCAATAGAAAATGGATCTTTAGCTTTGCATATTACTGCTTAACAAATATAAAATGCTCAAAAGCTTTTCTCTATCTCCAAAGAGTAAGCAGTTGGTAGTGACTTTTTCCTAGTTACATTTCATATTCATCAATGTTGGTAACTCAAAAAACTTCTACTTTATATTGCATAAATAAGTGGCCATATACTTGTTTGCACATTAATTTATTTAAGGAAATACAATTAAAAGGAATAAAATTTTGAAATGGCAGAACACCTCCATTGACATTGTATCCTCCTGTCCCCATGCATCCCTGACATCCTGTCTCTGAATATTATAATAACCACAGATCACTATTTCCTCTTCAGGACTTTGGCCTCAGCTAACACACAGATGTCTCGATAATGAAATGGAGGAATAGGATATTTTTTAATAAATCCCTTTTCCTTGTTCATGTCAGAAGCTGACAGGCAGGTAGTGACTGAGACAGGGAACTGCAGGACCAGAAGACGTGACTTAGTTTTCCTGGGAAAATTAGTTCTATACCATTTCCTTCTGAAAACTCTATATGCAATGATTTGAAAATTAGGCATGTTCTTTGTCTTTGGGTGCCTGGTCTGTACCTCTAGGTCTGCTTTGCAAAAGGTTGAATGGTTTCAGTTGCTAGCAAAGTTCATGGGAACTAACCTATCAATATGTAAGTTATTCTGTAATGTTAAAATATAATTTTGGCAGTCTGAAGTATTTCCCATTGGACACCCAACATATTTTACTTTAGTCTGTGTCTTGGCTCCCTATCTCCTCAATGGAGATAATGCCCTCAGTTTCACATGGGTTTTACAATGATGAATTGTCTGCAAAGCACTCAGATTCTGGGGTGATGAGCATCACAGAAAAGCCCAGGAGAAAATTAAAAATTTTGTTTTCAGAACAGGGCTTGAACAGTGTTTTTTAAATAAGGCCTAGGGCAACATATTGAACAGTGAGGCTAAAAAAATTATTGAACAGCTGCTAATTAAGTCCTTTGATGCACTGAGTTAGGTAGGAGTACTCTTGAGAGAACTGAGTGTGTGATCCTGTAATTAAAGACTACAATTTATATGAAAAAGGTGGCCAAATTAAGGTCATACTGGTAACCTTGATTCTGTCAATTTCTAATTTTTGGCAGCTTAATTTCACAGCCATGATCATATTATTATAAAAGAGGAAATGGCATGTGAATGTAATAGAAGCAAAACCAAATCAATGGCATGGTCTGGGCACCTACTTTGTTCATTAGCAGAACTGGGACCCTAAGAACCACACCACATTTCTCTTCTCCTTGGATTAATTAAGTAAATGATGGCAGCAGCAGGGTGTTTTCCTCCAGGACCAACACCAAAATGGGATGAAATACATGTTTTCTTAGACAGCAGATATGAGTTTTGAGAATCCTCGATTTTATTTCTGACACTAAGGAAGAAAGTTGGCACAATCTTTCACATCACCCCAAAAACCCTTTTTAGCCACCTCCTGTCTCCAGTCTGTCTTGTATCTTCTGATTCCATTCCCAGTTTTCTTGCCAAACCTGTCCTTGTTCTCTATTCAGTGCTCCTTACCTAATTAATCTCCTATCTCCCTCACAACAGCTGCCAGTCCTAATCTCTGTCTCAGGAAAAAATTTCTCAGTTCACATAGTTTAAATCAAATTATGATCAAAGTAATTTAGTGATTTATAAACAACAGACCAGGAACTATACATTCAAGATCAAGGTCAACAACACAATTCTAGACATTTACAAAATGTTAATATACACCTGCACATTTCTAAACACCCTTCCAGAGCTAGCACCCAGAAGTTATAATCACCCACACGTGTGCACACACATTGACACAACCCCTTCCGTCAGGAAATGGTGGTTACCAGGACGTACATCCCTCCTGGGGGTGAGGGTTCCCCTACTTGCACGTGCCTCCTGTTAGAGATGAAGGTGCTCTAGGTTTGTGTATACTCATGCCACTTCCTACAGGCATCTGTAGGCATCACACCAGCGAGAAAGTCCTTACTGAGATCACCTGCGCACAGCTGAGGTACAGATCCACTCGTCACACGCCGTAGGGAGAGTCCACTACCTGAATGCAGGATTCTCAAGGCATCTGATGAGGAGGCTGCTCTGCATGGCCTTGGCAGAAGTTGTGGTGCCAGTGGGGAGACTTCCAGCTGTGTCAAAGCAGGTTCGCTGCTGTTTTCACTCCAAGGTGTCTCCGTACTGTTGCAAAATTTCATGCTTCTTTTATACTTTTTCTCAACTTGATTTCATCTTTGCTTCCAAAGTCTCCTTGTAACTCTGTGGTTACTGTTTAATCTGACTGGTGATTGTTTTCCTCTTTAACAGGATCAGTTTGGGACCAAATGTGCTCTTAGGCAGTTTGGAGTGTTGATTTACACACACTCTCACACTCATGTTTCTGTCTTAACAGCTGTTGTTATTCAGGCTATGTCAGCAAGGCTGGGCTGTGCGAGCAGCTTCTCATCACAACTTTTTTTTCCCTCCTGGAAACCTTCCCCCAGCTTCCTTGTACTTCCCCTACATCTGTGTCTAGTCTCAGGTCTGTAACATGTCCCTCCGTGCAATGCCACTGACTCCGTCACTTCCCCATCACTTTTCCGCACCCTGCTCTCCTTCTTTGCCCAGGCAGATCCTCTGCTGAAAGTTGTGATGAAAGCTGCCTTTGGAGTGGGGGAAAGAATCCAATCTGGTGGAAAAAAACCAAACTTCTCTACATCAGACGGTGAATGTCCTTCCACCCACGTGGTGGTGAAAAAGCAGAAGAGAGTTAATATCAGCATTTTTGAAGGCGCTTAATAAAATACAATAGAATCCAGACCAAGCTTTGGGCCTGTGCTAATGGCACAATGCTGTCATAATCTTGCCCCAAACTCAATTTAACGGACTGCAGTCAGATCATCTGTGTGCACAAGAATTTTTATGAAGGTGCAGAGGTCATGGAGGGCCCCCTTCTGCCACTTGTTTTTCTGTACTGCTCCAGCAAAAGAGAAAATAACATGAGGCGCCTTCCACTGTGCCCACAGAGAAGATGTACAGCCAGGCTGACCATAAGCTTTCTGTCCTTTTTCCAGACCACTCTTTTTCGTGGTAACCCATGATAAATAGCAGCAGCTTGACAGCCGATTGTACATTGTTTTTCCAAGGAGACTGCTCGGTGTAGAACTGCTGGAGGACGTAAGGCACTTAAAGAAGTTTTTTCAAAGTTTTTGCATATGACTCCCAGCAAGAAATCTATGGAGTTCAGCAGTATCTTCTGGGCTAGCACCACTCTTGTTTGAAATGACCTAATCCTAATCATTGATTTAAGCAGTGCTAAACCAGAGAAATCTGCACAGAAATTGTAGTTAGTGGAAGAAGCTATTTTTTTTCTAGTGATTTGTTTTGTTTTCAGGAGCTCTAGGAGAACACAAAGGAATGGTAATCCCCCAAATCCTTACCTATCCCCAAAACAGAGTGAAGACAAGGCCAGGGACTGCCTTGCGTATAAAGATCTGTGACCAGTTGGTCGGCTTTTGAAGATTTAGCTTCTGGCCATCTCCCTGTCACCTTGCAAACTTCCCTTCCAATTAGCGCCTACTATTTCTCTCTTCCTTTTTTTTAAATTAGTTTTTAAATTAAGATGTGAGACATGAAACAGTCTTTATTGCATAAATAAAAATTAATTTCACATTACACAAAACAACTTTTCTTCTCCTGTTAGGTTGGTAACAAAAAGTTCTTATTCATTACACCAAATACCAGAACATCAAGATACCGATTAAACAGAGGGGGCAGAAAAAATAAAATACACCCTTTTCCCAACTGATCTGCTACTGTGCAGTCAGCAGGATATCCTTCTTAAGTCAAACCCCTCCTCAAGGTGAAGGCTTACCTCAGACCACATACATATTTGTAATGCCTGTGCATTTTTTAATTTTTTTTTTTTCTGAGTGATTTCTGTACAAGTGAGATTTATTGAACTGTATTTGGAGTATGTGGGGAATGTTCAGGTGTCCTTCTAGCTCTCACAGTCCTTAGAGAAAGACAGCCATTGTGTTAGGAATGACTGCTGAAGTAATTGGATTTCACTATTGTGATGTTTTAAAAGTATTTTTTCCTTTTTAATGTGGTTGGTACATTAACAAATTGTAAGTTTGGCTAACATATGACAAGTAAAATCAAGCTACTGGCAGCAAAAGGGCAAATCCAAAGACTGTATATATGGAACAAGTAAGTGGATGACATTTTAAAAGCTATACCTTCGTAAATCCTTTACCTAGGTCTCCCTGCATACCTGAGACTTAAAATTACTTACATGCAAGTATATTATACAACTTTAAGAATATGTGTTTTGTGATGTCCCAGTTCTTACTGACCTCTTATAAACCATTGTAAATAGCTAGGAATGGAAACCTCAAAACCATAAAATGGTGAATGAGACAGACTTTCATTAGCTCCTGGAAAAAGTATACTTTTTTTTCTGTAGACCGTAGACAATAAGTTTGCAGACAACAAAGGACCAGCTGATGAACGAGCAGCTGAGTTGTGGGTAAGAGAGCTGAGTGGTTTGAAAGATGATGTTGTGTACTGCCTGACCTACATCTGAACCACTTGCAGTTTGGGGAGGGGGGAGAGGATTATACTGAGCATTTGAGAGTTTCTAAAACAAATCATAACTGGTACTCCTTGTTCTCACCGTAAACAACGTGTAAAAAAATCTTACACAGGAATCCTGCCTTTTTAGGGAAAGTAGCGATAGCGGGCAAAGAATTTCTTTAAACTATTTTCTGTTCCTTAAGATGCCAATGCCAGTAAGTTAGACAAACTCTTTTAATAGCTGTTAGTCTTTGTGGCCATGCTTGATGTTTGCTAATGCTGTCCTAGAGGAAGCTAAATTAAAAGGCAGACAGTGTGCAGGAGCAAGCAGGACTCTCATCTGCTTCATAGAGTAAGACTATGAAAAGTTTGGACAAGATATCCTGAAAAATTTTTAGGTAAAAAAGCAAAATTACTCTTAGGTCAGATGCAGCACCAAATAAATAAAAAATACATAAGTCAAATGATGGAATTTAGTGAGGGTACCAAAGCTGTCAACAGGTGGAAATAGACTGCAGAAGACATCTAATAGAGTGAGGCTGTGCAGTCCGTTATGTTTTCATCCACACAAGAACCATTTAAGCTCAGCTGAGATTGTAAGTGAGCTGAAACTTGTGTTTTCCAAGCATGAATGTTCACCAATATCTGACTGTTATGGTAAACTCAACACAGAGTTGTGTATGGTTAGAAGGTATCACTGCAAAAGTAGGTTTCATGCAAGTCGGAGCAAAGTATAAACTTCCCAGGTCACTATATACCTCAGGATTTCAGACTCCCTCCAATGAAAAAATTAAATATATCCATACATAGTAGGGTCAATCCAGTGATTACCCCTTGCATTTAGTTCACCAAAGTCTAATTTCACAGAGGTTTTGGTTTTAATTGGGGAGGAGGTAGTGAATCTAGTTCAGTGACCCAGTGTTATGTGGCTTGAGTGCTGGAGACCTAATATTTCATGAAAGAAATGTCATGAAGTCACATCCCCATTGGAAGAAAAGACTCTTTGAGGCTAGGTATCAAATCTTTATTCCTGTTCTTTGCAGAAAAAGACATGAAGGCTCAGATTCAGAAAGCCTATTAGGAGTTGTCATGCTGAATGTTGTAGCACCTGCAATTAAGGGTATATTTTAATCAACATCTGTTCACAGTCACATATTAAGAAACTTACACCCCTGTGAACTTATGAACGAGTATACTTACACACTGACTAGGGAGAATTATGTTCCTTAACATGGGTTCCTAACAGACAACCTGATAGATGCAATGCCAGTCAAAGAGAAATGCCAGGAGATTAAATGCTGTGTATGAATTTAGGACTTGTGACTGGAGAACCCTATGCAACTTATCCTTTTTGCCAGATAAGATTGGATCAATCTGTTTATTTCTTTAATCCCAAGTTATACAAAATCCCCAAAACTGGACAGAAATTGCAGAAGTGTATCAATCACCATCATTGAACTAGCACGGCTCTCTTCCTTGGTAAGCTCTTTAACAGACCGAGCAGTTCTAGAAAGGAAGGGAACCTGAAATAATCACTCCTTTTGAATAGAAGTAACTGTGGCTCCTGTGCTTTGGGCTGACCTTCATGCTGTCAGGATGTATTAGGTGTACTGTGAAGCTTACCAGACTAGACCCCAGCGGACTTTCGTAGAGGGATGCCTAAGCTGTGAATTCCTGACAGCCTTAGGCACTGAGTCATGCAGCTCAGCCAGCTTGGTGGCCTATCTCAGCACGCACAGTAGCAAATTTTTAGGCACCTACTTAAGCTTTGTGTTGAAAACTATTGGTGCCTGTGCATGCTGAAGCACTCCAGCAGCAAAGCAGATTTTTTTCTGAATCCCCTCAGAGTTAAGTACATGAATGCAGCCTAAAATGAAATTGAAGTGCCACAATTCCTTTGTGAGGCTCTGCGTAAGTTCTCTGAAACAAAACTCCCCTCTTTCATTAGGAATGTCTGTCAGTATGAAAAAGATTTAAAGGTCATTGGTTTGCAAAGTGGTATGAGCAGAATCTCAAGGCTGGTAGAGCAAGTCTTGCTGTGGAAGCTGAAAGAAAAGGGATGAAACATCTTAATTCTCCCTGCAGGCTCCCCGAGTTCCTCCAGTGCTCTTCTGTTTTTCTCTATGTGAATCTCTTCTGATGAATCGTACAATTAGAGTATTCCACCACATGGTAGCACCCATACAGCAAAATGGCTATGAAGGGAAAAAAGGTGTGTATGTGGGAGATACCACTTTTTTTTCTCATTGGGATATTTATTTACATTGTGTAGTTTTGAATACTTGTTTGGCGAAAGACTCTGCACTTTATTCTCAAAGTAATTTTATTTTTTATTCTAAAGCTTTTGAGAAGGAACACATACTGAAGAGTACTACAATGTATACCTAACTCACACTTCACTGCAAAGATACAGGAGAATCTGCGGTGGCTGATTCTCTGTGGATTATACAGACTAAAAATCAATGGTCATCTTATTGTAGATAACAAAGAAATATTTTAAAGACACAAATGTTTAGTGGACATACATATCCCATTGAATTTCAGTGTTAGTGGAATGTCTTCTGCAGTTTAGGAAATCTTCACTTTTTTGAGATGTTTTAAGAACAATGCAAAGATATACGTTAGCAATGCTTTGTAAAAATACCACACGCATAACTTCAGATGCCATGCTACTATATGATAGCAGCTCTCTGTTAACATGCTAAGGGCACAGAGGAAAAAGAAAGGCTTAGGAAGAAAGAATATGAATGGGAATATGGAAAACAGCTGAAGAAAAGTATGATTAAAAAAGCATTTTGCCCTCTTCAACTTTCAAACATAGATTGATGGGACTAAATCCTGCAGCTGTTGTTATAGTATAAATATTAAATAATTTACCCTAAGAGATCAGACTTTAGAATGATACTATCCAACAACAGAATTATGTGGTAGGCCACTAAAGGACCTTTTCTCAGCTGTTAACATCCATATAAAGAGCAGATGTGAGTATAAGATGAGTCATGTCGCCTGTTGTACTGAGAACTCCATTAATATGAAGATTACCATTCCAAAGTATAACTCCATATAAGGATCTCTTAAGTGTACTCTATTTTGTGTTAAGAAAATCTATTTGTATAACTATCAGCACTCAAAGTGGCCTTTTGGCCCTAATATTTATGTAGTTAGGCACAAAAAACAAAAAAAAGGAGAAATTGCAACATCTCCCAAACTGTGTGTAAATTAGCAAAAGGGCAATACATCTGTCTTCATCCTAAAATTACTAGAGTGCTACCTTGACATTAAGATGGCTTCATTGTTGTTTTTGCCCACTTTTTCCCTGACTTTCTGTCAGCCCTCTCCACAAGCAGCTTTGTTGCTTTAAAGGAGGAAGGCAGGAGAACTGCTGAATCCGGTGGGACTTTTATTCTTGCATTGTTTGCACAGGGAAGGTCCATCAAAGTGGACTTTGGCTATGAAGAAGATACATTATTTATTATTATGGTGGAAGGAATTATGAATGCTCTGCTTAATTGTTCCTTCTGATTTAAAACCAGTGGAAGAGGGAAATTTTTGTTGAGTAGTCTTGCCTTTGGATTGTTTTTTTTGTCTTAAGTTACCTTAATGCCTGTGTAATTTACAATTCATTTTAATGATCCATTTGTTCCACATTCTTCTTTGAAAAGGGACCAGCCAATCAGACTTATTAACATTATTCTCACAATGCCACCTGAAGACACAAATCACAATTCTTCTTATAATCAAAGGATGGAAAATTCAGAGACATCGCTTTGGCCTTCCTAACTGTGCTCTCTCAGTTCCTAAAA
The DNA here is from genome assembly GCA_034782735.1 of Sagittarius serpentarius. Lineage (NCBI taxonomy): Eukaryota > Metazoa > Chordata > Aves > Accipitriformes > Sagittariidae > Sagittarius > Sagittarius serpentarius. The sequence goes on from JAVKLA010000058.1 coordinate 12,630,755, forward strand.
ATCCCGTGCTTGGCTTTGTTGGGGTGATTTGGAGAGCTGTAATGAAGCAACTGGGCTTCTTACACAGCCAATAAGACAATCTAAAAGCCTCCAAAGAGTAATTCACAGTGACCAGTAAGAAACAGGCACTTCTCAAAGCTGAGACACAAAAAATACAGAGAAATTAGGGATCTACCTACAGCCTGTAGAAGGCTGAGAGCGTGACAATACTGAGCTGATTCCACAGACTGCATCTGTGCCCACTTACAATCCACTTCTCTTTTCTGTACAAAAATCTTGTGGCATCTAATGGACTAGGAGCAGGAAAGATGAAGATCTGCTAATGACAGATAAAGAATCAGGTTATAAGTTTGCCTAGGTAGCTTACCTTTCTCCCTGATGAAGCTCCTTCACAAGTTTCTGTGGGTATACAGACCCATGAAGGGATAAGCCTTGGGTTCACAGCTTCGGCAAAACGTGAGAGTTCAGCACCCTCTCATGCCTTTTCTATAGTTTTTTGGTGACTTGCTCAGTGTATTATTACTTGTTTTTTATTATCCTTTTCAAGCACATAACTCTTACCAGTCCCTGTGCATTATATGTTCAAAGCCCGTAAAGCTTAGACTTAGAGCCATTAGTAGCGCTTAGAGCACAGACACCTGACTCTTACTCTTTGAATAACCTTACAGGGGCCAGATTCTTAACTTTTAGGCAGTCCAATACCTAAACTCTTTGAATTGTGCACTTAGCCTTTCTCAGGAGCTGTTGAAATTGAGAACAAATATGAGACATTGTCCTTAAATCACTGTTTAATTTTTTGTTGCTGTTATTTATATTGCTAAAATAACCTTCACTGAGGGCTTTTTTTTAAGAAGTAGTTTACACATTTTATCACAGCGCATTGCTTTCAGTGTTCACCAAGTATAAGGGCTGGCTCCTAAATACAAAAGGATTTTGCCACTGAGCACAATGGGAACAAGATCAGGTCATATGTGAAAGATAGATGTTACCATGCAAGGAACAAAAATACTAATGTTCTCACTGCAGAAAGGTCTAGGTCCTTTATGAGTTTCATAAGAAACTGTCTTCAATTAAATAAGGCACCACCAGAAGGCAACAAATGAAAGACGCTGGAAGCTCCTGAGGCTGAGACAGGCAACAGACGCTGGAATGAATGATGCCTTTGGAGCAGCTCCTGGTCATAAAATGAGAGCAGACCTTGCGAGCTGGAGGCTAAGGTTGGCCTGAAGACATTAGAAAAGGGAAAAAAGGCTCTTGGCAAATAGCTCTGTTGAGATTAAATAACAAAGAAGTGTTGTAAGTCTTTTTTTTTTTTTCCTAGTATTAAATTCTGGGTTTTCAAACAGCGGAGGAGGCGGAAATTCCATGTGCTAATAATAACGGCTTAGGATAGAAGAGAGGGGGTGCAACACAGGCTCTTATTGCAACAGTGAGGGGGAGGGAGAGTTTGGCATGTGAACTGCAAGGACATTTAAGCCAAGTCTGCTAGAAACCAGGGCTCTGGGCTCCAGCAGTCCTTAAAATCTACTTAGAATTATAAAAAATTAAAAGCTGGAAGGGACTTTAGGCTGTTTAACTTTATCCTTCCTTTTGACCATGGCTGCTTCCTAGTTAGCTTCCTTTGCGTGAGACTCGTTCGGCCAAGGCTGTCAACGTGCTCGGCTTTAAGCACGTCATTTGGATTATTCATCCCCTTGAGTCTCTTGCTGAATCATAGCTAGTACCTATTGTTACCAGGTTACCCTTACGGGAAAACTAATGAAGTTAGCTTTGGGCTAATAAAACTGCACAATTGTTATAAGAAGCAGAAAACCATAGATATGACTGCGTAGTTCAGGCTCCATCTCCTGTATCGGTTCTTACTAATTCTTCCTGATAAGGAATGGTGCAGCAGTGTCTGACAGATGGCATATTCAATAACTGTACTCTGTAATACTCATTTTGAGCATGGGTATGTAAGTGTCATCCCTGCATTCTTCATTACTGCTAAGGAGAATGCTATTAGTGACCGCCAGTTCCTGAACGCCACTAATAATGAGGATGAACAGTGAGCTAAGCTCATGTTGTTCATGGTGCTGTGGCAACTGATACTACCTTTGAGACCAGGGATTGCTGCTGCCACTTCCTCCTTCATCAGTTCCCTGACTCATCAGAGTCTGTGAGCTCTTCTCTTTTGTTTGTTTTTTGGTTTTTTTTTTTTTTGGTGTGTGTGTGTTCTGCTCATTGCTAAGTGCCTCTCAGAGTTAAAATGTGCAAAAGGAATGCTATAATGAGATGTTATTTTCAGTGTGCATGTGCCAGGGACTGAAAGGTTGCAAGGTTCCTAGATGAATAGTGTCTGAAGCCTGAACAATTCCTGCACAAAGTAGTCCAAGTAATTTTGTCTAAAAATTCTTTTGTCAAGCCCAGTACCTCACAGCTGAAGTAGAAGATATCTTTTTGAAAACACACATCCAATACAACCAATAAAATCTTTTTTCTTTGTTCTTTGGTAATTAATCCAATAACTGTCTACTCTAAAAAAATATACCTTAATTCCAGTCTAAATTTCTCTGGCCTTAACTGCAAGTCGCTGACTGTTATTGTGCTTTTGTTAAAGTAAATATCGGTTTTCTTTTGTCAAGTTTACATATAGATTGTTTCAAAATCACATTTCGTCCTTTTCTTTGAGAATCTATTTCACTCAGATCTATTTTCTGGAATAACTTTTGTCTGTCTTTTCCGAAAACGCTAAATCTGCGGTATTCTCTTCGAAGCACACACATCACAACTACATACAGTTCACCAGTGGTGGTCCCTTCAGCCTTGTATACGGGAGACTATACGTTCTCCCTCCTTCCTGCTAACATCCCTGCTTCACATTCAAGGCGTGCCAGAGTCCTGCTTGTCACAGGTTTGCACTGACAGTTCATAAACAACTATTTATCCACCATGACTCCCAATCCCTTTCCAGAACCACTGCTGTTCAGGACAAAGTCCCACATCCTTTAACTATGATCTCTGTAAACAATGGACTTAGCTTTACTTCAGGCACATTTTGTAAGGAGAAATCTCTTTCATGAGATCAGCATATATACTCAGAAAAGAAAAAAAGAGAAGCCTTGGGCACGTGAGATCTTCTTCATTTCTGTGTGAAAACTCTGATCAAAATCAGACAGATACGCACCCGAATGTTGAATAGCCCAGACGTTAAGGCACTCATCCATTTCAAAATGGGAAGGGACGCATCTCTCCTGTCCCTGGTGACAGGTCTAACTACTGGGATATTGTCTGTTCTGTGGCAGCTTTCCTCTCTCTTTTTTTTTGCCGGCTTGCTCTTTTTTTTACTTTCTGTTACCGAGAGCTGTCTTTCAGCTAAAGAGGGCTTTGTGCATGAGATTTGGGGTTGGAGTAATTTTCCAGTTAAACCAGTTGATCCAATAAAAAAACAGTGCCTCTTCCTACAAACCTTGCCTCACTTTTATACCATTAAGCCACTACAGCTGCAACAACATTACTCCTTTTAGCTGTATCAAATGCTTGTTGTGTATTTGGGGCCAATTTACCAAAGGATCTGAATAGCTGTCTTTAGATCAGCTTTGTCATCTGCAAGCCTTAGCAGGAATTTTTTAAGGCTTTCTTCAGAATTATATTTAATAATATCTTAATATTATTAAATATTTCAATACAGCTATCATTATTTGTTTCTCATTTCATCAAATAGAAAATGAAGATTGAGAGCAGATAATCTTTTTCCAAATCTCAAGTCATTTATGGTTCTGGCACAGGTTATTTTAATTTCCCTGGTAGAAGTCAATCAAAAATAATGAATCTTGTTAAAGAAATTAATCCAGTTTTGCAGCTCCCTGATGTGTATTATGACACGATGTAGAAAGGAAGTCTTTCTTAAATATGTTTCATCTTATCTATTTCACCACTCTGAAACTATCCCTTTTCTTCCTACAGACAAAAAGAGGAATTTTCTTTCCTCCTTCAGCTTACTCACCACCTCAAATTTCAGACTTCCGAGTCCTTCAGCAGCTTAGCTAATAGCTGAAGAGATTCTTTTTAATCCAATATCCAACCAATCGTTTCAGCATTTGCTTAACTCTAGGTACCTGATGAGTCCAGTGACTGTGTTGACCTGCCTTGTTGGACCAGGCATTTTGGCTGCTACAGAACACATTTTACTTCAGTGTTTCTCATGGACTTAACTCAGACTCACAGGCAAGTTGGTTCTTCCATCTAAATGTACGGTTAAACTGAACTTCTGTCAGTTACTTAAACCAAAACAAACATCATGAACTGATACTGTGAGGTACAAAGAAAAAAACTGTAATATTTGTCATTGTCAGTAGGCATTGTCAAAGTTCAATAGCAATCAGGCCTGTGCCTTGCGGTACTGAAATTGCTGAGGGATACACCTGTCAAATAATACTCATATGAGGAAGAAATCACCATTAAGAAGCCAGTTCTGTCTTTCCATCCAGTGATGTCATATGAAGTATTTGTGACAGCAGTGTTTTCTCTACTCTTTCTTTTGATCAAATGATGGAATGTCTCATGAAGATATTTATTTGACCTGCTCATCGGTCAAGAATAAACTGAAAATGCAGATTATTAATACCTCCGATTCACACCTTGTATAATTGTAAGCTTTATTTAAGAAGGAGCAGTATAGATTTTATACAGTTCTTTTCACATGATATGAAATCATTAAATTAGTGGTGTAATTTTGTTTAGGAACATGCGCAGAGCATAACTAAACGGTGGCTATGAATATTGCTGATAATAAAACAGGAACGATGCTGACCTAGACATAAAATCATTAAATGTGATCATTAAAATATACACACATTGTAATAATAATCCAATCTGGCCAACTTCTTTCATTTAAGGATATAGTGTGCCAATGCCAAGACTATTAGTGTAAGTGGCCAGCAATGCTATTATCATTTAGCACTGTCTGTATTAACACTGAAAGAGAACAAACAAAAGACATCAAAAGCATGAATAATAAGAATTAATATCACCAGAAAAAAAAAACAGAAGCGAAGGAACAAAGCACCATCACTTCATTTTTAGCTGAAACCTCCCTGCTGACCCCGTGTTCTGAATCAAATTCTGTTCCTCAGTCACAGCCCGTTATGGTTGTTTTAGGCTGTTTCCAGCTTTGAAGTTCTATTTCCAGTAAGGAGAAGGGGAAAAGAAAAAGCCAGAAGCCCTTAAAAAGAAAACGGAACTTTTAAGGACATATGTTCAAAGACTACTTGTATGTTCACTTTAAAAAAGAAAAAATTAGAGACCTCAACCTCAAGAAAGTCTAGAGATCAGCTGAATAGATGGGAGGAAGGAAAACGAAAAGGAATTAATTCATTGTCAGGGCAGAGAGCACCTAGGAGAGGCTGATCAGAAAAGAAGTAGCGGGGTGGGGAAGATAAGGAAGAGAACAGTATAAGCTGAAGAGGAAGTACAGAGGCAAAAGCAAGCACTTGTAGTAAGAGACATTTTTCAAGTGTTCCTTTTCCAAAAGGTGCTTTCCAAACAGATTGCACTGTATTTCACCTTTATGTACTTCAAAATTACAAAAATAGCAATAAAACCTAGTCCTCTGGGTAACTGGTCCTCCGATTGTTCTAAGTACACATCACATTTGTTTTATAAACCAATTAGAAAGAAGTTATTTAGAGCCAGTTTCTCTCATTGGTGCTGATCCACCTCTAGAGAAAAAGCTATGGAGTCTGTGCAATAACTGCAGATTTTCACTGGTTTAGAAGTCTAGTTCTCTTTTTCTGTACTTTCTGTATGTGCTCTAAAAATGCAAGGCTAAAGTTTAAAGTATATACAGAAAGTAAACAGATCTCGTTTTGAGGAGTTTGGGCCTTCAACATGAGACTGAGGAATAAAGAAAAAGTCTATGTTGTTCACTTTCAGGACTTAGTGAATATGTACACTGGAAAACTCAGAATATTGTAAACTGAAGACAATAGATAGAGGCACAGAATCATAGAATACCAGGTTGGAAGGGACCTCAAGGATCACCTGGTCCAAACTTTCTTGGCAAAAGCACGGTCTAGACAAGATGGCCCAGCACCCTGTCCAGCCAAATCTTACGTGTCCAGTGTTGGGGAATCCA
>JAVKLA010000058.1:12644766-12703444 GCA_034782735.1 Sagittarius serpentarius
GGGTGTTATCAACATTCTTCTCATCCTAAACCCAAAACACAGCGCTGTGCCAGCTACTAGGAAGACAATTAACTCTACCCCAGCCGAAACCAGGACAGATGCTTTAATCGAAAATCACTTTAATACCCAGGTACTGATGCAAACTAATCAGATCCTGGATATCAGAGAAAAGGGACTAGTTATGTAAGACCAGGCGGCCTTCAGTTACTGAATGCTGGAGGATTGTGCCAGGGAGAGGGTCATGTTATGCCTTCCTGGTTTTTGCACTCTTCTTTAAAGCGTCTGCTGCTGGCCACTGTACGAGAAGGGCCACTGACCTGCAGCTAACCTAATCCAACAGTGGTTGTGTTGTTATAACTCAACCTAGCGCCTAGTAAAGGTACAAGGAGATGGCGAGACCCTCAAAACAATCCCAGTGTGACTTGGAAAGGTTTCTTCCAGTCTCTGCATTTCTCTGTCCATTCTCTGCATGTGAGAAAGCAGTTTGGATATTTAAAGATTTTTCTGTCTCTGTTATGGTCCTGTTCAAAAAAAGTACACTTTCTACAGCGTGTACAGTGCATACAGCCTTCTTTAACACCCTAAGGTACCTCCAGGCTGTGTTACACATGAATATGCAGAAAACCTTCAGATCTTATTAAGACACAGCTTCTGGTTTGCCATTTACCTATTTTTACCTTCCTTCTGTTTTCACTCACTCCTTCCTATTTCAGTTACAGCAAAGCACTTTGACTCCATCTGTGAGGGTGGCAATTCCAGCTGCCTCTGCAGCTGCTGTCTTCACTGTTTCTTGGCCAGCCATCAGGGAATGACTCTTCCTTCCCTAAAGATGTGATACATTTCAGCCAGCTTCCACTTGAAAAGCAAAAGAAGCCATTTAAATTCTGCATAAAGGCAGTTTCCAGCCCCTGAATCTATAGAGGAAAACATTACCTCAAGCAGAGAGCTAACCACACATTTGCTTTGAAGTCTAGTCAATACATTTATTTACTATTTTTAAGTTTCAGGTTTCAAGTCAGTGATTTTTCTTCACTTTCAGATCTGTTCAGAATGTCCACGCAGGCCTTATCTAGACAACAAGTCCTAGGAGAGCTTTGCAGGTTCCAGATCCAGGACTGCAGCCTGACACCACGGCACACATATCCCCCACCTCTCTGCTCTCTCGTTTTCATGCTGTGAAAACCCATGCGTGCTGGCTGGCAGCAACCAGGATACGTGCAGCTGAGTACAATTAGTCTGCATTGTGGATACGACTAAATATGCAGCAAAATACAGCCAAATCTAAACAAGAGTGAACTTTATTATTAATGCTGTAGAAAATGGGTAAGATTTGTTATCTTAATGGGAGCCAATAGAAAGAATGTGACCAAATCCTGGCCACAGCTGGCAACACAATGCTAAATTATCTTGCCCCCATTAGGTTTGCCACTTACAATTGCTTTTACCCAACACAGCAGAAAATGAGAGACAAGAACTGCATTCTAGATATCTTGTGGAAGAAAAATAAGTTTTTTCAAACCTTGTATAATTCTACTTCACCCATTATTTAAAAGACACCGGTAGCTTGAGTTACTGTTTTAAAACACATCTACAATGACAAAAGGGAGCTGTGGCCTTTCTAGGCTGGGATGATGACTTAATTTGTGTTTTCATAAGATGGTGATCAAGATTCCACAGGTGCTAATGATGTTTTGTCACCATTACTTCTTTGCTAAACTTACTTACTAAAACATCTTAATGATGCAATAGCACCACTACTCTATTGCTGAAATAAGCAGGGAACATTAGCGTAACGTATTTTCATCATGAATTTAATAGCTCTACTGAATTCAGAGGCTTCTTATAGCAGCTTTTTCTATGAGAAAAATAAAACAACATCATTAAAGTAGAGCATAAGTAAGGCACAGTTAGTGCCAACAGTTATGAAGCTCATACTGATATTTCTTTTTCCCCATTTCCTGCTAATTTGCCAGAACAGCTTTTGGCCTATCCATAAATAGGTCTATGATAAACCAGACATTAAATTGGAACTAATTCCATAATTAGCGCAGTTTCATAGTCATACGCTTGCAAGACAGTCTTGGTTAACAAAAAACCACAACAAAAAACATCTAGTGACAGCTTGGGAAAGCATGCATTCAGTAATCTAATATTTATAAAGAAAGCTATACATTAGAAACCAATCTAGAAAACATTGGCTTGGTAGAGCAAGCCTATCGCCCCTGGGTTTAGTTCAAAACCTGTTCAAATGCTTGTGCTGGTCAAGCTGCCAAATGGGCAGCCGTAACAGCCACATGAAAGCCACCGCGAATCTGGCTGCACAGGCAACTCTGGTTTCCCTGTCTGCTGCATGGCAGGAAGAAAACAACCAGGCAGAGCTCTGCAGCTGACGTCTGCAGCACCCACAGGCAGGGAGCTACAGTTTCAAACTCTTGCATTTGGCAGAGTCGAAGAAGTTGGAAAAAATCTAATAGAGTAAACCAAACATATGCGATGTTCTAAAGATGTGGAGTATTTCTTCTTGATCCCGTAGTTGGAAGCTATGAAATAGGAGATTTTATTACAGATACTCAAATTCTAACTTTGTTAGAGGTTTCACCAGTTACCATAACACTCTCCAGCCTTTCTTTAAAATCCAGTAAGAGGATCTAACCTCAACTCACACTTGTGACTTGTGATTTTTGCTAAGAAAGGAAGTGGAATTTTTATTTATGTTGATCTTGTACATATTGCTCCACATTCACATATGTCCTTTGTGTATAATTAATATTTTTAGATTAAAAAATAGTGCTTCATTTTCACATTTGTGGTCCTCAAATTAAGACTGCACTCCTGAAAATACGTATATGCAAATAATCTTGTACTTATGCAGAGTGCCACTGTCTGAGGGGGCTTCCCACGAGGGAGTGATTGCTGGGTCAGGGCAAATTTAAAAGCCTGAAGTAGATGGTTTTCACAAAGGCATGACAAACATTATGTTTGAGTCTAAAGCACTATTGCAGTGCCACAGCTTGAAACTCGTCCTGTCGCACTTTAAATTTTTGGAGGTCATTCATATTTATTCCATATGTATCCAGAGTCTCATCAAAAGCCTACTGGTGTCTAGCAGAAGACTGAAGAGGACTTAGGGTCAAATCAATTGTGCAGACCATTTAGCTTATTCAATATTTAAAACATCTAGATTTTTAAGAAAGTATAGCAAATCTTTAAATATATTGTGAGCATTGCCAGCCCTAATGTCCACTTACATGTGGAATTGTAACCTCTTCCAAAATGCCCATCTTTGGGCCTTTCAGTCATAATACACCTAAGCAACGCTGCTTAGCATTTTTTCATGCAGCGCATCTAAAAATGGTGAAAAAAGCACACCATTACTTTCATATTCTCTCTCCCTCAGCTTCTAGGCTTAGGCTGTTCCCTGAATCACTGAATACATGTCTGAAAGAGCTAACAGGGCCCACTGACACCAGTGACTGAGAAAGAGCGTTGCATTTATTCCTTCTGTTAATATTTAACTGTCAGCTACACCAGAATATCTTGCCTTTGTTATCCATCCTGCTATAGATTCCTTGACTTGACTTTCAAACTTGGGTTTTGTCAACAATGGAAAGATAGTTTTGAGAAGAAACAGCTGAAGATGAGGAGCTTGGGTGTATCCAGCTCTAAATGGGCTTCAGAGCAGTCTAGCAGTCTGTCCACATAACGGTGTGCACAAGTCCAGGTAGATGACGTCTGTTGTTCTTCCCTTATGCACCAACACAGTAGCCCTGTTGTAGAAGGCCACCAAATTTGTCAGGCATGATTTGTCATTAGTGAAGCCGTGTTGGCTGTTACCAGTCACGTCCTTATTTTCCATGTGCCCTAGTATAGTTTCCAGGAGGATCTGCTCCATGATCTTGCTGGGCACAGAAGTGAGACTGACCGGCCTGTAGTTCCCCGGGTCTTCCTTTTTTCCCTTTTTAAAAATGGTGGTTATGTTTCCCCTTTTTCAGTCAGTGGGAACTTCCTCGGATTGCCATGACTTCTCAAATACGATGGATAGTGGCTAAGCCACTTCATCTGCCAGTTCCCTCAGGACTTGTGGATGCATCTCATCAGGCCCCATGGACTTGCGCACCTTCAGGTTCCTTAGATGGTCTCGAACCTGATCTTCTCCTACAGTGGGCAGTTCTTCATTCTCCCAGTCCCTGCCTTTGCCTTCTGCAACTTGGGCGGTGTGGCTGGAGCACTTGCCAGTGAAGACTGAGGCAAAAATGTCATTGAGTACCTCAGCCTTCTCCATGTCCCAGGTAACCAGTTCTTCCGTTTTCCTTCCAGAGAGGGCCCTCATTTTCCCTAGTCTTCCTTTTTTCCTTGTTGCCCTTGATGTCCCTGGCCAGATTTAATTCTAACAGGGCTTTGGCTTTCCTAACCTGATCCCTGGCTGCTTGGAGAATTTCTCTGTATTCCTACCAGGCTACCTGTCCTTGCTTCCACCCTCTATAGGCTTCCTTTTTGTGTCTGACTTTGTCCAGGAGCTCCTTGTTCATCCACACAGGCCTCCTGGCGTTTTTGCCTGACTTCCTCTTTGTTGGGATGCATTGCTCCTGAGCTTGGAGGAGGTGATCCCTGAATAGTAACCAGATTTCCTGGGCCCCATTTCCCTCCAGGGCTGTATCCCATGGTACTCTACCAAGCAGATCCCTGAAGAGGCCAAAGTCTGCTCTCCTGAAGTCCAGGGTAGCGAGCTTGCTGTGCGCCCTCCTCGCCGCCCTAAGGATGTTAAACTCCGCCATTTCATGGTCACTGCAGCCAAAGCTGCCCGCCCTTGCTGGTGAGAACAAGGTCCAGCATAGCACCTGTCCTCGTGGGCTCCTCTATCACTTGGAGAAGAAAGTTGTCACCAATGCATTCCAGGAACCTCCTGGATTGCTTATGCCCTGCTGTGTTGTCCATCCAACAGATACTGGGGTGGTTGAAGTCCCCCATGAGGACCAGGCCTTGTGAATGTGAGGCTGCTCCTCTCTGTCTAGAGAGGGCCTCATCCACTCAGGCTTCCGGACTGGGTGGCCTGTAGCAAACCCCCACTATAACGTCACCTGTCCCTGCCCTCCCTTTAATCCTGACCCAGAGGCTCTCGGTCAGCTCCTCATCCATCCCCAGGCGGAGCTCCATGCACTCCAGCTGGTCATTGACATAGAGGGAAACACCCCCTCCTCATCTCCCCTGCCTGTCCTTCCAAAAGCGCCTGTATCCTCCCATTCCAACACGCCAGTCACCGGAGCCATCCCGCCATGTCTTCATGATGCCAGTAAGATCATAACCCCGCAAGCATGTGCACGTCTCTAAGTCTTCATGCATGACTTGAACATGAATTTTTTCTTAGAAGCCATGCAAGCTACCAAGAAGACAGCCAGTTTCCATAAATAAGTTTTTCCATATTTACAAATAAAATCTATTAAGTTTTCTAAAAATGTAGCCATAAAGCCATTCCATCCTTAACACACACATCGGTGTTTCCTTCCCATAAAAGCAAACATACAAAAATAGGTATAAGCGTAATATTGGTGAAATACTCTGAAATACAGAGCAGCTCAAAGTAAACTTCATGGAATGAGACATGAGCTCTGCCTTCTCTGAGGGCATCCTCTCATGGACCACAGCTTTGCACTCCTACCTGAGCCACACTGACAGGTAAATTCAATAATGCAGGATCATGTCTACCCAACACAGTTGTCCCAAAGAGAATGTGAAAAAATCTAGGGGTGGCTTACTCAGCAGTGACCTCCTTAACAAATCCTGGGAAAAGAGTGGGAACTATGGGAAGGTGTGGCAGTGAGAAGTAACCTTGGAATGAGAGTCACGGAAAGTTAGCACTGCTGACAGTTTTCCTCCTAACTGTCCTTTTCTACGAGTAATCCTGGTTAAATCTGTTTGAGTATAACCTGTAAAAGTACTGTCAGGCTAGATCCTGATCAGTGGAAGAATACTATACCCTGTGATGTTTTGTCACATAAGATGGCATCTGAAATTTACATTTGTTTATGTGTTATATGGAAACTGTATGGTTAATGATTTTTTTCATGGACTTTAACTGCTTTATATTCCTGTCTTCAGACTAAACAAGTGGAATTCTTAATTCAAAGCTGAACAAAAAGGTCTGCAAATGCTTAAGCTTTCAGCCTTTTATTTTTTTTCCAGAGGCAGTAGAAGTGTGCCAAGTGACCGATCTTTGATCTGATCTTCAGATATGTGCCCAGGAATTTAGAGGCCATGCTGAATTAAGCCAGGCATAGTCCGTCTCCTGCAAGAAACTTGGCTTTTCTTCCATCCAAAGAAGAGTAAAGAGAAACTAAGGCAGCAACATACTAAAGTTTTCCCAAAGAAGCTCTATTTTCAAGAAAAAAAAACCACAATGGCAGGCCAGGTGTGGCACGTTCCACAAGGTACACATGTAGAGCGTTGCACATATTGTTCTCAACACAAACTAACAACACCTGAAAATGTTAATGAATTTGTAAGATAAGAGGCTAAGAAGTGTTATAATTAAGGTTAACAGTGCACCTGTAGCTTGGCCCTTTTCATGAGTGCATGCTGATAGTTTTAATTACATACTCCTTTTTCTGCTAGTGTCCTGAGCCATCCAGAGCACAGAATATCTAATCAATATTTTTTTTTTACCTTCATCTTTCAATATGTCCTTATATCCCATTACTTCAAATTATTCAAACTGCTTTGAAAACAAAATTAGTGCTTTCTGTAGTGCTTATCACCACATCATCTAACTGCCTGAAAAAACAATCCCGGTATTTGCACAAAACATGCATGAGATTTGAATTTCTGCATTACATAGAGGCATTGAGGTAAGAATTCATACGCTATTTTTAGATGAGCCACACTGTAGAAATTCATGTTGCAGAGTATTCATGTTGTATTTTAACTTTTGTTCAAAGCTTAGCACACAGAGGCTTCAATTGCATCTGGGAAGGTTAAGCACTTCTGCACATTCAACCCGTATAAAATCAAGCATAATGACTAGTCTTTGTGAAACACTTGGTTAAGTGACTTGATTGGCACCAGAGAGGAACTCTGTGGCTGCGACAGGGCTAGAAGCCAGCTTTTCAGTTCAGCATTTGATTTCCTTGAGAATGTCCTCACTCCTGAAATTTCCTACTCTTTTGCTTCAACAAAATTTTGCATGGAATAAGGCAGAAATCTCTCACAGTTAGTCCACTTTTTTTGTCCGCTTCATGGCTGCAGAAGAGGAAAGATATGCTAATAAGTATAGAAGAGTAAACCTGAAATGTGGCTTTCCTTAACATTTGAGTGCTTGCATTTCCACAGTCTAGGTGTGTTTTCCTATGTTGCTTTAGAAAGAAATCTTGGGAAAAAAAAATCTATCGCATAGTATCTCTTGAGGCACCTCATGGTCATCAGAAAGGCTGAGCTCTTTGGGACCACCATGCCAAGTGGGCGCAGCAACTGATAGCAGCAGTGGGTTATCCTCCTCCGCCTGCACGCAGGCGGTGAAAGGGCTAAATCAATTCCCTAACAGTTCCTGCAGGCATTTCCTGGCAGGGAAGGGCATGGTGAGACAGCTGCACTGAGCAACACGCTCCAGACTCTGGAAAGGTTTGTGCTGTCTGGTCTGTTCACACCAAACACAATCGCCTCTGCTACGTCCGCTCCACCTTAATGCTCACCTTCCATCTGCCCTTTCCGAAGCCTCTTCTCCTTACCCAACCATTCCCAGTGTCCCCCCCTTCCACTCCTCTCTCAGTCTACCTTACCCTAAGCAGCCTTACCCCCCAGACACTGGAGATGGGAGCAGTGTCATCTAACTTTCTGCATAAGCTCTGTGGATTTCTGTACTCGAACTCACCATCCTTCAAATTCAGTTGAGAGAAATGTGCATTTCTGGTACAAGACTTTCCTTATCTCAATGTAGGTAACTAGCTCAGATACTGTGTAACTGACGCTGCGTATCAGATCTTTCTTTCTTTCCTTCCCAGTCTCACTGTTTGCCCCAGTCCTCTGGCATGAGTTTCTTGACCGAGTTACTTGACCAGCTGTCATTTTTCCAGCTCCTTCTGCAGATCCCTATGCTGCAGCTTCCATGTCCTATCTCAGACTAGCGTTATTCATCAAGCCTATTGATTCCCCTTCTCGTCTTTGCTGTGATACTCCATCCTACTGTCTCTTAGTTGCTCCGCCAGACCGAGCTCTCTCTCTCAGCTCAGAGTGCAGGAGGGGCTGGCTGTGGGGCAGGCTGGGCTGGGCAGCAGCGGGGCAAGCCAGGGCAGGGACCTGCCTCAGTAGCCCCATGCCAGCACGCTTGGAGGCGGTGAGCAGAGCCGGGCTGGGGACAGTGACCGGCGGGTCCTCACTCGGCACTGCTCCCTGGCATGGGGCAGAGGGTGCTTAGGTGGAGGCACCAGATGAGACTCTTCACAGCTTCTTCTCACAGCTTAGCTGTTTTCACAGCAGTCAGATCCGTATCAGGACAGAGGGTGAGCTGGGCCAGCCAGTCCCCTTTGGGGCTGAGAGAGGTTGAGGAGGAGGATTGCCTCGAGGGTCCTGTCTCTGATACCTTCTCCAGCCTTCCTTGACTGAATTCCTCCCTGGTTCTCCACTCAGCTCTCCCTTTCTGTTTTTTAAGATCAAACTCTATCAGTTAGTGGACCTTTTTAGATTTAAAATCTATGAAGTGACAAACTCTCCAGTCTCTCAGTCCCACTGTCTCCTTTTTACTCAGACTTAGCTCTCTGTATCCGTCCCAGGTCCAATCTTCTCCTCCACTCTGTTCAAGTCTCAACCCGGCAAGTTTAAGTCTCAGTCCCTGTTCCTCACTCCCACTTTCCTTCTCCGTTTTATTTCCTTTGGACCCCATCAGTTCTAGCTGTTCTCCCCTTTGCAATTAAATTTTGCAGCTCCTCCCTTTCCCCTCCTCTGACATGCCGAGTCGTGTCAGGCACTGGGGCTGCAGGCGATCCCCATGTTATGCCCTGCCGTACTGGTGTGCCGACCAGGCAGATCAAGGTTGCAAGCCGGAGTGTGCCAAAGGTACACCCCAAGCACAAAGGTTTCCTTCCTGTGAAAAGCAGGAAATAGGCTCGGCTTCCCAATCTTGCATCTGTTTCATCTCAGGAGATGGCTGAGGCATGCACTGGGACCTGGGGAGCAATTACAGGTCCTGCAGTTTGTGCTGATTTGAGGGAATGGAGGAGGGTAGCCTTCCTCTTCTCAGTTCTGCTGCCTGCAGCATCTTGGACCCGTATTTGCAGAGGAAGTCCCACTTCGGTACCTCAAAGCTCCAGGCTGGAGAACCTCCATCCAGGAAAACTGTTGGGAGATTTTAGCCTTCAAGTCTCTACAAAGTATATGGCACCTGATAACCTGGCACATTTTGAAGAACTCCCGTATTGATAGTACAAACCTAGGCCTTTCCTGCCCTCTTTGTGATCCAGCTGCAGCACAGTGGAGGCATCTGGTCCTTTCAAAGTGCAGAATAAAATTTTCCTTAGCCTTATTCTCAGAAAAAAATGAATTTGTGCTAGCTAAGGCTTTCCAACGAAAAGGAAGTGAAGCATGGGACAGACAATGGCATGGAAAATTTCAGTCCCAAATGATCAGGCAGAGTCTTGAAGATTTAAATTAAAAGTACCAGGTAAAACAATGTACCAGTAAAAAGGGCTAAAACACAGTACTAGACAACCTTTTAATGAACCTTGTGAACAGAATGTGGTTAGTATATTATTGTAGCTACTATTATTAGAAGCATTAGTAACATTAGATGTAGTACGCGCTGCTATTTAAACACTGCAATACGTGTGAAGTATTCTTGTCTTCCCTAGGTAAATGTGCCTCAGACAACTTCAGCATAGCACGCTCTGTATCAGACTGGTGCTGGGCACAGCTTTTTTAAAGCTGTCAGAATGGCTCTGCTGCTCTCTAGGTCAGCCTCCCTACTGCCTGGCTCCTCGTCTCATCCTGCAGACTTCTGTAAAGTGGATGTACAGTGCTGCTCTTCCCACTTAACAACATCGCATAGCCTCTTGGCATTTACCCTGAAAAACTGTGAATAACTAGGTGCTAAGCAGGGGAAGATCTTGTTTTCCATCTACATCTGGGCCTGTCCTCTTCTCAGATTTACCTAAGGCAGGTGATGCTGGGATTACAACCCTGAGGTGGCTGGACACAAGGCACTTACTTAGGCCTCATGGCAAGTTATATCAAGATGGAACACAGAAATTGGACAATGGTTTTCTTCTGTCAACAAGCTGTCCCTTCTCTGCTGAGCAGCATAGACACGATCCTGAGCAGAGCGCCTTCCCCACAGGCAGTAGAGTTGCATCAGTTTGCACCCACTGGAAAACCTGACCCATTGTACATGGAGCATCACCTCAGATATATTGAAATATACGATCAGTTAAGAATCCTGCTTAGTAGTTTTAAAGAACTGAACTGTGACAATACCAAGATTAAAAAGAGATTTTGCATATGCTTCCTTTTCAGAGCAGAAAACTCTATGGAGCTGGAAATTATCATAAAACTATTTTCAAACTTTTAATTGTAATGTCACTGAAAGTTTTAGTAACTATTCTAATTGAAGTGAGTACTAAATTATTAACTAAAATATTCTAACTTTTAAAAAATGTCCTTTTAAAAATTAAAGAAATACTAAGTTACAAAAGAGGGCAAAAAGACATTTCTTATTTTCATGCCCATTCAGCTCCAACAGAGAAGTGTGCATTTTAATTACGTTTCAGAGTCAAACTAAAAGTGTGATTTTTAGACCTACAAGTGAAAAGGGATTTTTTTAGATATAGCGAAAAAATAATTTGAAAGTGAAAGGGAAAACAATAATGATGTTGCATCTTGTACAGACATTTTTACTACAAAGTAATAAAAATGCAATAAAATTATTCGTGAAACTTGTCAATAGCTAATGTATTGTCTTTGAGATCCTTAGTATCCTAATATAACCCCTTGGAACTGTTTTACTTTTATACTGCTGCGCTAGGATTCTAGCACACATTGGAGAGCTATGCAGAATGTAAATGCAGTGTCAAAGATTACAGAAAACCACAGGGGAAATTAAGAGCGGTTTCTTATATGGTGTTATAGGCCTTAAGCTATTTTGTTCTGGGCATCTTGTCATTATTGTTTTGTATTTAAGTCTTTGGTGGCAGTAAGTGATACATTCTGAAGGTAAGAATCACTCTTGTGAAATCCCAGGGGGATTGTATTTAAGAGATTGTCTTTTTTGAGACAGTTTTCCTGGAGATCTGCAGAATTACAGAGACAAATATGTTTGCATATAACTGCATTACATTATGCGGATGAATCAAACTTCTAATGTCAGTGTCAAAGTTTCTGTTAATTTCAGTAAGCATGGGTTGTTAGGTTGTGGTTCATCCACACCTCTCTGCAAATTCATGGTCACTACAGGTAAAAGCGTGCCAGAGTCACGCTGTTTCTGGCAAAATTACAGCTTGGAATGTTTCCTTGCAAATATCTTTTTTGTTTGTTTTGATTTTTTCCCAAGCCAGACTGAATACGAATGTTTACACATTTCAGGATCTTTTTTGTTTTCTGTATTGTGTTTGTCTCTTTTTTTGTTTCCTTGCTTTATGGGAGTGGACTTGCATTTTTTTTATTGCCTGTGAAACTATGAACGTGTGCCATTTCGTGCTTCTAGTGGAAATGGGAAAAGAAAATGAAGGGGCTGTTTCTTTCTCTGCCTGTCAGACAGTTAGAAAAAAATTTTAGTTTCAAGATTGCTACCATTCAAGTTGAATGACTATTAGGGGACGTACGATCTACGTGGCCCTACCATACTGAACTTACTATTCATGTTTTCCAGTCGAGGTAGCTGATACTATCTTTCTGATCATAAGTTGTTACCAAACTTAGTATCTTGACTGTGCTGAATACATTCACAACTATAAAGAGTAGCAATGACTAATTTGTGTGTGAAGGATATTTAAATGGATCTTGGGAATACCACCTGCGTTCACAGAATTGCTGCGTTGAGGAGTTTATCACGGTTCCTGTAGTCAGCTACCTCCTGCTGGGGCCATGCCATGTCACTTCCAGGCTAGCGCAAAGGAAAGCTGTAAATCTTCATGCTTGCTGTTCAAGCAGCAGCACGTGGGCACGAAAGGATGGCAAGTGGTGAGACCACAGCACGTGGGGCTCAGGGGACTTGGAATCTGGGGGATTTCCCAAAAAGCAAAATGAGGAGGTCAGGTACCGACACTGGATCTGAAAAAACTAGGTGCTTGCAGAGTACCGGAAACTTCACAGCAATAAAAGAAATATTATGAGGCTGGACAATAACAGAGCGTTGTGCTTTCATAGCAAAGGAGTGTAGTTTAATTGTGGATATAGTTAGGAAAAAATGGTCTGCATAGCATAAAGCAGGTGGAGAGTAGACCAGGCAGACTTCCTATTTCACAGACAGAGACAAAAGCTCCTGATCTCCTTAAGTGATCCAAAAATGGTAAGACAATAAGGAAACAGAAATGGCAAATGCATGCCGGTGTTGTACTGCTTTGTCTCATTTTCTTTGCTGTTGTTAGCAGGTAGCTAACATAAAGAATTCTTGGTACTTTAGACGATTATGCAATGGTTGGGTGCCTATTTGCTTGCAGTATTAAGCATCCCTGAAAACTGAGCTGCAAGCCCCAAAAGCCTGAAGTGAAAAAGATTGTATTATATTGCTAGAGAATCTGCGACTCAACAAAATTTGCAGGACAAAGACAATGCACTTTTTCATTTCCGTCAAGGAATAGGAGACAAAAGTGCACGTGCCCACAACGTGTACTCCAGAAACCAGGGTAAGAAACCGTTAATGTTACCTACTGAAACCGAGTCTTACAGACATTAAGGTCAAGTGTTTCAGGGCTCAAAAGCATTACTGCAGAAATGTCTGCCATGGGAGCTTTATTGCAGTTGGGTCAGCAGGCTTTGTTCCCAGTTCACTTTCTGTCACCTTTATATTAGTGCACCACATATGACGTAGGATCATTTTAAAAGCTTCAGCTTGCACGGCGTCCCATGCCCTGAAGCCTGCCTCAGGAGACAGTCAGAAGGGTGACGTCCTCTTGTGGTACGTGTTTGCTTTTCAGCTGGTGAGGTCCAGCATAACCTCGGGCTGATGCACGGGATAGCAGGCTTTCGCAGATGACACCTTCCACGTGAGGGCCTCTCAACTTAGGAACATACGGTGCCCGAAGAAACGCTTATTTGGTGGTGTTCAGGGCACACAGCAAAGCTCATGTGCTCAACCGGATTTCTGCTAGTGAGTAGCCATGCTCAGGCAGCTGAGAAGTAGTGCTATTTCCATGCCCTTAAATGTGAACTAGGTACTGTGACTTCTACACAACCATGTGGTGACAGTAGTTCAGTATTTGCTTTAATGGTGATTATTTCCTACCCTTCTCCATCTGGCTTCTGAAGGAAGTTGGCCTCTGATACCACTTGAGCAGAAATAGTTTGTAAACCTGCTTCCCAAGTGCTTTGTGATTACTCTTGATAATAGGCGCTGTTGATGTAAATCACTCTTATTATCATCAGTGACTCATTAATCCATTGGTTATTGATCTATTAAACCTTTTTAATTTTAAATGACAGGAATAAAGATTATACTGCAACCTGAATTTCAAAACCTCCATTAAAAGTTAAATGAAATGTATATAATTTTGCAAGGAAACCAAGATGCATGAGTTGAATGCACTATGGGTTTGGATTTTAACTCCCTGTTTTTTAAAGTCCCATGTTTAGATGTTGATGGTTTCTTTTAATCTTGGCTACTTCTATCACCAGTGGAAGAAAAAGCAGCAAGTCCAAAAGGCAATTCTGTTTTTTCCACTAACTGTGGAGGGGTTGTACATGAGAAACTTAGATGCAACAGCTAACTCATAGATGCCAAAAATTAGGCAAGGTGAATTTAATTCTAAATACTTGACTTTGAAAAGTATACTCAGGTCAATTCCCAAGCTATCTTTTCTTATAAACTAATTAAATCCTGAAGTGAAATAAAAATCAAGCTCTCATTAATAGGGAAAAGTTGCCTTCGTTAGCAAAATACTAGCTCAGAAGAAACTTTCAAACGTTCTTGTATTACCACCTGTAAAAACAGGGGCAGCTTATAACAGGAATGCTGATACAAAATAACCCTAGCAGAACTAGTGAGAGAGGCTGAAATTAAGCTGTACAGAAACTGCAAACAGTACAGGAAACCCTCTGAAACGGTCAGAAGTTTCAGTCAGTGAGGGTGCCCCTACCTGGAACTTAGCTGGGGTACATGCGGAGTGAGCAGGGCTGTCCTCTGTTAGAGATCTACCCCACCATTAAACACAAGTAAGACAAAAGCAAATTGGGATGAAGGCATAATGTTCTTAGAAGCTGTTAGGAGAAATGGCCTGATAAGCTTACGTGGAATATCTATCGTTTGCTGCAAATATGCTTTAATAATAGGGTAATTTGTTTCCTCCACTGAATTTGCCAATTGATGGTAAAAACAGTTCTGTAAAAGTCATCCAGGCAAAATAACGAATGGGAACAATTATTCTTCCTGAGTAGATTTTCTAAATTAAGATTCCCTGCAAAAAGGTTGAGAATGCTTGTTTTAGCTAATGCTCTTTTCTTGTTTGTTTTTCATCTATAGAGCACACAGAGTTTTGCAGTGCCACAGCTGCTAAACTGTGTATTTCTAGTTTGCTTAAATCTCAATCTCTTTCCCCCTATATAGACAGATACAAGATAGACAGATACCTTGATTGATGGATTGAATTGTTTGTGAAAACAAAAGTATAGTTAGGAAAAATCAGTGCTGTTACTTCTTTTAAACCAGGCATTTGCATGTATATAGGCACACAAATGTTTATATATAAATATATCTCTTCAACTTAACGGGTGCCCTTCTTTACTTGAGGTCAGTGTGTTAGGCCTACAAGGTGCTGTCTTTCCATGTACTGCCATGGCAGTAGGTACCTTCGAGTAAGTTAGAATTTGCCTGATCTGACTCGTTGTATGTAGAACAGGGCATGTGGGAAAAACTGGCAAGGAGCTGATGGTAATGAGCCTTTGGCTTTCACACATGCTTTCTTTGCTATAAATTAGCAGTACTAACACACTTACCTCACAGCATTTCTCAAATCACCTGTAGTGTTTGTGAGCTTTACCCAGATAGTTTTGAAAATATAATTCTTAGAGTAGAAGGCACACGCCCAATAACTTCAATTCTGGAAGACTCACAAGTCAGGAATCTCCACAGGGCCCTGGTGTTAGTTTTATGTCCAGAGCACACAAAACTTCAGCCTCAGCTGAGCCTGTAACTCCCTTAAGGGTTTGCAAATATCTGTATAAATATATATGTTATTTGACTGAAGTATGAAGTAATTGTTTTAATACATGATAGGGTTGCCCATGGTGGGTTAACCTGACCAAATTACTGTATATAGAACAAATTAAGCAAACCAAACAGTACTTAGACTTCTTTGTCTCCCCAAAGGGAACGTAAGAATACTAGCTCAAAAGGAGGTAGTGACGCTGTGAGTTGAACACCACCCTGCTGTCAAAATTTAGTCTTACAAGATGTATTTCATTTCTCAAAGCTGATCTCACTGAAGATATTAACACACAAAATGCTTTTGAACTTTTCTGTGTAAGCACTCTGAATCATACAGGACTGAGCAGTCCACGCTGGTTTAATCTTCTACCAGCAGAACTGGGGAACTGTCGTCCCAGGGAAGGGCAAACAAGCCTCGTCGCTAAAACCCACCAGGGGATAGAGGATTTGAGCATCCCTGTGGTCATTGATTTCTTGGTCTCTCTATTTAGACTGCAAGGAACAGTGCTTATTACTGTAAACCATGCTGGTACTGGGGAAATGCCACTAGTTTCTTCTTGTCCTGCCTAACAAACAAATGTCAGAGCGCAAGCCTTTCAGGGACTTTTGGGGCTGCCTCATTTGAACTTGTTCTATATAGAAGAAAAATCCAACAATTAATCCTCTGAGAAGCTTATTTGTGAGGAGGCATTTAAAATCACAGTGGGAATAAAAATCTGTGTCATGGCTTGTGTAGTACTGCTGTGGGATAATGAGCTGTACTCGCATCACTTGACATGGCTTCAAGTATATCCGCACCATTTGGGTGCAGACTACGATCCCTGCAGTACCCCCGTGGAGAGCCGGGGAAGTGTGTTTGCAGGAATCACTAGTTTTACAGTGTCGGTAGTGAGGTCTCATTGTCACAGCGTAACACAACTTAAGAGGTCATCCTGGCTGTCTACAAAGAAATATTGCTCCAAGCCTGAGCTCCTGAATTTGGGTAAGATGAGCAGAGAAACTGCCTGAATTCTATGTTATACGGAGTACAAAGGCTGCTTCTTAGGAATGTCAAAGTAAATAAATGCTTTTTCTGCACAAATCCCTTCCATTTCACAAAGCTCCTAGGACTCTCCCTCTCTAAGAACTGTAGAGATGCCAGCAGTGAGATATGGCTACAGCAAAACTGACTTTTTTTCTTTTCCTTTTCTTCAGTTGTCTGTTTATTTTTGCAGGAGGTATCATCATCTGGAAAAGACTTCATAGGTACAAAGAATTGTAATTTTGTTCCCCAGAAAGCTAACGATACCAAAAAAGGAAGAGGGGTTTTTTGGTGAGCGAGTAATGAGGAACATTAGAGACAGATCATAAAGCAAAGAAGTCAAAGTGATGACAGATATGGTCTTTAAAATGTTGCGTATCTTCTTTAGTTGTGTTTGTTTTATTATGTCATTTCTTTGCTGTTGCTGATTTTGGCACAATTATTGTAACTAGTCTGTAAATTTTTGTATACTTAGCTCACGACCCTTTGAATACTGGTTGGTTTGTATTTTTTGCAAGCATTGATTTCAGCTGAAAATGCATTCCACCTCCCTCCTCCCGTTCTCTTTTGCTCTTGGTTTTTCCTGGTGCACTGGGATTATTTATGGCTCACTGGATAATTTCAGAGAGTGTTCTGGATTTTAAAGCTGGTTCCTAGGCTCAACTACTTCAGTCTTGCAGAGCAGAGGTTTTGATATTAAATAGGATTGCCTTTAAGATGTATTGAGTTCCGATCACTTGCAGAGACATCCCACAAATAAAATCCAGCATTTCTGAGAACTGGAGAAAAGCTGTTCTTGGTCCCCTACCAAGCTGTCTAGCTCGGAAAATGTTGGGTTTATAATGTTTGGCACCCAAAGCTGTCTTCTGTGAGACAGGGACAATAACTCTCATATATCTACAGAAAAGCTGTAATGATCTAGAGATCAAAGGAAGACTAAGTAATATTCGTTCATAGGTCGGGCTAAAATCTACTTATAGTTATATTCCTCTTTGAACATAGATTAGATAAAGTAACACTGATATAGGCTCCATTCAGTCAGCGTCTTCAACAACTGCATACCTGGGCTTCTGCTTGGTTGTTTTTATATTGCTTGCTTTAGAAAACAGATTCACTTGCTAAATTAATTTTTTTCTTGCTTTCTGATTACATTCATGGCTTTCAATACCTTAACAAATGGTAAAAACTCAACTGAATAAAAATGAAACCACAGTTACTTCTAGTTCAGTTTGAAGTAGTACCTCTCACTTAACTTTCAGCTCCACTCAATCCTAAATCCTTGTTCTCTGTATCTGTTTTTCTCTAAAGGTAGTCTGGGTTTGGTTTATGACAAGCACTACTACATGACATTTTTATATGAATCTTGTCATGTGTGAAATATGAATTTTGTAGATGATGACACCAAGATTTGAAATATCTCACAAGGAAAAATGGAAAAATCTTCCTTGCCAGTTTTTCCCTCAAATGAATATAGTGTTTAAAAAGACACTGGGCTGATAGTGCAGCAGAATGGAGTTTATTTATCTGTGAGACCTGCCTTGCACCAGCAACGACAGCAGCTTCTTCCTCGTTTCTGCGCCGATGCACTTGACTCTGAGGTGAAGTACCCATGTCTAATGAAGCATCTCATTAGTCACTCTAGACATGGCTTTCTGACGTTATTGCTAGAAAAGGTACTGATGTCTTCCTAGTATG
This sequence comes from Sagittarius serpentarius, assembly GCA_034782735.1. Classification (NCBI taxonomy): domain Eukaryota; kingdom Metazoa; phylum Chordata; class Aves; order Accipitriformes; family Sagittariidae; genus Sagittarius; species Sagittarius serpentarius. Next base: position 12,662,820 of record JAVKLA010000058.1, read on the forward strand.
GATGTTTGACCATAGTGAAATTTACACAGATCAAAAATACATTTTCCAAAGTAAATGAAAAACCACTGGTTTGTGGTAAGTTGCATCAGCATTAGGGATTTAAGGAAAGAGGCTTTTGCATATCAGAAGCATTTTTCTCATCTGTCAGGCAAATTAACTTTCTCTAGAGCTAAGTGTAACAAACTTTGCTAATGTCAAGTCATGAATAAACACAACTAGTAAAACTACAGTGGAAAACTCTCAGTCAGTGGAGTATCTCTGGAACAATGCAGACATCAAAAGTTCCTATATTCAGCCTGAGCTTTAAGAAAAAGTTAAGTACCTGCTCCTTTAAGTATATACTTGACTCCATCCCTGTTCACCAAAGCACCTGCAATTTGCTGGAATCCCATTACAATCAGTAGGAATATTCACATACTTAGGTACAAACCGTAGTACTTTTGTGGACCTCAGTGGGTCTCAGTGGAGTGTGGCCCCTGAGGGGAATACACTGCATGACAATCTGATTTTGCAACAATCTTGACTATGCAATTGTAAACCTGAAAGAGAGGCGGAAACTTAAGTTTATTTTGTGGATTTGTTTAACAGCTTAAACTTCACATCCTGGAAAAAAAGTCATCGCCCATTCAGTGGTCTGGATGATTTTATTTTATTTTTTTATTATTGGTGAGGCACTAGAGTGTTAAATGAAAAACCCACTGCTGGAGGCAAGAGGGAGAAACTCTTGAAGGGGCGAGAGGAGGAGAGGCAAACTCTTCAATTATTAGCAGAAATGGCTCCCAAGGAAGAACTGGTCAAAGAGCTGTTCCGTGCAGTACACTGAACTTGTTTAACAAGGTTACAATTCAAAAAATGGCTCACTTCATTATCACCATGAGTATTGATTGCTTAGCTAGTCTGGAGACCCTGTGGCCATCTATAATAAGACAGTCTGAGGTCATTGTTTTCCAACTGTCTTCCTACCCATTTTTTGAGACTTTATAAATACTGTATTATTCTTCACAGAAAATCAGATGGGCAACATCTCGGGTGTCCATATGATGTTCTCCACCCATTCCCATCCGCTCACACCCATACGCACAGCATCTCGGCACCTGTGGCTTCAGAGTCTCTCATTTCTAAAAAGAATACAGAGGTAGATGTTCATGTATATGCATATGTATTTGTATACAGATATATATGTGTATGTGTAGTTACATTTGACCATATGATGCATATATAAAAAAATATATATGTGTGTATATATCCTGCTTATTGCTGGCAAGATATAAATTGGCCAGGAAACCCACTTGCTGTCACTAGCTGCGTGACAGCTCCCCTCGTGCATAGGACTTTGCTGCTCTAAAACCAGCGTCGCCAGCTCTGCGTAACTTGGTTTGCATTCCTGCTGTGGCACAGTGAACCTTCTGCAGACAGTGCCTCAAGGGAAAATGACAAGGTATCTTCTCAAACGTTGAGAAGCTCCTAAACACAGAGTGGCCCACAAGGATCCATGGCTGCATCTTTCCTGTGTTGAGGGCAGAGAAGAGATCCTGCCTGGGGAACACCGACATGGGAAGCGAGCACAGCACCACGAAGTACATCAGCCTTAACCTTGTAGTGTTTTACAGTTTGCTGCCCCTAGATTGGATACTGTCATTAGTTTTGTTCTAAAGAATGAACAGAGTGACAGAATGTACCTAGATTACTTACAGCTTTTTAGCACAGGTATTTTTTTCGTAATTTGGAGTTGCATTTTGTTTTCATACAGTTAATTTGGGTCAAATATTTGTTAGTTTTAACTAAGAAGAATAATTTTGAGATGGTTGTATGGATACTTGGCTCTACTTTATTCCCTGCAGTCAAAAACCATGAAGTTGTAGCTACACGATCTTCCACTGAGAAGGAGTGGATGAGGTTAGTTTTCTCCCCTTTTTACCTATTCTTCTGTGTTTTTCTCTTACCACTGATAGGAATAATACCATTTATTAGTTGACTCAATTCTGTTTTGGTTGTGTTGAAATAATTTCATGTGACAAAGACATGAAGTGTAAACACTGATGGTATTTTATTGCATATTTGTAACAATTTAATTATAAAAAATCATTGCCAGAATTTGGGATACGATTTCCACATGTGTTCAAGAGACAGAGGGACTGCAGTCTACACAGACACTTTGGTATTCAGCTCCTATTTAAGCACCAACTCCCATTCAAGCTGATAAGGAAATGACACACAGAGGGAAGCTGCACAAAGTTAGTGGATCCAGCCCTTTCTACTGAGCGCTAGATCAGAGATGGGTTGCACCTGTGTGGTTTAGAGCATTTATTGCAGTGTAATACTGCATCTGCTGTTAAAGACTATAGAGATTTACCCAACAAAACTGCCTTGTTAGGGTTGGACAACTGACTATCTATGCTCCTTTTAGAATACAGAAGCAGACAATGGCAGCATAAACACAGCTTTTACATTACAGCCTAGAGACTGAAGCCTTTTCCAAAGAAGCAGATTTACGTTTTCCTGAGCATGAGATTATCAATATAAACTGCCTGTCTTCCCAAGAGGGCACTCTACTAAGAAGGCTAGAAAAGTCAGGCGCTCTTTGCTTGCCATTACTGGGAAATTTCTGGACCCTAATGATAAACAAGCTCGAAGGTTGTTGTGGTTTAACCCCAGTAGGCAGCTAAGCCCCACACAGCTGCTCGATGAGGAAGAGAATCAGAAGGGCAAAAGTGAGAAACTAGTGGGCTGAGATAAAGACAGCTTAATAGGTAAAGCAAAGCTGCATGCACAAGCAAAGCAAAAATCGGAATTCATCCACTACTTCCCATTGGCAGGCAGAAAAATTGGCAGGAAAGCAGGACTCTGTCACACATAACGGTGACTTGGGGAGACAAATGCCATAACTGCAGATGTCGCCCCTTCCTCCTTCTTGCCGACAGCTTTTATTGCTGAGCACAAGGTCATATCCTATGGGATATCCCTTGGGTCAGTTGGGGTCAGCTGTCCTGGCTGTGTCCCCTCCCAATTCCTTGTGCACCCCCAGCCTCCTCGCTGGTGGGGCAGTCTGAAAAGCAGAAAAGGCCTTGATGCTGTGCAAGCACTGCTCAGCAATAGCTAAAATATCCCTCTGTTATCAACACTGTTTTGGTCACAAATAGAATATATAGCACCATACAAGCTACTGTAAAGAAAATTAACTCTAACCCCACCAAAACCGGTACAAAGGAACGGGAGTCTCTACTGTAGAGATGAGAATAGTGAGTTCAGATGGGTCAAGCCTCATCTGCCCCTTCCCAGGACTGCTTGTGCACTAATGAGTTGCTGGATGAAGCAGATGAGAATTTTGAGAGGAGGGACTAGCACTTGCCCACCCAACCTTCTTTCATCCTCCTGGCATCACGACTTTTGAGTTGCCTTCTTCACAACGGCCCAAATTCAGAGGTGTTGGCTCTGGAGTCAATAAAATGAAGGTATGCCTTAAAAGTCTGTCATTTTTTTATTTATTAGGGATGAAATTCTGATAGGTCTCAGGATCCTGGAATACTAACCGAGCTGCCTTGAATTTTGCTCTGCAATTGCAGTGGACTGTTCATACAAATCTGTTGGATAGTTACTCAGTTAAATCAATGTTCTTCCCCCTTTCATTTGCAGTTCTTCATGCTTGTGGTTCACAGCTGGTTTAGCTGAGTCATATTTTACCTTTCTGCTTTTTGTGAACAGTTATGAAACTTGGAATGAGTGTTCGCATTGCAGCTCATTGTGCAATGCAAATTTCCTTGCCTGTGTTAACATCAAAAATGGACATGCTGTTTTTCCAAAGCAGCGTTACTTACATCAAGTAAAATGACTCACTATGCTTAAAACAGAAGTTTTGCCTTCTGAAGACATTCTCCCTTATGAGAATTTGTCAGAATGTGTCCATGAAAACTCTTGGTGCTAAACTGGATTTTGGATGCGGCAATGTCTTCTACCCAAAATGACAACATTTCATGGAAAATTTTTTCCTTCCTTTTGGTTCTCAGCCAGAATGCTTTCGCTTCTAAAATGATTTGTGATGAACAGTCGCAGTCTGGGTGGTGTGTTCTGAGTTGCGTGGTATGTTCCTTCAATAAAAGCCACTCGGATGGAAGCCGCCTGCAGGAGGACAGGGCCTGGCTGGGGAGGGAAGACTTCCGTGGCTACGAGTGAAAGGAACTTGGAGATTGCCACTCTGTCCCAGCAACTGGGACACTTAATCAAGTAGACAGTTAGGTCTCTGAAGCGGTGGAGAGAGAAATTTTCATAGGCTAAGAGGGGAGAGTATAGAGTCTGCTGCAACTCAGAAAACGACTGAATTGGCTGAAAGCAAGCCTGCGAGTAAAGACCTACTCTGCGGGGACATAGCCTGCAAGGCAGAAAGCTGTTTACAAGCTTATTTGTATTTTGGTTCTTCCTAGACAGACCCATCCGAATGTTCTGGCTGACAGAGGTCCCATTGCACAGCGTTTGGTCTGTTCTAAATACCACTTTTTAGAAACTACTAAGAGGGGGAGAGCGTTTTGCATCATACGCTGACGATAACGGTTCTGTCTAACAACTTCTGCTTGTTCAGCAATACTGTTTTGTTCTTCCCTGTTTGCTGACGATTCATGACCCTGTAGCTACAGCAGCTGTGTAGTACACCGAGGTCAACTCGTGTTTACACCATGGTAAACCAGTACAACCACCACCTGGTAGTACCCACGTGTTACTGAGCCCTCCCACCCCATATCAGTATGGAGAGTCCGGTGCAAAAGTCTGAACTCTAAACAGATGGGGTTTTTTTCTGTTGTTCTACAGATACTGTGGACAATCATTTGTAATCTATGAATAACACAACTGTATACTTTCTCTTCTTTAAAAATGCTCATTTTCTATCAGTCCATAATTCATTTTGACACCAGACATAAAACAAATTTGGCTTCTGTTATCTCTAAGCATGCAGTGAATATACTATTCAAATGTATAGCCAGCATGAGCTCAGACATTTGAGATTCTTCTTGGTTTTTTTAAGACGAATTGTCAGGCACCAAATTCAAGTGTAAATCAACACAGAAATGCCATCACTTTTGGGAACCAGGATTTTAATCTAGCCTTTCCTCCACAGACTGCAAAGGTGCTTCCTGTTCTGCCACTTTAAAAGTCTCTTGTTTACTTGCTTAGTTTTCATACCACATTTTAAAAGAGCGGGTCTTAGTAGAGACATGAAGAGCTTGAACCTCCTGGCTATCTGGATAGCCAGTGATGATGGTGTCAGCGCAGCCACACCATGAGCAATGCGACAAGCGAGTAAGTTCCCGCGCTTCCGCAAAGATAAATGGTCTACACTTCATGCTACAGCCAAACAAATGGGACTACTGCTGCTGCTACCTGGGATATTTTCCTCATGTGTTTATTTTGCATGCAGCCACAGAGGAAATTGTATTTTTCTAATGGAATTTGGCTTTTTTGGCTTAATTGTGTTTGACTGCTCCATGTTCCAGATGAGAAATTGGGTAGTGGTCACGTGTTGTTTCTTATGCGTTGGTTGCAATTACTAATGCTGTTCCTAAGTGATGTATAGTTTATTTGCTTTTTGTGTTGTAGCTATGTGAAATGCAGGTTGCTTGTGAGGGCTGTTGCTGCTAATGTAAGTGGACAAGCACAACATTTTAATTCATGGCAGTACAGCTGCATCTCATCTAAATTGGGCTTACAGACTGGTGGAAGAAATGTTAAAAATATGTTGCTCACTAGTTTCAGAAGAAGTTTTACGTTGGAGTGTGCATTAGGGAAACTTCCTTGTAATTTCTTGAAATTGTCAGCACTTGAAATTTCTCCAGCCTATCTCTACCTTATAGTCTGTTCTTTGGGAGGTGTGTTTGATTTTCCTTGCTTTAAGAAAACCCCAAACAGCTTACAGCAGCCTGCAGAAGCAAAATTGCCTTAAAATTGCCACTTTAATAGCACTAGGAAAGAGGAATCTGCATTCTCTTAAGAGTCAGATCTCCTTCCTTCTTCTTGAATTTGAAGAGGACACTCTGCATCATCGTATTTCCTTTACAGATTACTAACAGCCTTAATAAAATGCTCCCTTTTCCAGTCGGGGCACAGAGCCTTTTGTATTCTGCTATCCTTCTCCCCTCTCCAGAGTTTGACTTGATAGCAGGAGCGTGGCCCCTCTTCACACTGAGAGGCTCCTGGCCTCCCGAAGGAAAAGCAAGCTCATCTCCCTGAGACCCAGCGTTCCCCAGATTATCTTTTTCTTTCCCCACACTGGCCTTGAGAATACCGCTCCGGTCAAACAAACAGTCCTACTATTTGACTGTGATAGCTGTTATTTCATCTTTGTTCCATTCCTCTTTTTTCGTAGTAACCCAGGAGGGGTATGACATTCCTCACCACCCTGTAGATACTCCACATCTGATCACAATAGCCATGTGGGCATATGCACGCCACAATACCGTTCACGCTGTTGAATGTCACACATTAAAACCAGCACACTGCTGTGTCCCTTCCTTTTTAACATTCGGACGATTTAAATGTTTACTTCGCCACAGTGGCAGCATCATAACTCCACATTTTAGCATGCACAGCTTCCAAATTTTTTATCATCAGTGAATAAGTTGGATAAATTAATCCCTGCTGACACAGATGATGACACATTGGTGCCTTCGATGCTGCTGTAGGTTTGCGGCAGCCCGAATGCTCTTCTCACTTAATTTTCTTCTTACACAGGCGGTGGAGGTGCAAGAGAGGAAAGAATTTCTTTTCTTTCAAAACAGTCCTTTTTCAGACCTTTGGCTTTAGGCAGACTTAAAGTCCTGCCTGCTAGTGCATTTATCTTGCTGAACTCAGCTGAAGATCTCAGTCCTGTTGTTTTTCTGAGGGCCTAGATTGCAGCTGCCTGGTAAAGGCTGGACATGTTTTTGTGTATCAACTGTAAGATTTAGAATTTGAATCCACTCATTTTGTAGGCATATAGGTTCAGCAGTAACTTTCTCTTCCTGTGGGGAAGGTCCCCCTGCCTTATTTTGCATGTACATGGCTAAAGGACAGACATGTGCTGGTCACTTCTTCCTCTTTATCGTTATCTTGAAGAATGTCAAGGAGTTAATTGTTGCTTCTTGTATGGTCCCATGTATAGACAACACCCTCTGGTGTGCAAAGGGAGAGAAAAGAGGGGTTGTGCCTTTCTCTTCCACGGGTGCTTGTGCAACGGGTACTGAACAGAGCCACTGCCAACTGCTGTCCCCAAAGTGATTTTTTTCCCCCCAGGAGTATCTACGGAATCAAAACGAAGGTTAAATCTTGGCTCACTGGACAGCAGAGCAGCGTCCCCTCAGACGGGTGGCTCTAGCCCTGCAGCCTGACAAACAGCGCGGAGCTCCTCCAGCAGCTCCCGCGCCCATAGGGTCCCGCGCAGCCAAGGCCGGAGCTTTGTAACAAACGCTTGAGGTTTGCTTTCAATCCATTTTCACCATTACAGTTCTCATCCTTGACCTACCTTTCCTCAGTGTACCTTTCTTGCAGAGATGCCATGTGATGATTCATATGCTTTTTATTTTTAATACACACCTATGCAAATATGTGTGACTGGGCAGCGTGAGAAAAATACACCTGGAGAGTAGAAGAGACCTTTTTTTTTTTTTTTTTAAGCTTTCAGTGGCTCCTTCTTTTACACATGAGACATGATTTTCTGCAGATTTCTGCAGAAAACTGAGTTGTGAGTCCCTGGCAGTGGGGATGCTGTGGTAAAAGGAAGGCTCATGAGAACATAGCCTCCACAGGCATCATGAAGAATATTGGCAATGCAAATGATGCAGAGCAATATTCAAAGCATCTAGGGTTAAATCCATGTTCCACTATTCCCCTTTTGTGTGACTGGAAGAATTTGCTCCTGAGCTCCTCTACTTCATAGGTAAGAAGGATACAGCAATCTTTATTTCATCTATTTTTCGACTGTAATCCCTAGCTCTGTATTTGTGCTGTGGCTAGTAATAACCTGGAGTCCTGATTTTTAGATTGGCCGTGCGTATTTCATAAAAGAAGTACCCACTCACCCTTTTCCCACTGTGGAAGAGGAAGCCATCAAGTGAGGCTCCAAAATCAGTGAGCTGTTGTCTAAGAACAGAGCGTGCACAGGGTGCACAGGTGTCTTCATTTGGCTTCTGTGACCAAAATCCACTGCCTTCTCCCACACCTGTATCTCCCTTCAGAGCATGACTGCATCTACTACTAATATATTCTCTGGCATTGTTTGGTTTGGGTTTTTTTTTCTTCTTTTTGTGGCTCACAGGCTGACACACTATCATTTCCCAAAATAATATAAAAATTATCTATCAGATTAGCATCAGACTTCACGGTTACTAACTTGAGGCCACATTTCATTTTTTTTCACTGTAATATCCATCTAACCATACTTAGGGCTTGGTATTCGTGATACAGACTAAACACCTGTAAAACTCTCATTGACTTCAGTCTTTTGCCAGCCTGGAGAGTTCCAAATATATCCCAAAACTTGCACATCTGTCAGCTGACATACTTTGTTGCATCCGCCTGCTCTTGCAGGAACGTGGCAGCATTGATATTAGATGATACATAAAAAATGGTGCACTTCCTTATGTTGTATAGAATTAACATGCACTTAAATGTTCCTTAAAAGACCATCAAACATGCTGTAAGAAGCCCCAAAATGTGACACATATAACTTTTTTTTAGAGTGCAGCTGTTCAGAATTGCAGGTATACAAAGCAATCATAATAAAACAATTCTAAGAAGTTTATTATGAAGACAGCTTGCCAAATCATGTTCTTCCACAGATAAGTTGTCAATTAGACCAAGATAAAATATGATGGTGCTGTGAATACTTGTCTTAGAAGCTACGTGAATTATTTGTCTAAATTTATCCCTGCACACATTCAGCTAGGAAGAGGTGTCGTGACAATAGCTGTATTTTAGCCACTGTTTCTTCTACTGTCCTGCCTTTCTAAAGAGGGCTACGTTTTTCTCACCAATGTAAACACTGCATTTGCCCATGAAAAGAATGGGACTGACTTGTCAAGTACTTGGATGTCTTCTTGAGTGTCCAGGTGTCAATGTTTAAGAACAAATGACAGCGTGGAAGCTAAATGGATTTGGTTACCAAAGCACTTTCGTCACAGATACAGGCAATTTTATGAATTACCCAACTTCCCCATTCCACAGGAGAGATGGCGTAGACCCAGAGGAAGGTTGGCTGTGCCAGCATAGTGGCTCCTGCCATGCTACGCTCAGTCCTGGCGCAGGTTTGTGGGCTTTTTTGGGCTCACTAGGTTCCCCGAGGCTGGAGAGATGGTCTCAGATCCTGGTGAAGGGTTGTGGGGCATCCCGCCCTGGAGCATTTTTCAGAAACTCAAAGTTACTTCAGTATCCTTATGTGTCCTTAACGTTAGGACTGGGCAGAGAATACCCTGATGATGCTTAGGCTGTGTGACTGGAATGGACGTTTTCTTATTTGACGTCGCCACGGTCTGCACACCTCTGGACACTTTTGCACTTCTTAATGATCAATGGGTTGTTTGTCCACCTACTTCCTTGAGCACACCAAAACTTCTGTTGTTTAGGATAGGCCATATTTGTGTCTACTTCTACTACATACAGAAAAAAACTCCCAACAGTCAAAATTCATGGGCTTATACTAATAGTTATGCTAACTAGGCCTAGTTTATGCTAGCTACTACACAAGATTATAACTAGGTAATCTAATGAGATGATAGATTAGACTCACAACCAAATAAAACATGTTCTGCTCATAAGGTAAGTGCAGATGGATAAAAATAAGTTGTGATTATTTATTTATTTCTATTTCGTTGTGAAAAATATTTGCTTTTCCGTGTGGTCACCTCTCCACCTACAATTATGCATTTGGCACATTTGCAACCGTGTGTTTTGCATATGCATCTACTTTGGACACTTGCTAGAGCATTACTAGCTGCAAGTTTATTTCTCACAGTTAATGTGCAGTACAGTCATGAGAGTGGAGGTGATCATTGTTTATAGTAAATTTCTAGACCTTCAAGCCCTACAAAACCAATTTATTTTCAGCAAAATAGATGTGAAGAGACTCCTCATAAATTCGCATGAACAAAAGAGTGTTATCTGAGAGGATGTTCGTTTCTTTAATTGGGTATATAAGTGTTTCATGGTGTTATCAATTTTCTCACCTTCTTCTCTATCACAAAATCTAATCAGCTCCCTTTCTTTAATGTTTATACTTTTTCCTATAAGTGGAAAGTCCTCGTTAATGGGAACCCATTTTGTTCTTCTGAGTTGTGGAGCTGCATGACAGTCAAGTCTTAGTTTAAAGTCTTTGTTGCTGGGTTTAAAGTCTTTGATGCACAGGTATCTTACTGACAATAAGGTTAAATCAGAGCTTATCTATAGCATTGGCATGAAAAGAACAGATCCTATTGACCTAAGGCAGATTGTTTGGAAAAAAAGCCTTTAAGGATGCATCAGAATATAGTCAGCCATCTTTACTGCCACATAATAGAGTCAACCAGGCTTGTTGTGTGATATGGAAGATGGTTTATCCAAGCAGTCATGTGGTTTTATTACCTTCACTCATATGCTGCCATACTTCTAAATCCTTGGTCTGCTCATTATCTCATATTGAGGCTGCTGTAGAAGCTTGGGTTCCATGAGGACAATTTCCCTGTCAGTGCCTAGCCTACTTGGAGACCTTGAGCCTCTGAAGGTCTTTCTCGTGATCAAGATTTCACATCAACTACAGTTGAACACTGGCCCTTCCAGCTGGAAAGACTGCTCTGATGATTGTACTGTGCTGTTAGTCTGGAACAAGGGAGCTGGTGTTAAGCCCCACGTACACCTCTGGACTTCTGTAAGGGGCAGATGACTGTAATGTCAGGCCATAACGACAAGAAAATGACTTTTGTTTTCCTTGTTCATTTTGGATGTGGGTTTTTCTTTGTTTCATTTTGTTTTCCTAATCTGTATTAAAAATTATTTGGGGGCAAGAAGAGGGTAAGAGTAAACATGTATAAGCAAGGAATTCAATGAGATGTTGCAGCAAATTAGTTCATTACACATGATTGGTTGATTAAAATGATAAAATACCAGGCTTGGCCTTAGAATACAGAAGTTAGTCTGAATATATATGCAAGCCTGAGGGGCTGGGTTCATTATCTTTTAGCTTTAAGTGTTGTTTATGTGAATTGTAGAAATAGCATAGTGAAATCTTTGCACATAAGTTGAGTGGTTGTGATTTTTTTATTATTTTGCAGGGGGGAATTACAATATTATGAGTTTTCTCACACGTATGCAGCCTTGAATAATGATTTTCCCTATTTTTTTGCTATTGACATAATGTCTTTTAAGCTTGTGTTATGTTTTTATAGTCATATATTACGGTTTGTGTCATGCAGAAATGGCCTGCTCATGAAGTAAGCTCATGCTTCTTCAGACTGGCACAGTGTTAAAAGTCTAAGTATTTTCACCTTTTTGTTTTGTAACATTTGCCAAACAATACATGACGACACACATTTTCAAGCTTCCCATTAAGTAAGTACCATTCTGCTTGCTCCAAATAAACCGATACGTCTGATCTGATGAAACTATGAGAGACGTTCATTCTCAGTGAAGAGAGAAGTTAACGCAAGGAGAGTTTGTTGAGACTATTTGATGAAAATGTACTGCATTCAGAGTTCATGTTGGCAGCTACTCAGATTCTTCCTTTCTTCTTGCATGAGAGGCCTAACAGTCGAAATATTTTGCATATCAAAAGTAAATTCTACTATATTAAACAATGTGGTCCAAATGTTGCAGTCCATTAGGCCAGAGAAAGAAAGTGTAAGTAATTTTATTTCCACAGAATTCCTTTGGATTTATGCTAGCATTAATTAGATAGCATTTAGTCACTCAGGATGCAGCACGAATTTTGTCATGCATTAGCATTTTTTCCAAGCTGCCAGTTTTACTCTTATTTGACTAGTAAAAAAAATAATTTATTGAATTTATTTATTAATTTATTAAAATATAGCCAAAGATTCTTATCCTCTTATGGGGATTCCGCTTGTTTACTTAAAGCAAAAACATTTTCTGCCAATACACCTACAGAGATCTGAAAGTTCATTTTCACTGGGTAATTCTAAGTAAACAGGAGAGAGAAAATGGCTGTGCTCTTTCATAGCCACCTTCACTGAACAGTTTTGCTGATGCCATGGTACTGTGCTGTAGGACTCTAAGGAAATACCTCTTCACCACTCAAGATAATTTGTAGACTTATTAAAGAGTGTTAGTATAGTTCAGTTGCCTTTTACCATTACAAACATAAAGGGTAGAAGATGTATTTATTTGTATTACTGGAAGAATCTACTGAATGGATTACACATTTATGGATAAATATCTCTTCATTCTTGAAGTACCTTTGAATAAGTTAATACATCTAAACATTCAAATAAGCGTTGTTAATAATAAATATTTAAGCTTCCAGTCTGTGTTAGCAGGCTCAGTGATATATTCAGTTAAAATCCCAATTTTGTCTCCTTGCAGAAGGCTAGATGTCTGTGAGAACTGAAGTCACTGCTCTTAGACCTGCAATAAATGGACTTTACTGGGGAAGAAGATGAAATTCTTTTCCTGTGCCGCAAGACTAGAGGTTGTATATGCTAACCAAACACCATCCTAGGTCATAGAGCTGCCAATGCAACCTTTTTAACAGGCAGCATTAGCTGTGCTTCGGAATGGTGGCTGCTGCATCCATGTTTTAATGACCACCAGACACCAGTCAAACCTGCTGCAGCATACACGTGCTTGTATGTATTTATTTAGAAGAGTTATTTGAAATCCATTATAGTATTGTAAAGACACTACAGGAATACAAACGGAGAGCAAAAAGAAGGCTACTATGGAGTCTGGTTAGCGTAGATGCTAACCTTCCCAAGGTCACTGCAAAACTGAATGAGACTCTTAACAGGCTTGTGAAAGGCATCCTGCCAAACTTTGGCCCAGTCTTTATATACCGCAGGCTAAAATGAAGGATTCCACTACAATTCATTCTGCATCTACTTTGAATGTGGTACAAAACCTTTTGTTACGCGTTCGAGAAAGGTGTGTTGTTCTGAATGTTGAGTCTTTTATGATGTTTTTCTTATAATAGAACTCCTGTTGCTGATTATCATATAACTGAATGGTCTCTACATGACAAAGAAAAATAAAAACTGAATGTATCTTAATCCAGAATAAAATAAATACACAAGTGAAAATTTCTAATGAAAAGATAACACTTCAACAATATGCAATTTCGAAAATTAAATATTTCGCCTTAATTCTCAATCATCCACAGTTACTGTTACAAAGTAAGGCATATCGATGGTTAAGGATTAACCAGTAACTCACCCTTCCGCCTTTTTTTTTTTTTTTGGAGGACACAGGTGGCCAGAACAGTAACTGCAAAGAACTCAAAAAATCCCTCTTCTCACCTTTTTTTTAATCTTGCAGCTTGAACAATACCAGTCTCCGTTCAGTCTTTCCTTTTCCTTTCTATGTCTTTTTTAGTCATTGTCCTTCAATTCCATTACAATTTGTTGTCTGATCTCATATTCAGCTCTCCCCATTCAGTTACGTGTCCCTCGTCCCTTTATGTTTTATCTTTTTCCGACCTGTCCTGCTGTTCTTCTCCTTTGTGATGTCTAATGGAACTTACAGTAGAACATACTTTGTCACTTTTTTTTTATTTGATTCTTATCTAATTATGGATATTATTGTTAAATTTTACACAGAAACATGTTTGGTTAGTTTTATGAACTGAAAGAAAAAAATTCACTTTACCGCGTGCTGTGGGAACAGAGCAAAGGAACAGTTGCGAAGATAAATCTACCAAAGGCTTTTCATAAGTGCCACTTTAAAAGTCAGTTTCTCAGATGGCCCAACAGGATGTCCAAACTCAATCAAAACATGTGTCAGGCTGCACGACTGACATTTCAACACTAAAAAGAGCTTAGCCTAGTTTTAACACACAGCAAATGGATTATATCATGTCTCCAATGAAACATGGAGCTGAGTGAGGGTTTGATTACATGCTATTATAAATCTGGTAGTGAACCGACTTTCAAAGTCACTGCTGATGGGCAAATTAGTAATTCTTAGCCAAAGGCATGGGGGCTGCTAATATAGAAAGAGAGTGTTTCTTAACTAGTTCTACTTTCTTACGCGTAAGACTGTTTGAAATAAGCTGTTTCCATTATTTAAAATTGCCCCACTTTCTGTGAGAGGCACTAAATACTACCTCATCAGTAAATCATGGGTTTATAACAACCCATCACATCGCAGGTGGGAAAAGATAAACCAGTTGTATTTTCTTTTCTTACAGTTCTTCCTCTGTAAAAATACTATGCATACCTCTGTAGTGATGAAGCACTGAAGGAATGCCTGAAACTTGACCATGTCAAAAGTTGAAGAGTTGAATTTCTTTCTGGATAAAACATTTAGCAATGTGAGGGCTCTTTTGGAGTTCTAGGCAACTCCCAGACCTTATTGTCCCCTGTTCATCAGAGTGTGGAGGACTGTCCACCTGTCCACCTGTCTTCTCCTCAAAGGCTTCAGAGGAACTGAGCAGTAGAGACGCTGGTAGGCCTGGTAATCATTCTCCTCATCATTCTGTCTCTGAGTAGCCTCACACCCATGGCTAGCCACTGGTCGGTCCGATAATGATAAATGTCGGCCAAGAGGATAAACGGTAGCAGTATGCTGTATCTCTCGCAGACAAATCTCACTGCTGAAATGCTTTACTGATGCCCTTTCAAAAGCATGGCATTCCACAGGGAAGACTTAAATGCTAAATCCAACCAAATTACTTACGGGAATCTTAAACCAAACAAACACCATACATGCAGGCCTCTCTGGTCAGCAACTTTACCAGATCTGCTTGTGCCTGTGATTTGAAAAACTGGAAGGCATGAAACCAGAAGCTGCTGAAGGCATAGACTCCAACAGCGTTGGAGAAAGAAAGGAGAATGGAAGTAAGCTTTCCTTGGTGGAAACAGTTGTTTCAAACCGGAATTCTGCAGAGTCTTTAGCTGTAAATGTTTTATAATGTTATATCCTGGTTTTGTGTCCTCATTGTTTTCCTCCTCCATCTTCCCCTATCTGCACACACATACCCCCATCAGCGCTTGCAGTGACATAAACACGCGGCTGTTACTGGGCGGGAGCCAGTTAAATCAGTTGTTAAGAAGGGAACAAGTTGCAAATCAGAAAAAGAGAAGTGTGAGGAAGAGATACACGCTTATTCTGAAACACAAGAAACTCAAGCAAACAAAAATCTCTAGGTGTGGAGTCCACCTACACAGATTTGAAGGGTCTGTCTGGAAGGTCACCTTATGAATGTGAAGTGCCAAATTCTAAGAATTTGGTGTTTCAGCTATTGAGACTCAGGAAAAGCATGATCTTAGTCTGAACAAAATATTTGTAACATATAAGCCACTTTAAAACCTGAATGATCAAGATAACCTTTGGATTCAGCTCAGCTCTGAACTAAAGATAAAGCCACCAGCACTTCTCTCAGTGCATGCTTTGAAAAAAACAACACTGCATTAGAGGGTTCACTCAGAAAAAAACACTTCTTTATAACAATGCTTGTTTATGATTAGTCAAGCTGTGATTTATATTTACTTCAGTGACAGCTATTTGATTCATCCTATTATCCTACAAAGAGGTTTAAAATGGTCTAATACAATGTTTTGGAAATGTTTAAATGTGAGTTGTGCACAATAAGTTCTGATGGAATGTTTTCAGTGCACCTTAATTAACATTTAGATTTGAAATGTGCAGGATGCAAGCTAAAAGATTTTATGCCATTTAAAGGAATATAAAATAAGATTACTAGTGAACTTATACAATTCTTTTTCCTTATACAACCAAGCTTTAATTTCATATTTCTGAAAAGCATAAAGCGCAAAAACTTTAATTTTTGAGCAGTACAGTGGTAAACATACAGTTCTTTCAGAGTCTCTTTATGATGAGAAAGGACAACTCTTGTCCTTCACAAGGTAGCAAAAACTTGCTTCCTGTAAGTAATTCTGGAGAATGTATTTATGGATAGTAGATGTGGGAAGTTTGGAACCAGTTGTAATTCTTATGTCTGCAAATGTGTGTTGTCTTTCAGGCATTTGTGTTTGGCCACTACTTGCATGATAGTAGGAAAAAAAAAAGCATTAATTGGTTCTGTATATCTTAGCTCTTTTTTAAAACTGATTTGAATGTTCTGTGGTTTCCTCTAGTCACTGACCTCTTCGCTGTTGAACCTAACCCAGCAAAGAAATGGGGCATATACATAACTCCAGCTGATGGCAATCAAAGACGTCATATATATTTAATAATTGGTGCCTACTTTGACACAGAGCTGCTTGAAAGTCAACTTTTCAATAAGATTTATCTACAACTTAAATGCATTGAAAGGCTCCCCACATATTTTCCATCCATTTTAACTCTCTCTGCTTACGCATTGCATGTGGTGGAAAAGAGGAGGAAGGGAGTCATTTGTATGTGAGGGCCGTTCCATGGCCCCGTGATATTCCGCGGCAATCCTTGACACGTTACCGGTGTTTGCATAAGTCTTCAGTGTGAGGACTCTGGTTTGTCTGTTCTAATGAAATCAGCACTTTTGAACAGCTCTTGTCTTTCCGCAGGGACCAGCTAAGTATGTACTGTAGGTCTGGTTCAGAATTCCTATAACCACAAATTGATTTTGTCCTGGTACAGCTCAGCGTGGTCGTTCAGTGTGGTTGAAATCACTGACTCCTGGTTTGTTTTTCAGTCTCTGGAGGGAGGAATAAGACGACTGCATTTTGGCACTTCACTGTCCATGCAGTCATCCAGCAAGCTCCAGACTAAAACAAACTGATTTTTTTTTCCAAAGAAATAAAGATCATAATGGATGTACATTTTCATTATTTTAATAGTATTAATACCACTATTAAAATTTAAAATAGCCTAATGGATTTTTTTGCTTGCTTGCTTGTATAATAGAAGAACGGTGAATGCAAATATCTGGGATCTTGGAGAACATTAATAACTATTATCATGCAAGATATGACACACCAAGGAATTAATATTGAAAGAGTGTCAACCACATCAAATGTGGAGCACGTTAATGGGTTCCCCTCTGAATACAGTCAACCAATGCACAGGAATCGGGGAGACTAGAAGATACGCGAAGGGCCGTGGCAACAGAAGCTTGAGCGTGGAGCTGTGTGTAAGTGTAAACAAATGTAAACAAAATTTCTATGAGTTACTTGCTATATGGGCTCATCTAAAACAAAACACCTGTCTCAGGAGAAAACTGAGAAGATTTTTATGTCACTTGGAATATATTTATCATAAATCATAAGCATCTCTGTAAATTTCATACCAGTAAGTGCCACCTTCCTTTCTAACTTACTCAAAAAACAAATAATTATTTCCTGAATGAATGTGCAAAATATTCTGGGAATTTAATGATCAGCTGCAAATAAAACAATGGAGAACCATAAATTGCAGTTTTAATTGAAAACCTTTTGATTTATTTTAAAGTAAAAGCACTCTCTTTATTTCTGTTTACAGTTTATGTTTACAATTTGACTAGCGTGCTCTTTTCTGACACCATAACATTTTAAAGTCAGATGAAAGTAATTCAGACACTTCTGTGTAAACCTGAGGTCAGGCATGTGTTCAGCACAAATGTTTTTTTTCCAACAGAGAGCTTAACACCAGCACTTTCCAACATCTTCCTCCTTCATTCCCACTCTGGAGCTACAAACAAGTGGTCTCCGCATCATGTTCACAGGAAGAGGCTTGTCAGGTCAGGGTTTCTGTGATGTCTGCTTTCCTTCCTCAATATGTTCAGTTCTTTACACAAAATGCTTTCAGGGATCCATGGCACCCTACTTGATCCCTTCTTTTTACTAAGTGTCCCCATAATAATTTCTGTTTCAGGCTCTCTGGGGGTTTTGTTGTTGATTGGGGCTTTTTTTGGCCCCTTCACAACATGGGAAGGGCTTTTGCTGTTAGGAGTTTCAACCCTTTCTTCTCCAAATGGAAACTGGCAGAAATGGCATCCTGTGGAGACACAGTCCACAGTTTAATTTTGTCTTGACCATAACAAGATTTGATGACTACAGCCTTATAATTAACTGAAGTTAGGAATGAAGCGGAGTAGAGTCACTGTAGGCACCCTAAATAATCAGTGGACAGAAAGAGGGGAAATAGATGAGCATGATTCTCCCTTGTGGTGGGAGGACTAAGAATGGGGTTAGTCTTCTGTCTTCAGTGCTTCACAGAAATTGCTAGAATCAGGTGCATTCAATCTGGTCCAATACTGCCAGAATTATTCTCGGTAGTATTACTGGGGAGAACTTTTTTCACTGCTAGAAAATTGTGAATTCTCTCTGCATTAAGCAATACATTTCTATGAGAACTTTTGATTTGCTGTGCTAGGCAAAATGGATGCCTTTTTCTTTTAAGCTGAATATATTATAGGTAATTAAACTAATGAAAGTTAATTTGGTATAACATGAAGCCAACTTGATAATAAAAGAACTCGTTTATTTCAAAGTCTGTGATTCCAAAGAAGGGAAGAAATATGCTTTTAATATAAAACAATATTTCAATTAAAGTGCTCAAATACTGTAGTTATGTACCTCTTAAAAATTCTAAGCATTTTAGTATGGATGGTGTCTGTACTCAATTTTTTTCCCGTGTGGTCGCTTCTCCACTCTTTCAGCCTCACTGGTGCCTTTTCCTGGTTTCTGGTGCCCATAGTGTCCATCCCATAAATTCTGAATTAGGTCAGCTGTCAAATGTCCCATGGTATCCCTGAATGCCTCTCGCCTTTCTTGAGTTCACATGGGAAAGGCACGCCTATGGCACCAAAGAGAGAAGGAAAAGATGAACTCGTATTCATCTGCGCGTATTTTTGCCTATCGGAGGTTTTATCTTAGGGTAAGGATGGACTAAGAGGACTTTTGAATGTCAGAATACAGAATTGATTGTCTTTGAAGAAATGGGAAGCTGAAGGTGAACATTCCCAGGCAGGAGAGGACCAAGGGAAGGCTGTTACGCCAGAGAGTATGGGCATGGGATTATGTGGAGGGACAGGAGAGTTTAGCACAACGCTAGAGCCGAGGAAGCATGGGGCAGCTGGCTCATGGCTGAGCCTGTCCTCTGACAAACACAGGATTTTAAGAAGGGGGTTTAACTCATCTAAAGGTTCACTCATTATTTTTCTGGCAGATGGGTGACAGAACCGAGTGCGTGAATGAGGAAAGACACGGCAGAACCTTCCGTTGGATTGACCCACTACAGCAGTAACACAGGGTGGCAAAAGGCTTTTAGAAGAGGGTCTGATCCCATTTCCATTTCCATCAAGTAGGAGGCCTGAGTGCTGAAGAAAGACAGCTTTCACTAGAACAGAAACCACTGCAGCAGGGGAGGAGTGGGTGTCCCGGTATTGCCCGTGCAGCGGCATCGGCATTACCAGCCCAACAAAATGAACTAGGTAATGGAGGAGCAGAAATGGAGGTGGGGACAACACGAAAGGTTTGTTTGGGGTTTGAATGTTAGCGTCTTATGACCAGATATGAACTTGAGCAGTAGGTGTTAAGTTAGCTTATAACCCCTCTGTGTTTAAGAGAGGGCCAGGAAACATTTAAGTAGAGGGAATGTATGTACAGGGTCACATTGCTGAAATATTTACTTACTTTTTTATCTGGAAAAAGTCCCAATTAGGTTAGTAAGATTTGTTACAGGATTATTAAATAATTGCTTCTAACACAAATGAATTTTACATGGTATTTATTTTTGAACCACTGTAGGTGTAACTGTTAATGAAACTCAGTCTTTTGTCTCTGCAGCAGAGGAGGCAAAGGCTCTATAGCCGCCTTCTCCCTCCTTCCCCAAGAGTTTGCTATTTAAGATCTTGCCAAGTCAAACAAATTTAATTGCAGTGCTTTTTTTGTTTCGTGTTTCGTGCTAAGCATGGGCTCACAAAACAGTACAGAGCTAGAAGACAAAAATTCCTGGGCATGTCTCTGTTTCCCTCTGTGACTCCAGGGAAATGTAATAAACCCTCAGTTCACCTTTGCACCCAGGCAGTGAAGATAATCGTCCTTATCCACCTGTCTTTCAGAGCTACAATGTGAAGTAATTTGGTGTTGACAGTTTTTTCGGTTTGGGAAATTTGGGATTAATTCTATCCCCCTTATACCTCTTGAGGCTCTCCCTCCTTTGCAGGGGCTCCCACTGAAAGAAAAGGACTATACATAAGGAAAGCAGATTACAGAGCTCTTCAAATGTTACGTGTTTTATTACTAACTACAACTACACTTCTTTGGTCTTGCTAAAAGAAAGGAAATTGCAGCTGCTTGGGCTTGAATTTTCCTTTATAGTCTCCTTGTAATTTTGAACGAGGCTCCTGAGAGAATTAGAAGTTTTATATGGCAGACTAGCTTTTGAAATATGTGAAACATAAACAAGCAGCCAAAATGCCCAGTGTGAGCACTCCAAACCAAGAAGCTGAAACATGCAAATTCCATAGCTCCCTCTTCACTGGCCCTGGAGAGCACTAACAAATACTGTACTCTAGAGCAGTGGCTGTGGGAGCACCACCAGTTGCATCCTCAGGCTGTTTGGGTACACAGATTGCATTGGTACCCCAGTGCAAATTTGCCATTGCAATGCAGCTTTGTCAGCCTTTCCACTCCTTCTAACAGCCTACAGTGAACAAACGTGCCTGTGTTGCGATATGAGCGCAACCCTTCCCAAAATACGTGCATTGTAACACTTTTTTCCTATTCTCAAACTGCCGTTTGATACACAGCGCTGTGTCAGCAGCCAGCATATGATGTGTCTATCCTGTGATTCAGTTGGTCACATAGAAAAAACTGCTTTGATCTCATTCCCAGCTGTTGTATAAATTGGCTACTCCTGGAATATAATGAGACTGGTTTATGTTTCGTATCATTTAATGTACTGGAATTACTACCAGAAATAACTATCATCATAACTTGAAAGTAATGATAGCCATTCTTCCTTCTGTGGAGAAAGGGCCACCAAAAATTCACACAAGAGTTTCATTCTCTGGGCTTACGCCCATTGAATGTATCAGGTGCACAAAAACTTTGATTCCCAGCTAGTCTCAGAGTAGGACTGAAGGCTTCGAACGTGGACGTGCTCTGAGTCTGGGGATGCTTGTTACCTAAGTGCAGTGTTTGGGGCTGTGATGAGACAAAAAACTCTATATATCATATAATTTTATATCCTTGCAAGCCCTGAAGAAAAGTGAAAGCTAATAATCCCAAACCAACAAAACCTGCATTCTAGTCACCAGGTTATACGCATCATTGATAGCCATGCTTACAAAATGCTACAAGACTTGCAGCTTTCCTGATCAGCAATACAGAGTTACAACTGAGCTAACAGAATAATCCATTCAATTAATAAGGAAAATTCTGCCTCCCCCCTCTCCCCCCTTGCCCTTTTTTAAAAACTGCCCTTGAATCCTCTACAAACAGACTTCTGTGCTGGTCCCATTAAGTCCCCTGAGGTTCCCAACAACTTTCAAACTATATTTCACCTCTTGTGGAACAGCTAAACACATCCTTGCAGGCTCATTCTCATGACATAGACTGTCTTGAAATGACCGAATCGCAGATCTGCTTCAGCACAGCACAGCACAGCACAGCATGCTACCTGAGTGCACACACAGCGATTCAATCAATGTCCTTCCAGAATTTTCCCTTCTGCAGCTTGCGCTCTCCTCCCTTCCCCTCAAATCCCATGCACACTGAATAGTGCACATCATGGGACTGGTCATTGAAAATACTGTTGTTTGTTCTGACTGACTGAATGGGATTTTTGGTAAAAGCAAACAACCTCTCTTCCAAAATACTGAACAACCATTTTTATCTATAAGCATCACTGTGTCACTCTCAAAATTGACGGATTCCTCTAACGTTTTCTGAAGTCATGTCTAAACTTTCAAAATTTTACAGAGTGTTTGAATATATCCCTCATCCCTTTTGAAGAAGGGAGAATAACTGGCAATACTTTGTTTAGGGCATCCAAGAACCTTTCACTAGGTTCTTTGAAATGAAGTTACAACAGGAAATCAACCATAAGCAACAGAGAAATAAAACAAAATTTAGGGTAAAAAAAAAAAAAACCTGAGAGATGGTATTACTTCTATATTAGTTTCTCTATTTAAAGTATGTATTAATCTGGAAGAAGGGAATCAGGTAGCACAATATGCATCTGATAAATTTATTTAGGATGGGAAATAATTATGCTTAAGACATTTGATTGGTCTGCCCCACTAGGCGGGAATTATTTTGCTTTCTTGCCTGTATGGAAGACATGTAAATATTAAACTCTGACCTTCTGAACCATCCTTTAGGCACCTGAATTAGCCTTAAGCAGACGAGAAGAATACCTTCTTTTGCCCTCCAGTCTCAGAGGGCACAAGAGAAACTTCAGCATTCAGTGGATGAAACTTACGGTTGATGAACACAAGCTAATACGTAGGTGAGCAGAACAAGAATTAATGCAGTTAACATAGGAAAATAAATTGTACTGAGACTTAGTAACGGGACGCGTGCACCGTTGAACGCAGGTTAAGATTCTGCTGAGTTGTAAGACACATGAGTAATGAAATCAAGCACAATATGGGAATGTAACAATACTCTTACGGATGTGAGTAATGCCTCTTACTCTGGATTCAGACTAACGCAGATGCAGAGACGGATGAGGAAAATAACTGAAGCTATGGAAAACTCATCTTAAAAAGAAGTTCAAAGTGTGGGCTTTTTTACTAGGGAAAGGAGGTGACAAATAAGATAGCTATGTGAAAACCTCTCTGTGAACTAGTGAAGAAAATCAAAGAAAGCGGGATTCCTGAGAACTTGGATTTTCCTGTACCATGGCATAAAGAGGAGACTTTCCACACAGTAAGAAGCTGGAAAACTTTGAAACAAAGAAACCAAAATTTTTCCACATGTCAAAAAATCAGGTGGTGGAACCATCAACAGAGGCAATTGATTAGGCCAGGGACTTAGGTATCCAGTCCTTTATTTGCAGATCTGCTAAGCATAAATAGGAGAAATAACAGACAAAAGGGGCAGATTGCACCCATGCCACCTCCTGGTATATTTAGACCTTTTCTGAAAAATATGGGATTACAGGGGCCTTGGTTCTGATCCCTAAAGGCAGTTTTCAGCTCCTGATTACTGTGGCAGAAAGCCAGGCTGCAAATCCCTGGGATAGAGCCTGTTCTCCTCAGTGCCCATCAGAGTCCCTGTCCTTGGGGGACACCGTGGTAGCAGGCAGTGCCGTGGCCTTTTGGGAGAGGTCCCACTGCAGAAGGGCAGCTAGGACATTGCTGTAGGAGGGCTAAAGGAGAGGACCCCGCCTCCATTAGCAATAAGCTTGTTTTCCATTGGGTTGGTATTGCATGTTTTGGGGGGCTTGTGTCAGCTCTGGCCCTTTCCACGAAGAGCAAGAGGCAAAGCAACTCTGTGTCGTGCCACGCTCTTGGCAAAGTTGCCGCCTCCAGCCTTCCAAATAGCTTCAACAAATCCGGTAGGTTAATCAGACCTCCTTAGTAGCTGATTTAAACCCATGTACACATTCCACTGTACAATCTTAACTAGCTCAATTACAGAAACCGCCACAATAACCGTAACAATTTGCCTACATTTTTGAAAGGGAAATCACAAGAGGGTGATTCATTTGTATTTGTTTTGAAGCTCTTGAAGATAATAGCTGGTTACTTATAACGATACTGTTTGCTTAAATTCTTGACTATTTCTTTCCAAGCCTATTATTTTATGTGAATACTGTTCTGTCAACTGATGATCTTTAACAACACTTGCTTCGACTTCACACTACTCTCCCATCAGGCATAGGTATGCCTGTGAGGAATTTCACAATTAGTGATCTCTGCACAGAGAGAAATCCTCAAAGTCATGAGGCCTGGTCTGGACTCGTTGACTTAAACTGTCGCGATTTTGCTCTTAAATGTGCATCAAAACGTTAACTCAAACTCTCTTTCATAATTTCAGGAACAGCAATCATTACACTGGCTTCTTAGCGAATCACAGTTTCTCCTATGAAAAAGCCTCCTTTTTAACTGACTGTATTTTTTTAATACTAAAATAAGTATGCTCACTAAGTAGATGTAGCATTACTATCCTAGTTTGCAAAAAAGCAGCTGAATTTTGTTCATGTATCATTGGCCCAGTTTTTAAACTGCTGTAAGTTGGCATTAGCCCAGCGAATCAGATAGTTGAGATCTGTCTTGATAATTTCATTTTTGTCAGCTCTTTCCGCTGTATCTTTAAACTTCTGTTGCCATGCTAAAAAGTAAGAGGCTTCCTGCTTCCCTAGATGGAAGTTATTTAGATCATGTCACTCATGGAAATAAAAAATTATCCTTGGATAATTCTGCATTGGCACAGATTTATTTTTTCTCTAACTGGAAGCAGCCGAAAAATGCAGTGGTAGTCACAGGAAACAGATGCTACAGAATGAAGACCAGCCACGTACCTATTTCATAAAATTTTTCATCTAGTTCTGCAAGCCATACAAAGTCAGGGTTCAGCTGAGTATCAGTTTGTCTCCTCCTTTTAAGCTCAGGTGTGTGTTTTCATTTGGATGTAATGAAATCATAGAGCTGTTTTTTCCAACTGGTGATGAGTTTCAGACATTTCAGGTAGAAATGCAAACAGATGGAGTAGCCCGATGTCCTAGCAGTGGTGTGTCCTGCTATGTGAGTTCTTCTCTCAGGGTGAAATTCAGGCCTGTGCAGACGGTCCAGGCCAGCCAGGTAGCACTGAGCTTTCAATTAAACCAAGGGCATAAGCCTTTTTCTGACTCCCTGTGCAGCAGGCTACATTTCATTCTGTTACCTGGGCTCACCTCCTTCTCCAAAACTAACTTGCCCTTAAAAGTTTGTTATCCTGAGCGGTCCCATCAAGGACAGAGCATCAGACAGATGGCAGCCTGGCCCTGGGAGATTAGGGTATAGCTGGAGAGAGAAAAAAAAAACCAAATGAAGATGAAAGTGCTACAAGGAGGAAGTCTATGCGGTACCTTGCACAATGGGCCCTTGATCTTTTCTCCAGTCTAGATATTATAGGCATGTGACAATTTTCTATCATTCTGCACAAATTCTGTCTGATGCGGGTATTGTTGTTGATAGCATTGTTACTTTCTTTAACGTTAGTCCTTCCTTGTACTTCATTTCTTCTTTTTTGGTGCCCCTTTTTGTCTGCAAGTTTTGAAGAATACCTTGAGCTATAACTGAAGCTCATTCCAGATCTCTAGGGCCTGTCCACACTCTGAATGAAATAAAATTGCTGTTGGTGGGACATGTGAAATGAATTGGAATAATTTAGTCTCCCCAGTGCATGAGTGTATGTTTCAGTAGACATTTAAATTGTTCCCAAAAGGCAGACTAGAAGTTTATCCGTATGGGTTGCACTGGGAGCTATGCACCCTGTGCTCTGCTAGCAACAGCCTTTCGATGCACACATAATTCACGTGAACTATATTCCTATTCTTTGAGCAAATCTGATGTAATAGACAATAAACCCCTGTTGTTTAGACAGCCTGTTTAACCTTGGCACTTGGTTTCATGGGCCATTAGGTTCCTAGGTAATGATTGCAATTCTTCATCTACTAGCACTCATGATGTTGTAAATACAGTTGAGTTAATAAGTCACAATTTCCTCCTTTTTTCATTCCCTTCTAAATGCCTGCTACAGACAACGGTTATGGCTCTTTTCTGGGTCTGTATGTAGCATTGTCTCATATCTCTTTTGCATGTACTTTAGCACAGCACATGAGTAGAGGGACACTGGAAGAGCCATTAATAAGTGTTTAATTGATTAGTGACATAATCAGACTGTTTAATTTTTTAAAAAGAAGCTGATGAAGCAAATAAAATACCTGCAGCAATGGGGTTAAAAAAAATTGATCTTGCTGCATGGCATATTTATTTTCAGTACAAGTATGTGAAAGCTGCTTCACCTTTCTGACATGGAAACCTAAGATAAAACTGAAATGTTTTGGAAGAAGGCAGCAATTTTGTTTAAAGCACCAGCCTGGGATTTGGAAAGTCTGCATTCAGTTATCAGTTTTGCCATAGACTTTCTGATTGAACCATTTATCTGCCTTTAGTTCCCTTTCTGCCAGGCACGATGGACATTTCTTTTCTTCTACCCAATGTTTTTCTCACTCACTTAGATTCTGACCATGCTGCAGTCAAATATTGGGTCTTACTGCCTGTGTGGTTAATAAAATGGGAATTAGTTCATTATTGCAGGCTTTATGAACTGTAGTTGTAATAGCCCAGAAAGATGAATAAATTATTATTTAAAAATTCATTAATGATTAGGAAGACGTGACTGTTTCTGCAATGTGATATGCTGGCCTTTTAACATGAGGAAGATTGGTTCTTGGGGTTATGTTATCCTATATCAGTCCTTTCTGGCAAGATCCAGAAAAACTGCTAAGCTCAAGGAAGCCGTGTTACAGAAAAAGTGCAGTTAAATAGAGCCTTGTTGCTTGATACTGGCACCAAAAAATTATAGAAGGACAAGGTGATGCCTGACAGAAGAGAGTGATGGGACAGCTAAGACGTGTAGATTATCCCAGGTAAAGCATGCTGGTGGAAGAACAGAGGCACCATATAATTTATATTTTCCTAGAGTAGAGGAATTCAAGCATGATTATATGCATATGTAAAAAAATCTGGACTCTCTATTTGGTAATCTGAAATTCTAGGAGATGCTCTTTTTATTTTGGCTCTTAGAATAACATCTTTCAGCCTTTTGATTTAAACTGTGGCTATGCTCTGTGGGGAGCACACTCTTCTAACAGGAGAAGCCTGGGCTTGCACTGCTCTCTTCGCTTCAGCTTTGAAGAATATTCAGATTCCTGCTTTTCCTTCAATGGTCTAAATGCGCATACCATCACCATGCATAGCATCATCTCATCTGCCACCACCGATCATTACGTGTTCTAGAGATACTGTAATCTATTGCTTGCATATGTATGTTTTAAAAATAATGTAACTTCTGTCACCCTAATATGTCCCAGTTACTGTCAGCCCTGGTACAGCTTTATTTAGTTAAGACAGGTGAAAAACTATAATGTACAAAAATTATTATTATCCCCTCTTTTGTCATGGGTATTTTCCAAGAATAACTACTTTATTCATATATCTAAATATCAGTCCTGAAATAAGCTGTTCAAACAGTATGCTTGGTAATTCCTGTGTCTAAAAAAAACGGAGGCCCATGAGAGCACGTGCTTGACAGCGGACACTTGTGCCTCTAGAAAAAGATACAAATTGTACCTGAGACAGGGAGCAAGATTTTTGAGTCCCATGTGGTCCCTCCTCTGATTTTATCCAGCCCTTTCCATAATCTGAAGCTGCAGCACAGCATGTCTTCCAAAAAGCTAAAACTTGCTTATGTGCTAAGAAATTTGGGCAATAATGTGAAACAGAGGCACTGAGTGGCTCTTTCTGTAGTAGATTACAATGCACTGGTGGGTCTAAATTCCTGGACCTAAATTCTCATCAGTCTGACAAATACAATCTACATTACATGAAATTATACTTCATACAGCCTTTTAAAAAGAAAATGCTGGTGCACACTAGAGCTTCTTACAGTGAGATACTGCTTAAGCAATATAGTCTTTTAAAAGCACATATTATCAGATAATTGTTCATGTTAAGTATCTTGAAGCGAGGCCAAAGGCACTCCATGTCTAAACAAGGTCAATTTTAGATAATATACCCTATTAATGATCCAAGAAAGCCGCATAATGGCTCTGCCTATTAGCTGCCAAGACAGTAAAGACTCACTTGCCCCCACTGCCTGCAACCCAAGGAGAGAGCAGACTGACAAAGACGGCCAGTTGTGAGCTGGTTATATCACTGTGTATATATACTAGCCCACTGGTACAATAAATATAAATTACCGCTTATAGAACAATTTTTTCCTAGTTGAACTAACGGATAGAGTTCACAACAGGATGTATTACAAGAAAATGACTCTCCGTTATCTACAGGAAATGCAGATTCTGAAGAATGCTTTTGCACAGAGTATCACAACATAATAGTTAGCGGGGAGAATAAACAGCAGGACAAATTGTCTCCTATTATTCAGATTATTAACATCTAGAGCAAAACAGAAAGTTGAAGGGGCATTTCTATCTCACAATCCACTTCTAACAGTACTGGGAGTTATATAGTTACCCCTATGTAGTGGCTTCCAACACTACACCTCAGCCTAAACTTTTCCTGTCAGCTTTGCGATTTTGCAGTCACGTTCTCACATATGTGTGTGTATATATATAAGTATATACACATAGATGAAAAAGAAATATTAATTATGTCCCCTACTGCTACAACCAGACAAAGAAAGAGATGTTTCAGTACTGTTATATGGTGGAAACAATAAAACTAAGTGAATAGAAAGAAATGCTCATGCACAGAGTAAATTAAGCAGGCTCGCACCTCAAAGTAATGTCTTGTTTGGTTTTTGAGAAATGTGCCTTTGGCGGGGGGGAGAGGGAGGGAAGCACGGGGTGCAAAAACTTCTTTGTTGTTTCAGCTAGGACATCATGGTAAACTTCTGAACGCATCCACAATCCACCACCATGGGATAAATTATTCTCAAGAACAAGCCGCCCTAGAATTGATTGTGTAACTGACAGTTGTTCTTTTACTTCAAGGCAGACCTGAAGTATGGTGATGTTGATATGGAGTGCCCAAGTATGTGAATACTGAATTCTTAGTTGTAAAAATGAGTAAGTGTTGGTCGTGGGGTTTTAGTGGTTTTTGGTGATTTAACATACTGAGGATTTCAGTTTTAAGTTGCTAAAAACAGCTGCAGCCTATTACACTGGGCTGACAGCCACAGCCAACTAGTGGCATAATACTTGCGACATATGTATCACTGAGGAAAGATTGAATATCTTAGGTAATAAAAACAACTCACTGAGTCAAAAACCCCCCAAAAAACAAAACACACTTCTCTGGGAAATCATCTGACTTTTTTTCCCTGGGATTTAGGAATTACAAGTCATGAAGTAGATCTTTAAAAGGCCATATTTAATTTAATTTCACTGTTAGGCAAAGGTATGACCTTGTTGTGTTTTCAGTACAGTTCATCAGTCTCCAAAGAGAGCTTAAATAAAGAGGAGACTTACCTCTGGTAGCTAAATCAAGCAATTTAGATTTTGGAGCATCAGTTCCAGCACACTTAACAAGATTAATATGCAGGGACTCCTCCCATGTCTATTCAAAGCGGAGGAAGGAAAGGGCAAAGGAGGGAATGAACTAAAATCATTAGGGCCTTCAAGAATGAAAGACAAGCATTCCAAGTAAGCAAGTATTTCTTAGCATGTCAGGCCAGTTCTAGAACTAGTGAAATGATGCATTCATTAGCAATGTCGGAAAACTTTTTGGAAAGACCAGCTTCTGCGTGCTTGTACGCCACCCACCAAACCAGTCTTCAACTCATGGCCAGGATTTCCATGTGAAGTCTTCAGGGACTCTCCCTCTCCCAGCAGTTGGAAGTAATGTTGTAACTTAGTACATCTTACAGTATGCTTACTTTGATCTCAGGGCAATCAATAATAAGAGACTATGGTTGAGAAAAGCCCTATCTTTCCATGCTTGGTCCCAGATGATGTTTCACAAACGACTTAGCCAGTTTCTGCCAATTACCATTATATATTGATTTTTAAAGTACTCTCTGAGTATATCAGCACACTTGAGCACAGTGAACATCAGGCAGGACAAACAGTATGAAATTAAAAAAAAAAATCTTTTAAAAACTGAGAACAGGTGAGAACAAAACACATGGTATAAAGATCAAATGGATAGGAAACACTACCTTTGAGACAGAGGTACGAGCTTAGCCTGCATATCACACACGGGATAAAAAGCAAAGAATCCAGCTCATAGTGGAATGCTTGGGCTGAAGTTTAACAAAATGAGGAAGGTGAGACTAAGTTAAGACCATCTGTGCTCGAGACTAATACAGACTTTTGTTTTGAAATCTCCTAGGGGGAGTAGTCATAAGTCCAAAATTCGTTGTATGTGTGTTCATATTGGGAATGAGACTGGTGAAAGTACCCATGTACTGTAAAAACATACAAAATGTCCTTCTGAGTCAGACCAATACTCCACTTAACCCAAGAGTCTATCTCCAACAACATTCTCTTCTAGCATCCACAATTGTTATATTAAGGATGTTTGTGAATGCAGTCCTGACTAATCCTTTTCATGTCTTCTTATAGACCTGCTGTCTATGAATTTATCAAATCCTTTTCTGAACCTAGTGATAAAAATATCTGCCTCCATAACCCCCTGTGGCAGTATGTTCCAGGAATTCCCTCTTTTCTCTGCAAGAAGAAAGTACTTAATTTGGTGGTATAAACCAATCTTTTACTACTTTCATCGACTGTCCCCTTAGTTCTGGTATTGCAGGGTTCAGTGAGCAAGAGTCCCGTGTTCACTTCCAGACCTGAAGTCATGAGTTCATTCTTTATGGTAAAAGAATAAAACCCCCTCTTGCACTTCATCACTTAGGTTAAGATGGACAGCTGAGAAAATGACTGTGGGCACTCACAAGGAGTTAATAAGAGAAGCACTTTCAGGGGGCTCCAGAATTTATAACTAAAAGGCACCTAAAGCAGTTGAAAGTGATTGTCAAGATAATAGGAAAGTAAAACTTGTCACTTCTTGCCAGTTTGGGAGGCTAGCTAGGCTGAACATGGACCATGAGCCTTAGGTAAAGAACAGCCATGGCACAAGGGGTGTGCTGAGATTCAGATTTGGGCTTTCCGTTTGAAAAAACAGCAAATAGTGAAAGTACACAGACATCTGAGACCCTTCAATACTGCAATGCAAAAAAAAGATTGTGATATGTGGAAACACTGTGGCCAAATAACCACCATTCCTATGTTTGAATGTAGATACCCACGTCTGGGAGGGCAGGCTGCCACTCTGAGGAACAAAGCTGGGCATTTTGATACATGCTGTGCCAAATTAGCCATGATGTAGTTGCTGTAGTTGTGCTAGCTTAATCCAGGAATATATTTTACCTTCTCTTTAATCTCATTATGAATATATAACAATACTTTTGTGTTGATTACCTGTACTTTTATAAGGCTAACTAAACTCAACCTTTTTCAAAAAAGGTTGATGTGTGATTAGGTAATTGGTAGTACATTTATGGTATTGTTGGCAGGAAAGGTTGAACATAATCACATCTGTTTTATTTTTTTAGTGATTAATTCCTTCAAAATATTCCTGATCCAGTTATGTAATTTCCTACAGACACTGTTTTATAACTGTGGGTATGATTCACCACTGCATCACTCCAGTTTTATACCAGCACCAGTCTAGCTGATTGATTTTCGGGAGGGTTATATCAGCATAAAACTATAGCAATGGAGTTGTGAGTCAGGTCAAAACAGGGGCAGGTACTCCAGGCAGAAAAATTATTTGAAGAAATCTAATTGTTAGAAACCTTGACAAGGCCATAGTACATCTAGATGTTTTTCTATTATCTCTGGCTGAGCAAAAGCACTCCCTGGGTCCTGCAGCTTTGCAGGCCCGCTGAAGCTACAGCTGCAATTCCCGGCACATGAGTTTCTCCCACCCACATATCCCCTCCAACTTGGCTCATTTTTAGCCTTTTGTCAGGAAGGGCTGAAAGAATGAATGTGAATAAGTATCTTATTAAAAAGATTGTGTAATTTCAGAACAACCATGCTGAATTACTTCAGCTGAGGGTCTGGCCTTTCCTAAAAAATTTTATAACCGCAGTGTCCAAAGCAGAATCCTTTTGCTAGATATTACATGGGGCTGGCAGCTTTTCCATTCCTATCTTGTATTTGCGGAGTGTATGGAGCTGGTCTGGGATATCAGAGTTCACTTGTTATTATGTCTGCCTGTGCTGTGGCGGTTGCAGGGGTCAGAAACCCCCTCCCTGCTGTACGTATGGGCTGCGAGGAGACCCCCACCCTGCGGGACGCTGAGCTCTCCCCCATTATGTTGTAAGGACCAACAACCGGCTGCATTGTGGGATGTGCTTGGGGAACGTGAGATCATGTGTTAGATGACAAATCACTCTCCTTCTGTTGCCAATCTCTGCTGTAGAGAGATGGAATTAAAATGTGCCAGTATGATCAATCAGAGGCTTTTCAAAGAGTCTACGACTGCAAGAACAGACAGAGGCAAGGAATCACTTGTGTCTCAAGCAGCAG
Source organism: Sagittarius serpentarius (assembly GCA_034782735.1). Classification (NCBI taxonomy): domain Eukaryota; kingdom Metazoa; phylum Chordata; class Aves; order Accipitriformes; family Sagittariidae; genus Sagittarius; species Sagittarius serpentarius. The sequence goes on from JAVKLA010000058.1 coordinate 12,695,121, forward strand.
ACAATGATTATTATTACATGTGGGGTTTTTTTCCTGTTTACCAGATTTGTTGGTAAGTTTACTTCACCTTTTCCTGTTTCTAATACAAAGGATTAGTAAATACTTTGCCACTCCAGGTCAAAACGCTCTACTGAAACCAGCATTTCCAGTCAAGCAAAAAAAAACCCAACCAACAAAAAAATCCTGCTCCTCTGTTGTCTAAGAAGCATGTAATACAAAGGAAAATACTGGTGCCTCAGTCCATGTTCTGCAATGTTCTTCTCTGTATCTTCACAAAAAGAAATCCTGCGTTTCTAAATTTTCTGATAGCTTGCAGCTGCTGGATATGCCAAGAGGAAACATTCTTCTTACCTTCATTCCAGTCATGGGAATCAAGCGTTGATCCGGCTAATTACGTTTCCTGTGCACAGCAATCAGTACTAGTCAGTAAAGGGCAAGATACTTACTAAATAGTTTTTACTGGAAAAATATTTATCTGCTTTTGATTTGCTCACAGTACATAGTTCATGTTTCGCGCTTAGTCATGATTTGTTTCTTTGTAAATGCCTTTGTTTTTTAAAAAGTTCAGTGAAAGGTTTTCTTTCATATTTATGCTCCTCCAGCTGCTCTGCTTGTCTTCTTTGTCCACACAATGAATGTGTTCTTTAGTGGAGCTCTGACTTTCCAAGCTGGGTTACACTCTAGTTGATGTTTTAGGGAAAGGTTTCATTTCATCATCACCATTTCTCCACCAGTGTGGAAGGGCCCACTCGGTAAGAACGGATGGTGTGCAAAGACAACCACCTATCTTGTAGTCCCCCATATGTCCATCTCCATCTGCTGTAGTTTGTCTTATACGTAGTTTGCAAGCTCTTTGCAGGGCTCCCATATTTCTGCTTTACGTTTCTGACTGAGAAAGATATGACCTGGCACGCTGCAGTGCATGTAAAATGAGTCTGGCGCTCAAGATCCCTGGAGCCAGTGCCGCACACTTAATCTGTGCACAAGCAGTAAGCCCAGTATCAGGCAGCATGCCGGACGTACTGAACGTGGCAAGGATCAGCGTTATGACCTCACTGTATATACCCTTTGGGGTTTATCTTTGTGGGTTCAGTGGTTATACGTCTGGGAATTCCAGCACCTGAGAATCCAGCAAGTGGCTAATATTCTCATCTAGCGCTCAAAGTTGGAAAAAGAGGGCTTTCTGGGAAGACTCAGATGTGTCAAAACCTATTTTCCTTGCACTGTGATGTACAGCACCTCCAGTGAAGAGCCCAGTGTCAGGCCTGTGGCAAATGCTAAAAAATTTAGGATCTAAAACTGTGAGCTCCCAAAGACAGTGACTTTCCTGTTCTGTCCTCATATGCAATGGGGCCGTACCTCACCTGGCTAGGTGCCAGCCTCAGAGCCTTGGAAGCGAATGCACTAAGCGATGTGAGTGCCAATGGCATTTTTCAGCTTCTTTAATGAAATAACCATATCCTGCTTTTATGCAAAGTAGGTTGCATGGCATCTCAAGATCACCTTCAGGCAAAGGGCAAAAAAAAAATGGCTTCATTATTGTTACTTCCTACTTTTGCAAAATCACTTGTTGCTTTAAGTAATCCGTATTTTTCTTCCCTTTTTGGAAACAACTTCATAGTCGTGACTGATGTCAAAGCATGCCTGATTGCATGTAGGGTAAGTTTACATGAGCTTTTACAGGCTGAAATATCATGCCCTGTCCTTCTCCCTGTTCTGAACGGAACAGCTGCACAACACCTTGCTGAAAGCCTTGATGGTGACAGGATTTATATTAACCTGAACTTCATGCTGTTCTACCCCATACAATTCCTGTTCATCTCAAAGGACGGGCAGAGCAAGCTTGCGTCTTTCTGCAAGTGTGTGTGAGGAGCTCCCCGCAGTCTATCTGTCTGATTTCCCAGCAAAAGCTCTGATTTTATCTGGGGAAGCTCAATCTAACCCAGGGAAATGGATAGAAGATCTATAAAATAAAATAAAATAAAATAAAATAAAATAAAATAAAATAAAATAAAATAAAATATTGCACATTTGTTTCAATAGGAGGCTCAGAGAAAGGCAGATCTACTGAACAGGGAGGTGTGTTTCCTCTGTGAGGTCTGAAATAGAAGTTGAAGAAAATTAAAACTAACAGGTTGTCTCTGTTCACATTTTTAGAGTAACAGACACTGCAGAATTGAGGCATGTTTCTGAAGAAAGATTCCCCTGAAATGATGTTTGAAAAAATTTTCCATTAGGAAGGCTCATGCCTTTATTTTGTGTGATAGAGGGAGAATATGATATGATGAAACTGTAAGAAACTCTGCCCTCAGCGTTCGTATCTAAAATTTTTAGAGGATTGTCACTGTACGAACCTCACTTTTTATATTGATTCATAAAATCAATTTATTTAGATAAGAAAATAGGAGAATTCTGCTGCTTTACATTTATGCTGTCCTATATTCTCTGTAATCTCCTTGCAAGTGTGTTCTAAAATGTTTTGAGTGTTATTATCTCAAGTACCTTGAAACTTCACAGGTTCACACCATTGCTCTTTGAACCATTGCAGCGGGATGAGAAGGAAAGAAGGGGGTGCACAGAGGAAGTCGCTACCTTAGAAGACGAGAGTCCCTTACGCAGTTAGCAAGCTCACCTAAGAAAAATAGCTGAAAGTCAAAAAGGGGCCTGAAAAGACTTGCATAGCTTACATGGCACTTTTGGACAAAGGGGTTTCAATGCCAGTAAAAAGAAACTGTGAAGTCTTCTCAGCTCCCCCTCAATTAATTTCTTCCAGTTTGCTGTTAATTGAAGAGACTCCAATCTGTGTTTCCCTGGGGCCTGTCCATGAGGTGAACTAAAGCTCAGTAAGCGGAGACAATACGGAGATTCAGTTCAAAAGCACAGTCCTGATCCAAACTATACTGCTATGTAGACTCACCCTTAGTCCAGATGGGATCAGAAAAATCGTAAAATCCTAGCAGGAAATAAATTCAGGTTTAATTCTCAAAGCTTGCCTGAAAGACTCCAACAAGATCTGGCCCGCAGAAAGTGCAGTTACAGCCCTTGCTTTCTCATGGAAGAGGGGCAAAGCTGCGACTGTGCCACTCTCTCATTTAATAGCCCAGCAGTTTAGCCCTCAGCTCTCCCACTTACCCACGGTGTTCAGCTCCCATCTCCTGAAGGGACTGAAACCTGCATCTCCCGGCAGGCTCTCTGTCTTGAGTACCAGAGTCGCCTCACATTTGCCTTATCCCCTTGAGGATGTTGTAATGATGCTTTCAGGCCTGAAATGGGGAAGGACTCAGTGATATCACGATGTTCAAGCCATCCGTTCTGGCTGTACCCTTGCCAGCAAGGGAAGGCACCCGCTGCTTCCCGCGGTCCCCCAGGCCACCCAAGCAGGCTGGACACCTGTGGTGTGGTCAGAACGACAGGTTTGTTGTCCTGCTGTACTTGTAGTGATGAAGTGCAGGGCTGCCTGGCAGGTACCCTTGGACAGCCACAGTGACACCTTTTAAGTATCTCGTTACCCTGTTTTCCATCTCTTGACACTTTCTTTCACCATCCTTGCCCGTCTCTTTCTCCTCCTCTATCCTCTTCCAGATAAACAACACACCCCCAATTATTTTTTCACTATTTGTTCCAGTTGTCCTACATCCATAGCCCAATCAGTATCCCTGACCTCGTTTCTGACACAGGTAATCTCAGCTTTATATCCTACCACTGGTGTGGTTACCAAGGCACTGTTGGTCTTGCCCAAGGTCCCGAAACTCCCTTTCAGGGAGGTTTGGCCAATCTCTCACATCACTCGCTCTGAACCACCTGTGAAACCCAGCCATTCCTCATGGTGCTATCGGTAACTCCTGTCAGCTTCTGTCATTGTTACCTGTCACATCCAGCAATTTCTCAAGTCATAGCCAGCGGTTTCTCGCATCAGTTCAGTCAGCTGAACCTGAGGCCAGGGCCCGGTCGGTGGCCCGCAGCCCTAACAGTCCTGGCTGCTTTCACTGGCGGGGATGATTTACCAGATCCCATCTTTGACTGCAGGGCCTTTAACCTTTTGTTAAAGGTTCACATAATGCTCATCAGTCTAAAACAGGAGCCTCAAGCCATCATCACTCTTCATCTAATGAAAAATAAGAACTCTGGACTGAACAACCTTGGGTGAACAAGGAAAAATAGAACAGACCTTGCTTTTTGCATATATCATATATAATGGAAGAATCATTTTGTATGGTCCTTATAAGCATCTTTATCTTTAGCATCTGCAAATTAAGACTGTTAAAAGATTTTTCAGCCACTAGATTAGAGTCTCAAACCAGCCTGTTAGAGCTGGGAAGGCAATAAAACTACTTTCAAAATGCATTAGTTTCTGGAGGGGAGTAATTATTGTGCCCAAGAAATCAAGGCCTTGGACATGATGACCCCCTGTGTCTTGCTAGTCCTTTCCTTCTCTGAAGGCAGAATTGGAAAAAAGGGGAGAAAGCTTTGTTTTCTGTGCCCACTTGCAACTATAGTAAAGGAAGTGCCACCAGGTCTGGGAGCCATGACTTCCCTATGAGCATGCTTACTACAAGAAACTGTCATGTCCAATGACACAGCTGAGGTGAAGACTTGAGACTCCTTTAGTCCTGCTGCTGGTGAAGACATCTCCAGCAGGAGCCCATCGGCCACAGGGCTCAGATTGAATTGCAAAGTGGAATCATACCACAGAGGAGAAGATGGAAAAGGTCCAGCTGTTTTCATGGTTCATTACCAGTCATTTGCGACCCATTGCCAAATCATGACATAATGCAGCCACAGCTGGTCCAGCCTCATTCCTCCTAAGCCTTGTCATCTGACAAGTAGCCAAAATTTGGGAATCAAACAACAATTTCTTCTGAGCCCTGTTGAAAATACTCTGGATGCAAGGGTCGTTCACTGGTTGTGATTAAGTTTCAGCAATGAGAGTGTGAGCTGCCTTGCTACAAGATATAAATGAGAAGGGAGAAGCATTGAGCCAGATACCATCACACACTGTTCATGTCCCACTGGGGTTGGCTCCCTTGCAGGATTGCCAATGGCACAGAGAATCGTGCAGCTCTTCCAAGCTCAAGCACTCACCTGCCATGACGGCTCTATCAACCAGGGGTCTTGCTTGGCACAGGTTGTGTAACCATGTGGGTAACAAGGCGGTTCAGCACAGGTCTCATTCATCCAACAAGAAGTGAGTCCAGAACACTTTCTCAAACAGTTTTCCCAGTGTCCTGTGCTGAGTTCTATTGAAATGGTAACTTGAAATATTATACATTGAAAGGGTAAAATTCATTAAATGACTGAATTCATAGCCAAAATGTTGTAGCCAAAGTTCTGTATATGTGTGTGCAGCTTCCTTATCCTTTCAGCTAGAAACTCAGGAGGAGTCTTTCACAAGGGGAGTACATTGCACAGTGGAGGAAGCATACCCAGATCCATGGAGAACAGATCACTCGTAATAAAACTATTTTAAGCCCCATATTCTGACAACTACTAAAAAAAGAGAGGCAGACACAGGGCTACAAAGCTTTCCATCAGTCTAATTCCAGCTTGGACTGAAGGGTGATTAATGTAAGCTCCATCTACATTATTTTCTGTAACCGCACAGTTCCATGAGCACACATCCACAGTTAAACCACTTGGTAGCTGGAGAAGGGGAGAAGGAACCATGAAATTCCTTTCTTTTTATTTTTTCTGTTCTCAGAGTTTTCACATACCAGCAGCTAGAAGTTTTCGTTGCTGTCAGTTTTCTTGAAAGCTTCTGGGTCAAGAGCCAGTATTAGAAATTATTTGAACGGTCATTCTTTTTAAGCATGAAGACACCCACTGCAGCTGTGATACAAAGGAAAATCTGCCTCAGAGCAGCTTACTGTGCAAATGCAGTTCTATCACAATGATTGCAATAAGAACATACTGTATTGTCCATAATTACATCCGTATTAGGAGGAAAAAAATTAGCTAAGCTGTTCAGTTACATGCCAAAACTATTTCCTGAGGGATATTTATTTTGACTAATGTTAGGGTAAAAAAATGAAACCAATCTGGCCTGGTTTAAAGCACTTGATTTTTCTTTTATGTTTGATGGAGAGAAACAAAGAAAACCAAGAATTTATGTAAAGCCACTGCTAGGTTTTAAGGTGGCAAGAGTTTTTAGGGTGGCAAGAGTTCCTCCCCCTTGGCAAAGAGCAGGAATTCATAAATGCAGAATGAGGCAAGGTTACTGTTCTCAGAGAGGTATTTTTTCCCCATCTACTGCAGCACTGTTCTGTGGTTTGACACAATGCCAGCATTCACTGGGACAAAATCCTATCTCCTGAAGTACCAACTGCTATTTGGCTCTGGGTATTTGGAAATACGCTCTTGTTGCTACAGTGATCTCAGTATAAATCTGTTTTCTTGCCTACTTTCTATTTCTTTAGTTGCTGTTGTTCTTAACTGCAGACTAAAATAACAGATCGTATTACTCCCAAATGAGATAAGTCATAGCTAGACATTCTTAGGGTAGAGGCGCAGGTCTGCTAACAAACTGTTGGCTGGTTGTAATACTGGCTTGCCTTTAAACCCATGTCATCAGTTTTTGCTGTGAATTAGAGGGAGAGGTTTATGTAGACCTAAGAGTGCCAGTGAGAATCACTGGCTGGCAGACTACAGTTCACGTTTAGTTTCCCTGCAGCCTTTACTTGGCCTGAGGCTGTCCTTCCTGAAACACTGCTTTCTAAAACCAAAAGAAAACAAAATAATCAGTCTGACCGTTGTGAACTCTGAAAATTACTCCCGTAAGTTAGCACTGCATAATTGCTGTGCCTGTATGAGTTCTGCCATCAAGTAGCTTAAAACTGAAAGCATTAGGGTAGTTTTTGATAAGATTGAAAATTAATATTTGGTAACATGAAGAGTAGGGATTAATCAAAATTTGGGAAGCATATTGCATGAAAATCAAGGCAGTTATATCCTCTTTGCAGAAACAGGTGTTGAGATGCCTACACATTCAGATGACTTGTCTTCTACATTCTGGTAATGAAGTCCACCCTCACTACAACATATCTCATTATATGTATCACTTCCTCAATCTAAATGCAGCAGTGTCATGGTTCTTTCCTTCATTCGTTATCCCCCTCTGGCAAACAATTTGAACAGCTCTTAGTTATGGTGTCATTCTGAGGGAAAATGTAGTTTAGAGATATATGCTCAAAAACTATCTTTTATATTTTCTGTTAACTCTTCCTTTGCAGAATGAAACTGTCCTTTGCTCAAGACAGTTCATTCAGAGTAAGATGAACCAATTTATATGTAGTGGCTATACAGCAAGTGTAGACAATATTTCAGAATCCCCAAAGACACCTATTTCAATGTCAGTCCCCCTGAAGGTCTGACGCTTCACACAGTCTGCTGTGGAGCCGAGGCTTTGCCCCAGAAAGGGGCTAAGTGGAGTGCACAGTAGTGGGACAAGGTATAGAGGATGCCACGTGAACAGATCACTAAGACATCCAGTGCTTACAGGCCTGGCTATGGGTGAAACCTGGTTACGCAGAAAAGTAAGAATCCGCCTATGTTTTCCCCAAGAGGAAAACACAACAGAGGAGGAGGTATTGCTGTTTGAAGAGGAGAGATAATTTTGGGGGCATAAAAGACAGCTTGATGATGGCATAAAGAGGGGAAGAAAGCTCTAGCTTTGAAGAACTTGGAAAAGCCTTGGTGGTTTTCCAAACCTTTGATGTTTGATTTGATCCAGACCCTGAACAGGGTCCCAGAGAGACCACTCCATCAGCAATTGCTTTGATTCAGCCTTAGAAGAGAGAGGCAGAGCTCAGAATCTAGTATGGGGGTCCATTTTCACAGATCTATTATGCTAAATAAATGTATGTGTAAGAACAAGGGAAGTCTACAGGGAGGGCAATTACAGGACTGTTACCAGAAGCCAGCCTTAGCCCTGGACACAGCCTGTGACAGGTACTCGTCACTGCCCCCCTCGCACTGCAGGAGCTTAGCCAGAATCCTGCTGCTCCTGGCCAGCGTTTCATGTTGGACAAGGTTGTTACACTGTTTGCCAAAACCGTATCACCTCCATTGGCTTTACCACCTGTGAAGGAGCGTGGTAAGCTTGGAAAATATTAACTCTAGATGTTATGGATTTTCAGAAAAAGGTTGTTTGATTTGGGGATGTACAGTCATTACCAAAGCAACCTTCTAAAAAAACAGCCTCTGTGGAAATGGACCTGGGGGTCCCGATGGACAACAAGCTCAATATGCCGCGCTGCTGCTGCGGCAAAGCAAGCCACCGGGGTGCTGGGTTGCACCCACACGGGCAGCACCAGCAGGGATAAAGCAGT
>JAVKLA010000058.1:12711153-12732910 GCA_034782735.1 Sagittarius serpentarius
TCATCCTAAACCCAAAACACAGCACTGTACCAGCTACTAGGAAGACAATTAACTCTATCCCAGCTGAAACCAGGACATTTGAGAATTAAATTCATGTTCTCATTATATGATTTATCTTCCTTTCAGTTTGTTTTCCTATATTTGCCATTACAGTGTCACTAAAAACTGCTTGTAGTGTATTCACTGTATCTGTACTGCATACGCAGGGCTTTAGGGCAATCACTTTTCAACCTTCATTTTAAAGTTGATTGAAAACATTCAGGGTTTGTAGCAAAAATATCACTTATTATCTTGAATGGACAGTGAGAAAAGCATTGTGTGGAAAGACCAGAAACAACTGACCATATAGGTTCTCCATTGGCTCACCAGTTTTATGATAATGAGTTGATATGATCCAAGGAAAAACTGCACTTCAGTGACACAAGAATTACCTGTAAAATTAAGTTGAAAGTAGTACTTTCTAAAGGCTTTGTATGATTCAGTGTAGTGAGTGTTTACTAAAATTACTATGAATATCACAGCTTCATAGAGGGGTGCAGTGCTGTTTGTATGAATATTATTCTGCAGAAGACAAATAGACAATTCTCATTTGGCTACACAGGTGTAAAACTGGAATAACATGATTGCACCAGAGAGGAACTTGATTGTATCAATGGGAGCGATATTTGTTCATTGCAATAGAATTTCCTAGATCATCTTCTGTAATGTGAAAATCTGGATGCTTCTCTTTAACGGGAAAGCTTTGCTTTACTAATAACCATATATTTGACAGTAGTGTGTTTAGGGAAGGCTGATCATACTGAGATTGTTAGTCCTACAGGATATGCTACAGCACATTTCCTTTATAGTATTATATAGCGTAAGTTGTTTAAACTTAACCCACCTGTCAAGATAACTGGAAAAATGTAGTCTGAGTGGGTTCATTAAAAGGTTCTATTAATGCATTTTAGGTGTTAGCTTTAAATAGTTCATTAATAGATTGCACAGACCTGTGCTGGGGAAGGAGGCAGCTTGGCAGCATGACTAATCAGAAGATTCCATACAGATGATTCCCCCATAACATGGACGATATATACGTAGAGCTCCTTCTTACCTCTTACAGTTGCAGTAGTTGTAGCATTATTGCTTCTGGTTTTGACTGTTACTTAAACACAGCTGTAAAATAAACAAACGACTTTTGTAATACAGTATACATAAAATAAACCAGCTTTTCTCACCAATTTACAAAACTCACCAAAGCACATTAGAAATTCCAGTCATTGGTGCAAAATATGAAGACCCTATTGCAATTAGCTTTTCGGCGATACAGTGGATGAAACCATCATGTGAGGCCTATATTTTCTACCATTTAATCTGTGATAGTTTTTCCACTAAATGGAGTGGGAACCGAAAAGGACTCACAAATATCTGTCATTCTTTATGCCAGATTAATAGACCATGAGAGACAGTTCTATATATATTCTGTCAGAATACAAGTCTAGCAAGCACTAGACATAAAGCCTTAATATTAATATTTGTTAGTATGCATAGCATTAAATTTGCAGCTTGTTTTGCGTAATAGCTTGCTCATCTCCTAAACTGAAGAAGAATCTGGAATTGGCTAACTGGTAAATGAAAGGTACCTGCTTTCTGACTAAAGGCTCCTTCCCTGCAAAGCTGTGCAACCGTAAGGAGACACAAGGACAGTCTGTATCCATTGTCTTCATCATCAACTTTTATTAAGTGACAGCAATCTTTGCAAAGCCTTAAATGACATAAATGATGCCTTAAAAACTACATGGATAAAGAAAACTGTGGAAGAGAGCAGGGGCCAGGTGGTTTAGGTGAAGCGTTTCTGACTTAGATGAGTTCTTGTTTAAAGGTCTTTGCAGGAGAACGTTACTCTTGACTTTTTAAAGTATTGTTGCCTGAAACAATTCATGCTAAAAAGCATAAGCTTCTAAGCAGGGAACATCTGGATTCATACTTACAGCTCCTGGCAAAAGAGAATCTATTGAACCCAGAATAGTATCAGGAAACAGAGTTCTCAGATCCCGTCGACCTCTGATCAAATACAGCGGGCGATAGAGGCAACAGAGATAAGCCTCAAACGGTATTAAAGATACCGGTTGGGTTTCTGAAGCAAAACAGCAAAATCTGCATTTAAAGTGCATTTGATTGATAGTGACCAGGTTGTTTCTGAGGTCCTATAGAATAACAAAGACAACAAAGAAGCGTTCGGCAAGCATCAGAGGTAACTTGTGTGGCAGATATGCAGCTTGCAGGCCAGATTTTTGGTTTTGGTTTGAATTCACAAAGCGATTGAGTTCAGAACGTCACTATTTCATACTTCTTGAGAAAATATAACTAAATGTAGAGTTCAAAACGGGACTCCAGAACACCAGACAGAAATAGGCTGATGCACATGAAAGATAGGTGCAGGGAAGTGAAATGGGGAAAGCGGGGCATGGAAGGGAAGGATGAGGAAGCCTGCCATAAACAGAGAAGAAAAGTGGAAGCCACAGAGCTGCTGATAAGCAGTAGGAGCAGTCAGAGAGCCCTATTTATTAACCATATCTGGAGGGAAAATGCGTGGCCCTGTCAGTGCCATGTAAGGGGCAGAAAGAGGCACAACACCCCTCCTGAGAAGTGAAGCAGGCGGCTGCGGGGAAGGAGCGGCAGGCCCCTGCGATGCGGGCAGCAGCAGTGAATCCATGCCTCTCCGCGAGCAGAAGAGTTGCTACAAACTTCCAGGGAGATGGGCTGACGTGGAGGCATCTCGTGAGATGCAACAGAGGAATGCAAGGAACCCATCCTTCTGTGCCTTGAGCTACGCCTACAGAGGTAAAGGCTATGCAAGTCCTTGTCTGTTTAAGGATTTTAGAGCTACCTCAGCACTGGAAACAGAAACAGCAGCAAGATCTCTGATGGCATAGTAACTTTTTTTATCGGGACTATATTATAGTAAACTCCCCTCATGAGTCCCAGTATCTTCCTGTATAGATCTTCGAGCCCCAAGGGCAGTTTTGCTCTCTCCACTAATTAAAAGAGAGGGAGGAGGAAGAGCTGTGCCAGTTTCTGAGGGCAGATCTCTTTCTCCTTTGGAATTTATTTATATGATTATAGAAGAGACGGAAGATTATTTCTGGCCTGAGAGTATTTTCTCTTGGTTTCTTTGTCAATTTGTGATAGCAATTTTTTATTCATTGGGTTTGAATCTCTGTTTGGCTTTTACTGTAAAAGACAAAAATTGAGTCTTGTAATTTTTCATTTCTAATGGAACTACATTATAGTTACAGAGCTGTATTGTCTTCAGGTTCCTGCAAAAAACTTTATTAAGTTCTTGTGGCACAATTTTTCAAATTCAAAGCCAGAAAAACTCATCTTGAATTTCAAATTTCAGATTTAATTTGCAAAAGTCATTATTAGGAAGATGGCAGACCAATATTCTTTTGCTTCCAAACTTTGATCCATTAGGAAAATATACATGGAGTCCACAGTAGCTGCTTCAGTGCCTGCTCTTAAAAGTATACCCTTTTGCTCTTTCTGAATAAGTGAATACCATTACTGCACCATTTGCCAAAGTGCTCAGGAAATATTGCCGCTAAGTATAAGAAATATTATACTAATGTATAAAGGAATGTGAATTGTGTGCTAAGATTATTTAATTACACTAAATTTCCATGGTGACCAACAACTGTACTTTAAGACAGTCACACAACTCTAGTGAACATTATCAGTATTGTCTATGCAACAAATGAAACCCCAGAATGTGAATACTTTTTCCTGAGGTATGTAAATTACAGCAGGCATGATATGAATAATGCATCCTGTGGACATTAGCACATTTTTCAATTGCAAAAGAGATTCTATATGCACAGTTAAAATGGGCTTCTGTGAATGTTACATCAGAAGAAAATCTCACTTAGGCAGTGGAAAGAAAATGCGGGACCATCAATATGACTTAAATCAAATGGCTATAGAGATCTGAAAGTCCTAAAGTAAGAAAATCCCCATTTCAGAAATCTGAAACTAGTTCTTCATTTGGGACATCACCCTGTAAACCCTGCTTCTGATCGCTGAAGGTTTTCATGCTTCTACCTCTGCCAGAGAAAAGCCTCTGTACAGGCAGAGGGACCCTTATTACGGCAATTGCTAATAGTATGGCTTCAGAAAGCATATGTCAGAGTAATGTAACAATTTTTCCTTCTTCTTATGTTTTCTCATTTATTTGTCCTTTTGTTCACTTTTGTCCTAATAAATATGCATTTGTTTATGTAAAATGAGAAAAAATAACATCCATCTTGTTTTATATTTTCAAGCCTAGGAAAAAATAAGCATGTTACAAACCATTAGTTTTAGAAGGCAAAGTCTTGGATTGGAAGAGATCTTCCCCTTCTGGAAAAGAAGGTAAAAGAAACAAAATGTGACAGGTGCTGGTGGTGCTGCTTAGTGCTCACTGGAGGGCATTCAAACGGCAAGCGAGGGTGTGCAGTGCGATTAAGGACAGAGGAAAAGGAACAGAGGGAAGGATCAGAACGATAGAAGTTCTCAGCAGAAGGAACTTGTGAGAGACTGTGGAAAACCAATGTATATTTCAATGTATATATCTTATCTCACTACGTTTTAAACATTTAGGTCTTCAGCTAGTATTTACGGCAATTATTTTGACTGTTTCTTACAATTTTTTTCCCCACCTATATTACAATTTTTCACATTTCATCTAATTTCTGCTGCTCGTAGAGCTGTGTTACAGCTCTTTCTTCTTGGGCTCAGACCACCCTCTTCCATACTCAGGTTAGTCCCTGGAGTCCATACAATAACCTGCAGGATTCCCAGAGAACTGTTAGGCCTGGTTGTCATTTGACCAGTCCTACATATTGCCCAGTGACTTGTCTCTCACCGCTTCTGATACCAGAGCCACGTGGCTTCATGAGGGCACATGTTCAGGGTCCGGTTCTTGGGCAGGTGCAGGGGGCAGAGAAAGCAACCCTCACAAGCCCCCACCATCCTCTTGTTCACCGTTGTTCTCTCCTTCCTCGAATCCTTCTTTTCCAGGAGTGTGAAATTTTGCTGTATTATTCTGAATTAATCGTTATTACTATAATACTCTGAATTAATTCATTTCAGAGAGGTTGTACCTCTTTGAAAGCCTAGGGATTTTCAGCATTAGAGGATTTTGACCCCTGATCCTCATGCCAAAAATCACTCTCACAACTTTTAAAACTTCCTCCAGTTCTAAAATTCTCATGTACAGAATCATGCTGCTTTGAAAGGTGATCCATTACCACTGTTTTTGCTGTGTGAAGCCACCATTTTTTAATGTGGTATTAGGGGACTTATCATCTCTTGTTGCTAGTTCATCAAGAATAATGTCTAAACCAGATTTACATTTGACTGCTTCTTAGGTCAGAGGTGGGATCTGACTTTGCAGTAGGATTAGAAATCCTCTAGTAAGGGCTAGGACCAGAGTCCTTAAGATAACTTGATGTCCACGGCTCCATTCTGGAAGGGAATATTCAAGGAAGGACAAGGCAGAACTTGACAGCCAAGGTCCGCATTGACCCAGTGTAACAGGAATATCAGAAGAGAGCTCAGGTTAGCAGCTCTCAGAGGAGAATGGGCAGGTAGAGCCCAGCACTAGCCCAAGAGACGATGGCAAGGAAAATTTAGTTCATGTATGTCCAAACGCTATGTGGACCTGGTATGTGAAAGGTACAGGAGTCTGTGAACCCTGGATAGAAAAGATGAAAGAGCAGATGACTCGAACGTATTTCTTGGTGCACATCTATAGTGAGCTGCATTCATTTATCAAAGCAATATTTTAAAGACTAAAATTACTTTATGAAATTATTCAGGAAATATTCATTTCAGTTCCGACTTATGCTACTCATACATGGACCACAGACAGAACTCTTCTGCCCTTGCTTCACTTCTTGGTGTCTCACCCCAAATACACCTCCTCATATTTTACTATTTTTTAAAACTTTTTAATCATATGAAACAAGGGTAAAGTATCATTATAAGCAAAGAACTTTCAATACATGTATGGGAAGGTCCAGGATCATGTTAGGAAAAAAGTTATTAGAAATCACACACTAGTAATCCATGCTGCTATTCTAAAGCTAACTAGTCACCACAGTTTTTTCTTTTTGACATACAGCTGCAAGTGTAAATCATGCAAGATTTTAAAAAGACATGATGATAATCTGTCAGGTTTAAGGTTTGTAGATTTGCTCCACATAGGCATAAGGCATCTGATTGTCCTTCAGCAATTTTATATCATGTCAATACAGGAATAAACATCTAAGGCAATGAACTATCAGGAAAGACACCGTGACTGTCTACAGACAGAAAAATCTGACAGAAGTGAAAAAAGAAATTAAAACAAAGGCAGAGATTTGGTTTGAATCTGATTGGAATCTTCAAAATTACTTATATTTTAAAGTTGCCACTTTCATGTGGCAAATAATCCTTAAAAGAAAACCAAAAACCACCAGAAATTATTTGTCCTTCTACCGAGAGTTTCTGCAATAGTTTATAAAGCTATATTACCGGGTATATGTACAAAGGTTAAATGTGCATTGGATTTTGAGGCCTCTACCTTCTGCAATTAGAATGAGGATATAATCATTTTACAAGTGCAAGGTTTACATGTATTTTCACATACTTTTAATACATTGAACTAGTCAAAAAGTCAGAAATCAACTTTGAAAAGTGTAGAAAAGAAGCCACATGAGAAATCTTCAAGATAAGAAACATACAAATAAATTAAATCCGCATATGGGAATCCCTGCAAATTTAACAGTCATCCTAAATAAATCATTTGCATCCGTATTTTTATGATTCACTTACTTTATTTAATGTAAAATTGCAACTCCACGTTCCGATTTTTAAAGCTGTCCCAAAGTTTAAGGTCACCACAATGTTCCGATCACGTCTGCCAAAAATAGAGTATTTTTATGTCTGCAGCCTGAGGTGTGAAAATGAATGTGAAGGGTGTATATGGGTCGGGAACAGCCTCCTTTTGTCATAGCCAAGTTAGAATCTTTCCTTACAGAGGTTTGGCTAATGAGATTTTAGAAGCAATTTAAACCCACAAGCTAAAGGAAAGATCTAAAAGTGGTTTGTGGAATCAATTTCACTTCAACAAGATTACATTTAGATGTGGTGCATGCTCCTTTCTTTTTTTTGGTACAGTAGAAATGTATATATTCTTTTTTTTTTTTAACTTGAAAATAAAATTAAGGAGTGCTTCTAAATTTATATTTAGGGATTCACTGGATTTTACTGAAAAAGCAGATTGAGAAGGATCAAGTTCTGTAATTATTAGAGCTTAAGTATACTTGCAAAGTATGTTTGCAAACTCAGTGTTCCTACAAATACAGCTCTAAATTCACACTTCATCATATATAAATATGATATAAAAGGTAAAATACAGAAATTAATAAGGTCTGTTCAGAGTGTCATGTAAAACCAATCACTCTAAGCAATAATGTCAACTCTCGAAATGTATTCAGTCTTTTCAGAAAACAAAGCTAATCTCTTCCCCCCCCCACCTCCGAAGAAACTGTGAGGAGAAGTTTGTGCTGAAATACTGATTCCAGCAAAGGATTTGGCTTGTGGCTACAGTGCTAAGCCATATATTTCATGGTGGTAACCAACATCCAGGCAGAGCTGAACTGCTGAGCCCAAATGCTGAGAGTCCAGCCAGGGATGGATGCTGCTGCTAATTAAGCCTGGGCTGGGTGAGCTGCTGGCTAGGCCTTTGTGCACATTGTGAAGAGCACTTCACCTGTCATTAGCACATGATATTCTTGGTACCTTCCTTTATCTTCCAGATCTTCTCCCTTCCCATGAAACCCCAAAGGCAAATAAATTAAAAACCTAGTTTTATTTTCACACGAAATGGCTACTCACACTATATGCTTTAACCTATTTTTATGCATTTAACTACAGGTGCCAAAGTTAGTTTGGGGAATCAGTTTGTTACATGGTCAACGAAAGGATGCGAATGCCTCCGTAAGACAACGCAAAGATCTAAGCTGAGCAACTAAGTTTCTTCTCACACATGTAGATCTCTGTACAATTTGTAACCATACCTGTGGCCTTGCTACCAAAATACCCTAAACATTTAAACTCAGTCAAAGAGTCTAGGCAACTCCTCTAGCCGTACTCAGCAATTAGAATCCACATCTGACTTAACAAAACACCTCCGAGTTGCAAACTGTTGGAAACTGGGCGAATACACAGAGGAAGTATCAAAATATGCTTTTACTCTTTCCTAGAAATCTGCATGTACATTGTTGGAAATATTGCTGGGAGGGACCTTGGGTCTGATCCAGGACAGCTCTTCTTCTGCATGATGTAGTACTATCGGCATCATCTCACTGGAGATATGCTAAAGCTACAGACAAAAAAAAAAAAAAAAAAATCACATGAATTCTCCTTATACTTGGCATTTCACACTTTCAGTGTACCTAAGGTATCCTGAAATCCTACACTTCTCCACGAGTCTAGAGATTTCCCCAGTCATCAATTTGGAGTAGTTCCCTCAGAGCAGCTATAATTTACTCGTCAAGTCACCAGACAAATACATTTTAATCCTGTTTTGCCCAAATCCTCAATTATAGTCCACAATGTTTGATTACATCTTTCAGCTTTTCTTGTTGGTGCTGTGGAGGACTTGTGTTCTGCCTTGTTAGTGGAACAGTAACCTCATGAAATGGTTTAAGATCTCATTATTTGTTGCATTTGTTTACCATCTCTATTAACCTAAATCTGTCTGTGTAACCGTACCTGAAAATGAAGCATACGAGAATCATTTGTATATGCAATTTAATGTGAGGAAAAGACTTCAGGATGCGGGGAAATGAAATATTGATCAACCAGTCAAAATAATTTGATGAGTGTCCCTTAATTTACAATCAAAGCATAAAGCATCAGTGGCTTAGGGCTAAGGGAGAATTGATGGTTTCAGAAACAAAAACAGTGCATGAAAAAGAGGAAGATCTTAAGTACCTTGAAGCTGGAAAAAACTTGAGTTGGGTTCTGTTCTGCTTTAGCTTCAAAGAATTAAAAGTCAGTCCTTCCCTACAATTATGAGACTGGAATTGAAAATGCACGTCACAAGTCCTGCTGTTACCTTCTACAGCCCAGCAGAATGCTTTGAAGGAAGCTTAGTCTGCTCCTGCCTCCGAAATACAGAGTTCCTTGAATAGATACTTCTCTGGAACAAAACATCGCTGTGAATTAATACTAGTTACACTCGGTAAGAAAGCTTATAAAGAGCTTTCAGGGCATTTCCTCAAAAGGACCTCAGTGTGTGCAGGCATGATAAGCTCCAGTCCTCTGGGATCTTGCTCTTCCCTTAAGAATACTAAGCAGTGAGTCACCTTATTGTCATTTCAGATTTTATAGGCAGGCAAGCTCGTAGACACCATTAGGTTTGGGTTATATTCCCTTACCCCCAAATGCTCAGCTTGTTAATGAAAATGGATGTTTGAGGATCAATACCTTGGCAAGCCCTCACAGCCTGATGCTATGAGGAGTAAGAGCATGGCAAGTGTTGTGTGAGACAGGTGCTCAGCTCACACCCAAACCAGATGGAGAAAAAGGGGCAATTTGTTGGTGGTGGTGGTTCCTAAAACCCTTGTAACTGCTGCAGTGGCTTAATTCTTCCAATCCTGGAAGCTCTCTTTCATTAGTGCGTTATTAGAATGTTTAGAGGCATATTCAGAAGGACCCTCTGCAGCCTGCAAGCTCGTGCCTACAGGCAGCGGAGGGGCAGATTCTTGCAGGGGGCTAGATTCAAAGCACCTAAAGTTAGTCTCTTGCTCCAAATTGCCCTGTAGAGGAGCCTTCATTACTTTAGGCCATAAAGGGAATTCAGCAGACTTCCTTCCCAAGGCTAATGTTAGCCTTTATGAATATCTTTCTTTGCTTCCCCAGAGAGACATCATTTCAGATCGCTGTTTGGCTGTGGTGTGTTTTTATTGTTTGTTTTTTAAATGGAGGCTGATTTTATTTTGTCTCTGAATGCAATGCATGAAACACCAAAGCACCAAACTGCAGGTTTTTTCCATACAATGTAAATATTTGCTTCCAAGTTATGGGTTTGTCAGTCAGGCTTTAGTCTGAAGAAAATATTTGCAACCGAAATAGCAACCCTCAACATAAATAAGATTTATAATGGAAATGACAGTCTTGACTCTAACATTATGATTACATACCTCTACATAAAATGGTGCAGCCTTCCTGTTGTATAATCTACTATTGGGCCTGTTATGTGACCTAATTAAAACCCTACTTCAAGGATGTCCTTGTCATGCCTGCCAAAATATTAGGGTAATTTAGGAGTTCCCCAAGGAGGCACCTGTGAAACTGCAGACAGCAATCAAATGCCAGCTTTTGCACAGAAAGAGGACTTTGAAGGAAGTTGTGAGAAGCTGATTTTCACAGTGCAGTGTAAGAATTACTCCTCTTTCCGTCATGGAGATAAATCCGTATCAGATGCTCCTATAAAGAATTTTGTTACAAATTGGCCTCTATAATTAAGTTTATCATAAATCCTGTAATGACTGGAATCACGTAGTCAAATGCCCAGGAACCTGGGTGCACCCTTTCCAGAATGAGACGGGAGCTGGCCTCTGCTCATGGTATTGCTATGCCACCGAACTCCTGTCAGTGAACAGGACGGGAGAAGATTCTTTTTCTTTTAATGCAAAATAGGAGAGCCAGTCCTCAGAAGGCAGGACGTGGGGTCCACAGGGTGCCCATTTATTGTTCCCATGAGTGTGTAGGATGTCAGCTATACGTGACAGGAGGGGCGAGAGCAGGTGGAGGGCCTGCTGAGAAAGGATGGCTGGGATCCTTTAGGGGGGGGTCGGGAGTGCGAGAGGGGTAGTCGGGGATGGAAAGAAGCAGCAAAGGGGGAGAGGAGGAGAGAAAGAGACGGGGGAGGGAGCGGGACGAAGCAGGAGAAGGGGAAGACAGTGACAGTATCCTCAGCTCATGCTAGTTACGTGCCATACAGACCCCCATCACGCGGCAAACGTCCCCTTGGCTCACTCGGCAGCACCCGCTGGAGCGCTTTGCTTTCCCCAGATAACCCTACGAGAAAGCAGGGGAAGCAACATGTGAATATGAACTCTAATATGCAATTTTAAAATTTGTCAAACATTTCGGTGCCACCAGTGACTTCATCTTGTGCTCAGAAAAAGTTTTGTTGGTTAGCCAGTGAAGGCTGCTCCGCTGCAAATCAAATAAATAATAACTAAAGGGGTACCAGGAGTCATGCAGGTACGTGGCCCTGTGCTAATCAGCCGTATGCGTGCAGTGGCTCAGATGAGTCGGGGTAGCTGGAAACTGGCCAGCTGTCAACCCTGTAATCACTCCGACATCAGGGACAGTGACTTGTGAGTGGGCCACTAACCCTTCAGTGAGAAAATCAAATTATAAATGTATGCATTCTTCAAGCAAGAGTTGTACTGAGCAGCTGAAGAGCTTCCCACTTGCTGAAATACATTTGCCGAATGCATTTGTTGAATCACCTTCAATACCAAACGAGTTCAGAAAACTGAAGTTTGCTCATGGATAAGAAGCACAGGTAGTGAATGTAAATAATCTGGCAGTAAATAATTTGGCTTGCTTTAAAATGTAGTCATTTCTCTCCCTTCAGAAAATCTGGAGAGCTGGAAAGAACAAGTTTGTTGTGGGTAACCAGTAGATAGCACGATGTCCTCAGTGCTGAATACAGAAAAGGTCAGTCTGTAGCGAGGAGTTTTAGGGGAAGGAATTTCAGATTTCCCAGAGCTCAGTTGCTGCTTCTTTTTGCCAAAAGGAGTTTAAAATCACTTTCACACTCCCCCAGCATTCTTTCGGGAAAGAGTAATGTAAAAATTAGGGTCACAAAAGCAGCTGTACCCTCTCTTTGGGAAAAAAAAAAAATCTAATAATCTGGCTTCTAATTCTTGAAAAGATACCAAGGGAGTTCTAAACCCTTCAGCAGCTGCGTCCTCAAAAGGTGACTGAGTCAGTAATTTTTTGCAACTTTTTCATAGATTTAGGCTTGTAACATTTTTGTAGCGCAAAATAGTGGTCAAGAAACATTATCTGTGCAAATCATGACATCAAATTCTCATCTAGGCTGCTGCCAGCTAACCCCTGGGATTGCAGCCTGCTGGGTTTCAGTTTGGGTTTTGTTCTTTATTATTTTGATGTAGCATTGCTAATGACTTGTGAAATTTCTTGTGCTGAGCATTCAGTGCTTTTAGCACATTCCTGCGTTTGGCAGTTGTGGGAGAGGGTTACTGCAGAACTGCATTTTGCCATCTGGATGGTTTCCTTTTCAGAGGCCCTGCAGGGACAGGGAGATCGTAAATCTTTACTTGGCATTTTCAAAGGGTTAACAAAGGAATTAAAAGCTCCATTAGCATTGGAGAAGGATAACAGTCAGCCGCTGTGCTTGCATACTTTGGACTTTGAGACAATTTTGGCACTAAGGAGTTGAGATTGCCTAAACAAGGCTGAGGACAAATAAAATTTTGTAGGTTTCGCAGGCAAAGACAGTTACCTTAATGAGTACATGGGTAATACTGAAGGGCTGGAGTACTGTACGTGATTCTCAAAAAAACAATCTGGACATGGGGGCAGAGAAGACGGGTCAGGAGGAAGGAAGCAGTTTATAATGTTGTGCAGCAGTATCACAAATTTGCTAATAATGAATTTTGCAGCTCTGTTCAGTTTTTGGATTTGAATCCCATTATATATATTTTTTATGTGATAGATATTCATTGAAATCCCAATGTTATTTTGGATACTTATAATTCTATGCTCAAGAGCCAGAGAAATTTAAACCATTACTGTGCACACAAACAACATTAAAAGAACGTTATTAAGCTTGTGGAGATGAATAATGTTCTTTAATGTATTTCTGTGCATGTGTGCAATTTACTTCGCGTTTTGTTTTCCAAAACTATTTTCATCTTGTGGATTCATATTGATATTTGCATAGGTCAGCAGCAGATTGGGAATCATTAAAACAGCTGAATGTGTCACTTAAGCTAATGGAGTAGTTACTGCTGTCAGCAGCAGTA
Organism: Sagittarius serpentarius; assembly: GCA_034782735.1. Classification (NCBI taxonomy): domain Eukaryota; kingdom Metazoa; phylum Chordata; class Aves; order Accipitriformes; family Sagittariidae; genus Sagittarius; species Sagittarius serpentarius. Next base: position 12,724,230 of record JAVKLA010000058.1, read on the forward strand.
TTGGTGTGAGCTCGCAATAGCTTTGCCAGTGCTTTTCATAGGCATTTATTGGGCAGCAAAGGAAGGGTGAGACTCGGGACTCTAAACTTCTAGTCCTGTCTTGACAGAGGGGGATGTATTCCAGGGGACAGAGACTCTCCTCATTCTCCCTAAGTTTGCTCCTTTGCCAACCCACCCTTTCTAACCTGTCATGATGGCTGATCTTTCCCAGATCTGAGTCCTGAACCATCTCCTTGGTAGTCCGTACAAGGTGAGATTCATCTCACCTAACTGCAGATTCTGCAATGCAAATGTCTATGTCTGACCTGGTCTTCTAAGTGCCTTCTGTAAGCAAGTGTAGGAGGGTACACGTTTGACCTATTTTAGATGCCTGTTTTAGGTTGAGAAGAATTGTGCTTTGCTAGTGTCTTATTTCTTGACAGTGACTATAAAGGGCCTAGATGACTGGCTTAATTGAAATAACTACCAGCTACCCCAATTCCAGAACCAATTTGCTCATTTTTCTCTCCTTTCCTACTGCATCCTCTCCAAGCAGCAGCCCTTCACTGGTATCCTTGCTCCAATTTCTGGTTAGTCATAGGCTGGGATCCGACAGAATCATCTGATTGCTAGCAGATCTTTCTCCTCTCCCTGCCTTCCTTCCTCTGCCATTCTTGCCTTCATGTCTTTTTGTACATCTTGCCCGGCCATCATCAGGTAATGACATTGCCTATAAGGATCAAAAAGAGAAGATCCTGACTCTGAGACCTGTCAGCCCTTCTTTGGAGTACACATTGCAAATCATTACAGTCACAGCACCTTCCTCACCTTGGGTGTGGGGTGGAAGGAGAGCACTTGTGCTCTGCCTGTGGCACAAGGGTACTCTGACAGCGAAAGAAGCGTGGGAGATACATGCCTATTCACTGAGGATGGGGATTCAGCTACTGGATCCTAAGGAGGTGTCCGATACTGCACAACCCGTCTTGACCATGCCTGCACTGCTAAATAAAAGAGGACCAAGGACTGATTTCTGGCTCCCAAGGTCCAAGTAGCACGGGCTGGCTTGTGGCCACAGTGTTTAGGACCAGATCCCACTAGAGCAGATAGGTTGGGTCTTTGACCTAGCATGAGGCCCCGGGTCTCCTCTGAGACTCATGTGGTCCCAAATCAAAGTGATTATTTTTGGGGGGGGGGGTTTGCAGCCCAAAGATTTGCAAGGAATTGGGCTCTTTGGCAGCTCATCAGAGTTGCTTTTACAGCGTGAAATGGAGGATGTATATTGCATGTTGTAGTGCATGACAAAAGGGTATATAGGTATGTTTAGCACACAAAGTCTGAAGAGATATTGGAAGACTTTTTTAGGTGAACAAGACTAAACAGTGTAATCATCTCCTCAATACTATCTTTTTGGATCAGCTCTAGGAGCTCTTTTTTCTTTTATTTAGCAGCATAGAGAAACCCACAGAAACTCAAATTATTCTAAATGTGCTAGCTCAAGCATAAAAGACTGCATAATTATTTAAGCATGGGACTGGGACCTTACTAATTTGTCCTACTGCTTGACTTACCACTAGTTTTCCATTTTACAGAGTAGCAAAGCCAAACAAGTCTTTATTAGTCATGTATAGGGAGTTCTATTTTCATATATTTATCTCAACATTAATATTTCCATAAAAATTTTCTGTCTAGGCACATACCAGATGCACAAACCAGCACCATCCGTCCTCTGCCAAATGTGAAAACCAAAAGCGTAGGAACTCCAGATCTTCTTAAAAGTTAGAATTTTAGGAAGAATATTTAAATGCAGAATTATAAAGTGCAGAACAACATTTTTCTGTAGCTTCAATTAAAAAATGGCTGGGCTGCTTTAAGTAAAATTCTTCCCAAAATTCAGATTGACCACCAGTCAAACTTGAAATGTTTGAGGGTTAATTTCTGAACTTTGTTCAGGTTGCATGTGAATGGAAACAGCATTTTATAATAAGAAATCTCATTAGCAGTAAGAGATGCTTCCCAAACTCTCTGTGGTTTTAGTGGCTCCCAAAATCCCCTAATCAAGCTGAAGGGTTTTATACAAACACAAATGGAGGGACATGGATCCTGCATTGATTCCAGGGAAAGGTTCACTTTCAGAATTGTAATATTATAATACAAAAATTCATCTAGTAATTATTTTAATGAAATAAACCATGAAATGCATTATTATACTTAGATGCTGAGACTTTAAGTGGGGATGTAAATTTGAGAGTGATTAGATTCTTTGCAATGTTATTTTTCAGGTCCTTTTTACTGATCTTAGCAACATACTGTACAAATAGCCTTTCAGTGCCATCTGAGTCCTAGCGTCATTGAAATAGTATCACAGGGAGGCAAGGCTTATTTAGTAGTTATATAATGTAGCCACATAAGCACCTGGATAGGGAATGCAGCATTTTTTCTGTGATGTGTCTGTAAAGTTACCCAAAGCAAACCAAAAACTTTCTGCTTGATTTCTTTAGTGACTGGTGTTGTACAGATTTTCAAGAACGACTGAAGCCTTCACCTGTATTTGTTGCTTCTGCTTCTTTAAAATCCAGAGTTCAAGCACAGTAAAATCAATGGCAATATCTGTTTATTTCAATGGAATCAGGTTTTGGCCGTAGCAGAATACACAGAGAAACAGCCCTCATCTTTTTTTTCTTTCTGCCAACGGTTGGCTGTAGACTTATTTCAAAAGAACAAGAAGCTTTTCTAGAACATAATGGTTGGTGAGAAACTACCCAAAAAGTCCAGCAGGTCAAAAAAGGAAGAGGAATCTTGGGAAAAAAATAAACAAAAAGGATCAGCTAAATTTTGTGTGATATTTATGAGAACCATAAAATCCCCCTTGCTGAGCACAGGGGGCCTTAGAAGGTCACTACTCTGCTGGGCTAATCCCTGCCTAGCGCTCTCCAGCCCTGCCCAGGATCCCGAGAGCAGAAAGCGTCTTTGCCAGAAGGCAGTAACTCAGCACTCAGTAGGTGAGAGCACGGCACTGATAAACATAAATCCTGCAGCAGGTGTTTGGGGAAAGAATATACAACTCCTGCTAAGTCAAAAAACACTTTCGCTATTCTTCCAAAGAAAGAAAACACTGGAGGTGCTGGTATATTGAAACCAAACTGTGTCCCAGTTCCTAAGTTGAGCCCAGTAGCCTCTAATGCTCTCAGATTCAGTCAGATCAAATACTGGAACATCAGTGCTTGTAACACTGAAATTACATGTCTCTCTCTAGCAGTTGCCAGTGCTTTAAAATCCAGAGACTTTTTACGCAGAAGGAATAAAAGAGGAAAACTTTCCTGCCAAAATCCCTCAACAGTTTCCCTAAGCTTCAAGCAAAATTGTGAAAAAAGTCTACTTTATGCTCCCAAGGATTATTTTTCAGTCAGAATTTTTTTTTACATCTATTTCAGAGCTTTTGAAATTTATGTTTTAAAATTTAGCACATTGCATTAATAAATCAGAACTCTGTGGAAACAAATTATGAGACATAGTTCTACGTCAAAAAGATAAATCAGAACTTAATGGCCAGGATAGAAGATATTTTCTAATCAGACAGCTAGAGAACTAATTAATGTTATCATTTGTAAACCAACCAAAGAAATACAGCCATGTTCTTAGTTGGAATGCATAAATCTGATGGCAAAGTTAACACTTATCATTTGGATCATTTTGTCTAATGTTTATAAATCAGTCTGTTAAATAAGATTTGGGCAGGATCTATAAATTAACACACTAAATTAAATGTGTGTGGTTTCTGCTGATAAATAAGGACTTACAAGTGTTGGAGGTAACCAAACAGACAACAAATTCACATTCCTGGATTAGATGATGCTTAACCATTATAAATCAAAGCTGTAAATAATGTTTATCTCCTCAGATGTTCATGTTTCAGAAAGCCCATTTTAAAGAAAAAGAGAAAAGCTGTGAATTTAAATTCGGTCTCCTCTTTAGCATACAAATAGAGCACGTAGTAAAGACTGAGAGGAGCATGAGTAGATTCTCCTGTTTGAACTGCCACAATACTAGCTTTTATTCTGCTTTGTTTCTAAGCTTTGCAGCAAGCCATATACTCATATATGACTTGCTATAAGACTGTGGTTTGTACTATTAGGCACATGTGCAAATCGAGGAATGACTGTTTTTTCCCCCAAAATGAACACAACCTGACAAGACGGAAGAGTATCAGACTTCCCTCTGTGGAATTTCATCCTCCCCCTCCCCTGCTCCGACTGTCTGTGCAAACAATGGGAAGCTGAATACATCTCATGCCAGAAGGCAGCAGGTTACTAAAATACCCATGACATATTTATGCAAGAAACATGCTGTATAACATATGGGCCTTGGGAGCCTTTCCCACCTTCTGTCTGTGTGTATTTTTTTTAACTGTGAGGAGGCCTGATGAAGAGATTTGCTTCATCGGGAAAATGAATTTTAAGGCAGGATAAGAACAAAGCAATCAAAACAGGTGGCTGTAGACACAAGCCTGAACTTCAAAGAACTTTACTAGTTCTAGTGAAATAATTCTTGCAAACTTTAAGTCAGATGCCTAAGTGTCATCCTGGGTTAACAGGCAGAGAAACCTGAGCCTTAAGGAGGCTGGAGCCAAAATGTTCAGCAGGGGCCACCAATTTTGAGTGCTTGACTGAACAAATACATACAGGGCTTCAAGCTGAACATGAGAACATAGAAGCAACATAAATCAACGGTTTCTTTTGAAAATGCGGCTGTGGATTGAGGATGGCTGGAAAGGCAGCAGTGACAGCACTAGAGCTCAGTCACTTCTGAGCTTATTGCTGAAACTTCACCTCTTTCTATAGACCTTGTCCCAGAAACCTCCACTTACATGACAGCTTTAAGCTTTATGACTGCAAAGAATCACAATGAAGTATTTTCATACTACATAGTCCACAGCATGAGGAAGAAGTTTTCTGCAAATTATTTAGTCTACATAAATTTAGAAGCAGTTACATTTGACCCACGTGGATACCTGGGAGAGGATCACTTGCTGTCACACAGAGGACTTAAGTCCAATAGGTGTATATCTGAGCAGGGTTAGTAAGACATGCAACAGAGTTTAGTAAGAAGCTGAGTTTCAATTTCTGCCAAACTTTTGCTTCTTTTACCCCTTTGCTGTATCCTAACTGACACAAAGGGTCTCCATCTCCTAAACTAGGATTTGCTGTCTTTAATAGGATAGAGTGTAAAATGCCAACCCTGATTATTAATCAGGTTTGCTAGATGCCAGTCCTCCAATATCACTGTCTTGTATCTGTCAGCTCATTTGGGGTCTGCATGAGAACAGTTAGCTTAAGATAAATTGCCCTAATCACTGGAAGTAGTTTCAGTAAGTAATTTTGAACACAAACTTCAACAGTTTGTTGGACATGGGCGAATGGAGTCTTGAAAAAAAAAGACTGCACTTACACAGAGAATTATCCACTAGAACCAGAAAAGAGTTAAGTGTCTTTAAGAAAAACATTTTTTTTCTAATTTTATTATTTAGATGCTGTTATTATTACTATACATTATTATTAGTTAGAATGCGGTAAACTAACAAGATTATCCATGGACGGATGTTTTTTCTTTCCTCTTTGGAGCTGATTGATTTGCAACCAGTTTCGGTATTTCACCTATGAAACTGGACAGTACCCTTAATTTGAAGGTTTCCGTGCAGCCATGTGTGAGGAAATAGATTGGAAAAGATACCATTTACATTTATGTAATCAGCAGACACGGCTAAGCGTCACTATTCAGGCAGCAGGAGATGTACCATCTACAAATGCACTAGCCTCGCTTCACTGGGAAAGCCATGCGTTCCTAATTCGGCAAGCTGATGGCAGCTTTATAATCCCTACTTCCCTTGGTAAAGGGGGTGGCCACGGTGACTGGTGAGAGAGTGTCTTTTATTGTTGCTGTTAAATCTGTAGCGATGCGTGAGCATCTGAGCCTTTATGAAGCTTCTCTAATTCTGGCAATCCAAGCGAAAGGACAGCTTTCGGAGGAATACGGCATCTCTCTCTGGCTCCCCTGTAGAAGGCTCAGGAGTGAAAAGGGAAGTGAAGAAAAGTATCAGCTGCAAAGCTGACACTACACAGTTCAACATTTCAAGCAAAATATAAAAAAGAAAAAAGAGAAAAAGAAAAGGAGGAATGAGGAGAGGAGAAGAGCACAGTGAACCTTGCTTCTAGCAGTCTGCCAGACAGTTGCCAGATTTGCACTTGGGTAATTGCTATCTGACCAGAAAGGTTCTTTGATGCACTTGTGATGGACTTCTAGCTCAGTCCTTCTCCAGAAGAATTGGTAAAATACTCTGGTACATAGTAAGAAAAAGTAGGAGTTAATACCACAGTAGCAGCACAATTTATGTACTGCTTCGGATCCCTGAAGTCAAACCATGAGTCTTACAAACATCATATGCAACTTGCTAAAACAGTAATTATGTCAGTTTTAATGCAGCCAAGGTGCTACTACTTTCAAGGCTGAACCTTTGGGTTACAGTAGAGCTGCTTCAGTGTGCAGTGAAATACTGTGCCCAGTGTGTTTTGTTACAGATGTCAAGTGATGCTTCCCTTTCTTCTTTGGTTTCTGCAACAGAGATGATGTGGCCAAGCTCATAAGGAGCAAATATTCATCACCAGCTTGAGGCAGTGCCGTTGATTTCCATCAGAACAATATGACATGAATAGGGAAACCTGCTTAAAACTGATGTCACATTTGAGCCCAGTACTGTCCCCAGAGCCAGGGATTGAAATCACTATGTGTGTGGCCGAGAGTCCCTTCAACTCCCTTCTCGGCTCTCAGGGCCAAGCATGGTGCTGGGCTACACGGTGTCACATCCCATTAAGTCACTTCACATATGACATGATGCAACCTGACATAACATGTTTGGAGGGTTGAAAGAACGTTATCTCTGTGTCCGCAGGCGCTGAACACCAAGCTACTAAGCCTAAGCACGCAGGCGGTGATTCAGGGAATCAGTGAACAGGGCTTTTCTTTTCTTTTGGGGAGATTACATTAAGGCATAGTCATGAATCATTTTTCACTTACTTTACATAAGTCATACTAGGAGACTTAGAATTCAGATTTTATGTCTTAGATATATTTTTGCACTTCATAAGAATTAGCAACCATGCAGAGAACTTGAACAAACTCCAGGACTCCAACGCCAGTACGGACGTCTGGGTTTGGAAAAACACTCCTTTTGGTATTAGATTTATGAAATCTGGAGTCAGTGAATTTCTAATTTAGATTTTTTACTTATGTTAGAAAGTTATTTTTGCTTAGCTAGCATAGAACCAAGTACAGGTATAGACCTATTTGTATGATGAGTGAGGAGGATGCAAGGGACTGAGTGGTGACCTACTAAAATGAATAAATGTAGATTCTGTTTCCATCTTTGCCGGTGACTTAGTATATGATGCTTCTCAACTGATTTGTCTCTCTGGGCCAGAGACGGTGAAATGGTATCATACAAGATAGTAGGTGTCTACTGATTTAAAGTATAAGGATCTCTCTCATATTTTCTCTGCATTGATTTAATTCTCACTATAAATAAGCTTCAAAATAAAAGATGATTTGATTTTGAAATAATCTAAATTTCCTCCTATTCAGAAAACGACAAATCAATACACTTTGACAGCTTTGACATTTTTACCAAATGGAAATTATATGAAATCAATCCTGTCAACTCATGTATTCTGATAAAAAAAAAGAATAGAAAACCAAGAGCAAAGTTCCTGGTCAAGTTTACTTGCTAAATTGCTTGCAATGATTTATTTTTCTCCAGTGAAGGCAATTAGCTTTACTAACTGTTGAACATATACCCCACCTGAAATTTAGTTGCTTAAATACATTTGCATTGAAAACCTGTGCAGAGACTAGAATAGGAATATCTGCATAAGCCTCCCACCCCATCCTCCCAAATTTCTTCCCTGGTAGATGGTCACATAAAGAGCAGTTGCTGGCATTGCAATTGCTATGTCCAATCCTGTTTGGGGTGGGTCTAGCTGCTCGGCTCTAGGTCAGAGGGATGAGCAAATTCCATGTGGGACGCAGATGCCAGGTGAAGGCGGCCTGGCCCAGGCGACGTCGCTGGGTCCAGCACTGGCCCACGTATCTCCACCCGAAGCTCCTCCAACAGGCTCTGGGGCACAGCAGCCCCAGAGGAAGATATGGTTGGGTGGGGCGTACGAGGGGCTGGCAGGAGGCTCAGCTGCCCCCATATTCAGTGTGGGGTTGTCCCTTCTCTGTACACAACAGCATCAGAAAGCTTTCGGTGGGGTTGTCCCTCCCACTTCTGTTGACTGTGCTTTGTCTGAGCCGTCCGCCTAAGCGTTGGTCATTGTACCCTAATTCCCCTGCAATCTCTGTTTGCAGTAAGCCTAAGTGTTTCCATATCACCTGCAAGCAACGCCTCTAGCTACACAGGATGGGAGAGGAGCAGGCTGCATCACAGCCCTATGGGTGCCATGACGAAAACTGACCACTTCTTTATCATGGGACAACAGACGGGTGGGTGCAGTGCTGTTAAAACCATGGGGGGTGATGAGCGTCACCCCCGGCCTCCCAAACACTCGGTTGTTCATGAAGTTGTCTCACTCAGGTGTTGTCGTGGTTTAACCCCAGCCAGCAACTCAGCCCCACGCAGCCGCTCACTCACTTCCCCCCCACCCAGTGGGATG
>JAVKLA010000058.1:12733010-12762858 GCA_034782735.1 Sagittarius serpentarius
GGCAGGAGAAGCTGAAAAGTCCTTGACTGAGTCTAAACATGACTTAGCAACAACTGAAACCATCAGGGTGTTATCAAGACTGATGTCAGCGCTGTACCAGCTACTAGGAAGACAATTAACTCTATCCCAGCCGAAACCAGCACAGGTGTGTATTCAGAGGTTTTGTGACACAGGCAGATTCCCTGATTGATTCTCCTCTCTCCCTCCCTGTATGGTATCCACATCTTTTCTGCTTACGGCGGTGTCCATGCTGAAAGCATCCCTGATTTGGAGTGAGATGTTTCAGTCCAGAGCATTCAGAAACTCACAACATATTTCGTTCAGATGCCTGCCTCTTTGGTCAGCCGCAGTCACAAGCTCCTGTGAGAATCTTCTCGAATAAGTAAGAGGGTGAACGTGCCTGAGACCGCTGTGTTAAGGAAAAGGTTGCAATTCCAGCTGAATCAGACCAATTTTACTGTGATCTTTTATCAAAGGCAGAAATCAAAACTTATGCAGGAAATGTAGGTAAGCTATACCATGCCAAAAGTCCTTTTCTTATATACATGGGCACGTTTACTACACGTAGAAATACAGAGATATACCTACAGATCAGCTTACCATAGCATGTAGGCATGAAATGTGTTTCTTTTTTAACTAGTTACGTCTATTCATGATTTAAAGACTGATATATATTCATGAGCTCAATAATTTAACACATTAACAGGAAGAGAAAAATGTTTCTAATTTCATCTAATCGTGAATACCTTCTGGTTACTCATCTCCTGACAGGAAAGGAACTGCATCATTTTCTTTTAAAGATGAAGGATTTGGTGTATTCTGACAAAACATGGCTAGTATTGTCACACTGAAATCATTGTTACCATATGCTTTTCCAGTCTACATTTCCATAACTGACAGCTCTGAGACAACCCGTATAAAGAGCAGTCATAAATAATAGCCCCAGTAAGAGTCTAAGTAAGTATACTGTGCTATCACTGTCCCTTGTTAGTGGAGTATTCACGTTTAATGAACCAGTAGAATAAAATACTTTTACCTGTTGACTGAAGGCTTAATAGCTTTTAGAAGTGTCAAGGTTTCACCATGCCCATGAAAGCTAGCTGCACGTGCTTCACACTTCCCTAACACCTATAATGTGTTTCTGAGCAGTTAAAAAGACAGAGGGAAGAAACAGAGACAAGTTCCCATGTACCGAGCTTCCTGTCATCTGGCTAGATGAAAAGACACACTGATAGATGGTGAAATATAGTTCTCATAAATTTTTTAACAAGGAAGGCAGGAGATGCAATAGCTTTTAGACTACACTTTAACCTAACTTAGAAGCAAAATGAATAGCGCATTACTGGAGCAGTATGCGGAAAGAAAATGCAAATCCCCAAAACCCCTGGATAATTAGTAACTCACCCAGCTCTGCGCTCTTTCTAAATGTTGCATTAAATATGTACATGGAATTCTGATTAACCGTTAGATTGCTGCCAACATTTTTCTCCATTTGTATTGGCTTTGGACAGATTTCTGTCATGGAAAAAATGTTTCACATACCAAGTATCAGTCTCTGCTATTGTAATTTTCTGCAATTATCCTAAATTGAGTGACTCCAAACTGATTTTGCTACCTGAAAAAATATGACTTCTTACTGTGTCTAATGGTATTTTGATAGCAGGAAAACATAAAACTTAGAAATACAAGTGGTCGACTTTCAACTGTAAAGGAAGTCCCACATTTGCGTATGGGAAAATCAATCATTAAGTGTCAGCAGACACCCAGTTTGCCAAGGGAGCCGTTCCAGACATAGTACAGTTGTTTTGGTTTGTTTTTTTTTTAATATGCTATTGATTTTCTAAACAGTTGAGTATGGTTTATAATAGCAATAACCTGCATGAAGCCAGCCATTACACAGGATAACACCTAGTTTATAGAACATTAGCTTTTCCCTCTAGTAGTTAGCTGAGAAACTATATAGAAAGCAGGGGGATGTTAGGTTTTGTTTCTTTCTTTCTCTTGTTATTTAGTAATGAGTGACATTAAGGTGAACATTACTTGCATATTTTCAGGTACTTTTGGAGTGGGGGGAAGATATGAATGATCAACCATCCTTTTTTTTTTAAGGCATTAACTGGTCAGTAGTTTTGCAACTGGATCACATAAAGGCTGCATTTCATGAACTTATTTAAGCATGTGTTTACTCCCTACTGGAATTACATGCACTGAAAATTAAACATGCATTTAAGGGCTTTGGCTGAATTAAGCTGTTTAAAAGATATTTGGTTCCTAAATGAGAGGTGGCAAGGGGTTATTTGTATATAACCTAACTCGAAAAATTGGAACCTGGTCTTCATGTTTTCCCTTAAAGCAAGTAGAATACTGGCCAATTTATCATGTGCATTGGATGTGACTAATTTGGGGTTGTATTCAATTCTGATGTTTTTAAGAAGCCTTAAGAAAGTTATTCCTACCCTGTTAAAGGAGATATGAATGTTAAAAACTATGAAACTATGAAGTACACAAATTGTACAAAGGCATATTTCAAGTGTACCTCACTCCAGGCTGTTGCTGTCATCTTCTCATGCACTGATATCTGCCCTGCAGCACTATTTACTGGCTCCACCTCTCTTTCTCTGTTTTATCTTTTTTTTTTCCCCCTTCCTTTTTAATAAGCATATTGCTTCTCAACACATTTAGTATGCAAGTTCAGTGAAATGGTCATGTTAGTTATTGATGGTTGTAGCTAATGTATTATTATTCATCTTGTTACAGAAAATCAATATTTTTTAATCCTGTAACCACAAAACTATTTATGCTGTGGTGTCATCTCTTCTAGTGCGTCCTAATCCATTTCCACAGAGCTTTGAAGTGTTCCAGAATAATTTTATTGGTTTATCTCCTTATTGGTTGTTTAATTTTAATATATATGTGCTAGTGTTAATAGTTTTGACAAAACATATCCAGTCATTATACAAAACGCTGCAAAATCTCACATTCCTATTTTGTTTAAAATATGTTCAAGTCGACAGATAGTTACTTACAGGCACAGACTGTGAAAACCTCCAGGCTGGGATATGCTCTGATCCGCAGATAAGAATTACTACAACAGTAATAAAGATCATCTGCAAAAATTTGATTTCTGTACTTCAGTCTGAGGTGCTTGGTTCAGTCCTCTAAGCTCATTTGCTTTTAACTAGTACCTGTAAAAATCTGTATGTTTAAGGGAGGCATTATTCATAGAGAAGGCTGTTCTTTTTCTTAGAAGCCTGAAAATTGAAACAGCAGCCATACAATTCTCAACATTTACAAAACTGAAATATCGTGTGTGTTGTTTGGGGGGAGGATAGGTTTTGGGGGATTTTTGGTTTTGTTTTTACCTGAATGCATGTACACACCAGATGTACCACCCTTGTAGGATATATTGCTGAAAGAACTATGAAAGCAAAGGGGCTGTAAGCTTTTAGGCTCTGTCTATCAAGTCTGGTATTTTGACCACTGTAAACTGTAGTCTCCTTTTGGCACTATTTTTGGTAACTTTTCAGTGATAATTCAGTGGATTTAGAAGAGATCTCTAGCATTCAAATAACAGCTTCAAGGTAGGTGAAATCTAAGCTCTAAACAACTTCATACTGGTTGTAGAATAGTTTATTACAACACCTCAAAAGCTGTGTTTGAATGAACTTAGTGGAGCTACTAATTGCTTTCTGTACTTATTACTATTAATACCATTTCTATAAGCTTTGGAATTAAAAATGTAAATAAGATATTAAGCTGCCTAAGTATTTAAAAGGTTTAAAGGAAAAAAGGCTTACATCACTGTTTAGTGTTTCAGTGACCTCCAAAGGACAGATAACAGTGAAGACCAGCAAAATCAGACATTCACTGAAAAAAAACATTAACTTCCCATTGTCACATATTAACATGTCATATATCTCTCACTCTTCCAAATTCGGATTATTTTTCTGGATGCTGTAAAAATATCGTGCATTTCTCCATATTTTGATTAGAACACAAATGTATCTACATAGAAGCATGGTAAATTGTTGGTGGATGGATATCTTGATTTCCTTTAGACTGCAGAGTAAAGGCACAATGAGAAAGACAGAACAGACAGCACAACAGAAGCTATGGATTTGGAAAGAGCAGAATGCACTAAGCAAAAGTCATACTGAGATGTCAAAATCTGTAAAAGCAAGCTCTGCTTAGGTCAACATTGCATTAGATTTTGTTGCCGGCATAGCATACATTCCATATTGAATATATTTTTAAATCTATCATTTTCTTTATAAGAAGAAAAACTATCAGTTCCATATATGCTGTCCTAAAAATAATAATAAAAAAAGAGTAAACCTCTAGTTTGAAATTCAGCTTTGGTGCAGCAATGAACAACTGCATATTGTGCACCCATTTACTTCAGCAGAACTTTATACACATCATGATTTCAACGGGTTTTGCCTTGTGCTGTGGTGTATTTCTATGTTCTCCATAAAAGTTTTAGCATTTAATATCCGAGTACAACATTTTAGGCTTACTTGTTACAAAAAAAAAAAAAAAGCAAAGCTGCATGCTGCATTTTTGAACTGGAGTCTTAGTGTTCATTGTTGAAAATATTTCAGTATTTTTGAAACCTTTATTTTTTCACTTAGCTTAGTTGGGCAGTAGAATGTATGGGAAACTTAAAATATGACCGCAGGCTGCAGCACGGCACGGCGCAGTACAGTTGCCCCTCTGGGCACCCTCTCCCCTCTGAACTGCCCTGTGGGCTGGGTGTTACAATATTATGCCCTCAAGAAATGGCCGCTTGCAGGGAAAAAGTGGAGACTGAATTGTGACTGCGCTGTCCTTTGAGCCCTGCCTCTGCCCCGCCTCACAGAAGAAGAAAAGTTTGCAAGTCCACTTGTTGGCCTTGGGTCCCTTCCTGACATAAAGGCCGAGCTCCCCTCAGGTTGCCGGCCAGCGCCGGGGCCAGGCCTCCGACCACGCTCTCCCTTTTCCACCACCCACCGAGGTCTCAAACGGGTCCTGCCCACGTCGCTGTTCTCACACGTAGCAGAAAACGCAGGGAACCAAAGGGCTCTCCTTTTCCCCTTTAAGTCCATCCACAGTACAGCAAGATTTCATTTTCACCTGCTCCCAAGGCCGGGGTGGCTAACAGTGTGGTGGCCTGGGGTGCTCTGAGCTACATGCGGCAGCGCGGAGTGGTGAAGCTCGCAGAGCAGTCGGCAGAGCTGCTCTGTAAATCATCCTGTTCATTAGTAAACGGTAGTTAAGGAGTAACTCTGCTTGCACTTCACTTTACGGCCTCATGCATCAGCTGAGCACTGCACCCGCTGTTGGTGCTGGATTCCCAAATAAGGGGCGTCAGCGCTGTTAGACTGCAAAGTCGTCCTCTTTCTCTGACGTCTGAAGGACGCAGGGCTAGCAACCCCACACACTGACCCCCCATGATTGACTCACAGCAATATGCAAATTAGGAAAGCCAGGCTTCTTCTAGTCAAATGGGAATTTGAAATGTGTCTGATGCTCTCCCAACCAGTCTCCAACATAAGGCATTGAAGAATGTGTGTTTTAGATCACCTACGTGCTCAGTCCAAAACTCACGTGCATGTTTTACATCCCCGGTTCATCTTTCTTATCTTGATTTGGGATGGCTCAGCTTTGTGTCCTGAACAGCCTCCGTTTGATCCCTGGTTTGTTATATAGGAGGGCATATGTCACATCAAAAGGTGCTTTTCTACTATTCAGGCTGGTCTGAGCTTGGAGAATTTCTGTCAGTTAGCAGAAATATATCACCCACTGGTATATGAGTGCGTGCACCTGGGTGGGTCTGCCCGGCAGGCTCCCCTCAGGGCCTGAGCTACGCGGCCTAGGAGGCCCGCTTGTACCTGCTGGATTTCATCAGAAGCCTGTGTTGGGAGAATACTAATGAGCCATACCAGTAGAGATACCGCTTGTAGTACAGCGTATTCACACTCCTCTGGTACCTGCATTAGAAGCAAACAATTCTGTGACTATACCTCAGTCTCTTAGAAAACAACTTGAAGTCATAACAGCATCAACGTTTTCATTATCTGTCCTACATGGAAAGCATGAGCTGGGGAAGCTCTCCAGAACTGTCTGTGTTCATACTGAAATCAAAGGCCTGCCTTCTCTTGACGCATACCTGAAGGTTTCATCGGCACCAGAAGAGCAGCCTCTTGCAATGGCTGCGCTGCAGAAATACTCCATCCTGAGACTGGAGGGAAGCATTCAACAATCCAGAGAGATTAAAGCAGGTTAAAAGACAGACCTATTGTGTGGAAAAACAATTGGAAGCAAATTTCAGGATAGTTCAGTAGCAGCTGCAGGAATCCCTGGGTGAAAGTCCATGCTGTGCAAATCCAACTAAACCGGTGAACTTGCGGTGTGTACACTGGAATTGGCACACGGTGCCTGCTATTAGGAAGACGCCACCTGCTCCCTGGCTGTGGTGTGGGAACTTGTGTGTTCTCAGCGCACCACCACCGCTTCACAAACTCGCCAGGCATATCTGGAGAAGCTTCACTGTCGCATGGCGATGGGGACCTGAAGGTCATAAGGCAGCTAAAGACTGTCTTCAGCTGAAATCACTGGCCATAACCCTAACGTGGGGTGTGGACTAGACGGTTTTTTCAACCATCAAGTCTAGGAATGGTCATGTTGAGAGGGTATTGTGCAACAGCTTCTAGCCCTGCAGGAACTAGAGGTCTTTGTCAGGTACCCAGCTCTCTTCATTTCACAAGCACTGATATACTGCTATCTGCAGAATTTGTTAGAGTCTTGTGGATGAATGTCTTGTTCACTTTCACAGAAAATTCTAGTAAACCACTGATTTTGAAAACCTCTTGCTTCTGCTTTTAAACAGGAAGATGGGAGTCTGACTTTGGATTGTTAATTTGAAAAGATGAAGAGAATTCAGATCTTTCTTAGCTTTTCAATTTGCAAAACAATTTTTGTTCCATATATTCAAATGCAGATATTGTAAAATTAGGTACTTAATTGTAATTTTAAATAGAGCTGGAATACTTATTAATTGCCACATTTGCGGCGTTTGAATTATTTTCATCTGTCAGTATATTAAGTGAAAAAAGAACATTCAAAGGATGAATGGGAAAATTTTTACTGGGAATTATGCACTTGTGTTGGGAAAAAAATGCAATCTGAGAGCAGGGAAGACCAAGGCTGAAGTAGATTCCATGACAAAGACCAAAAGAACTCAGTTGCAATACAGTTCTCTTTCATGAAACAATATGTTGGATCTTATTGAATCTGATGCATAATATAAAAACTAGAAGATTGTTTTAGTGCCTGGATGATTACTATTCTCAGCAGCCATAAGCGAAACAGGTCTTTGTCTCGGTCTCATTAAGGACACTCCATGTTTTGCTCAGCCCCTGAGAAAAGAGATGCTTTAGGCTGCTCTCCAGTGATTGTTTTATTGTCTACAAGGAAAGTTGCCTGATGGCCCTACAGGATCTGCACGTGGGGAGCACAAAATCTACCTGAGATTGTATCTTATGTAGTCGTATAAGGATATGACGCAAGACACAACAGTTAAATGGAGTTAAAATGTGACCACGTAAATCAACTGAAGCACATGGAGAAGTATGTGAAGTTAAACTTACATTTGGAAGGCCCAGGCTTAGCGATGCATTTCTTTCATCTCTGTTTTGTGTCAAACAGGCTCTTAAAACTCTTTTCATGTACTTCTTTGGTGGGTAAATAATAACAACAAGTCAACATCAGCCATCTGTTGCACATTAACAATTTTAATTTTAATGCATCCAATGACGCCTGGCTTAATGGTCTTTTTGAGTTTGTTGCCAATATCAGCAGGATGAGCTTGATAATTGACAAGGGTATGTAATTGATTGTCGCAGGTGGAAATGTACCACTTATTATTATATACACAGAAGTGCCTTCAGAGACTGTAGTTTTGATCTCTAAAAATGTAAATTGTTTTGCCTTTGAAGGATGAAATTTGGTCTTTAAGGCGCTGTCAAAGGCTAGCTGAAGGAGGAAAAAAAAAGGCCCATTAAGGAAAATCAAACCTGAGCTGTAAGCCAGCCATAAATTACTAGCAAAATATCTTTTCTGCAGACCCAGTTTTCAGCAGCAGATTTGACAAAGGACAGTGAGCAGCAATGCAAACTCAAGAGCAGAACAGGTGCCTCCAAGAAAAAGTGTCACTGCTGTCATCCAAAAGCAGTAACCAGGATCTTGTATCCAATGACAGTTGAGAACGCAGTATGGAAAAAAAAAAAATCTCTCATCAACACTGGTATTGCTTTTAAACATCATGTTTGGCTTGTTCCACAAGGACAAAGGGGAAATAGGCATCACTGCTCATATCTCAAGCTGAACAGGAATGGGAAATTCTGCTGCTTTTTGAAGGGAAAGTACAGGCTTTACATTCCAGTACAAAAAAAAGGAATAATTGTGCCTTTTCTTTCTCACCTTCACAAATTGAAAGAGCAGAGAAGTAGTTTTCTTAGAAATAAGCTGGCACAAATTTTTGCACCCACTTATTAAAATAGCACTTTCATCTAAAAGAATCAGACATGTGCTATGTCCTTTAATGTTCAATATACTTCATAATGTTTAAATGGCTGAAGGGGACCATCTTCTTCAAGATTTTCACCACAGACAGTTCACTTGTGGAAAACATCTCTCATGACTACTTGAAATTTCCCCTCACATAGCAATGTGGTATCTTCACGGTGGAATTCAGGAGCTACAAATTACAAAAAGAGACAGAAAAGGTCCAGAGATGCCAGAGAAGCATTTGTTGTGAAGCTGGCAATAAGATAGATGACCTTCCTGTCATCTTCAGGAATGACAGATAAGTGAAGTGGGCTAATGGAGCGACAGAAAGGTGCACTGTGAGCTATTCATCCAGAAAAATGTTATCTGCATTTTAATGTTATGGGTGGTAGCAACCTTTGAAGCTGGTTTAAGAAACTAAGTTTTGGAAGTTTTTCTGCTTCATTGTAATGGATGACTATACAATAAAGTCACAGCTATAACAATATCTGGTAGTGGTACTTACATAAAGTTGGGCAAATAGAGCCTGCAGGTTTTTGTGAGCTTTTTCTTTCCTTTTTTTGGTTTTGTGGCACTCATCACTGCAGTATCTAAGTATGCTCTGGTTAATTAGATATGCATGATAGGTTCCTTACTGGGAGCCTGCTTCCTAGTTTAGGAGGTTTTGCTTTGGGTAAACATGGCATTTTTACTCTTCTCCATCCCCCATTAATTTAAGGATGGTGAGAAAGCTTCTCTCAAAGAGGCTCCTGCAGTGCATCCTGAATGTCATCATTAGCCTGGAAGTTCATTTCTCAGCTAAATATTTCAGCTGAAATTATATATTTCCTGCTCCTGCATACTTTGATGTAGGCTCTTTAGTTTACCTTTTCCCACAAGATTGCAACTACCTTGACAGATCATGGCCAAAGACTTGGTGAGTTGGACCCTAACTTGCTGAAGGTGTTGAAAGTGAACCTTATGTTGGCATCAAAAGTCTGCAAGAAGCTCCCAGTGGCCTGGACCATTGACATGCTGTGTATGAACTTGCTCCCACTTTCACCCCTGATATGGCAAGTGCCACAACCCCGTTTGGGACTTCTGACTCTGGGACATGGACTTGGATGGGGCTCTGTGAGGCCTTCCCAGCCACCTGAGCTAAGAGACTTTTGTCCATGCTAAGTGAAAGACTAAACCTAACAGGATGCCAGAGCTCTGCCTAAGTCTCACAAATACCGTTCACAAAGAGCATGGGTGCAACTCCTTCAGACTATTGCCCTGTTGCAGCTCTTAGTGCTCCTGTCTTGCCCACACGAGGTTCAGCTCTGGTCTGTATAGGTTCTTACACTGTACTGGTGTCCTATACTTTTAATGACAATCTAATTAGTTCTTTTTCTTGGCACACTTTTGGGGCTGAAGCCTGTGAATTTGCTTTTCTGAGCTTACCACTTCAATGATTTCTCTATATATACTTATTCATCATAATCTGCATAACAATAATTTTATCAAAGTATTTGTTTCCTACTGGAACTGGCCTCTGACAATTGCTTTTATCTGAGAATTTTTTGAACAGTGGAGAATGGAAAAATCCTTTCTTTTAAACCATAAAATGCTGTAAGTGGCCATATTTTTATAAAAGCTGTCAAAGTTTTGTGAATCATGAAATCAAGAAATTAGTAAGACTGCAACCTGTTTGTAGATGGCTTGTGAGGATCATTGAATACATTAGTTTTAATGGCCAATTTTACCACTGTTAGCTCAATCAGCACAAGAATTATATTTCTGAAAGCTAAGACAACTTGGGCACATTATCCAAATTTCTTTCCAACATGTTGGAAGCAAAGCAAACTGCTGTGTTTACTGAAGAGGACAGCTTTGCTGTGAGAGTTTATTTTTATTCCTCTTCTTACTCAGTTACAGGGAAAGATCCTATAATTATCAACTATCTTCTAGTGGTGATTTACTTGACGAAGATTGATTAGCACAATCAGTCGCTCTAAAGCAATTTTCATCACCAAATATTAGATGGTTTCTTTTCCTACTTGATTAGCAGTCCTGCTGCAGGTTACATTGTAGATGTAATTCTATAAACACGGCCTGCAAAGTGTTCTTATATGGCAAATCCGTATCTAAATATAGAAATTCTTAAATATTTATGGATACTAATTGTGTGCATGCGCATGTGCACACATGTGTGTGTGTTTGTATATATGCATATGAAGAAAATCTGAAAATGTTGATTATATTCTAAATATGGAGCTAAAGATTTGGATTCAGAGATTAATCTTCCATATATGTATATGAATAATATTTTTCTGTGATCTTATCATCCTGACCCAGCATAATCTGCGTAAAAGAAATAAAAAAATCCTTAGATATGCTTAGCAGAAACTAATACACTTGTCCTTAAAAGTACAGCTAGATTAATACATTTTAACTCAGGAATTGTGTTCAGATTGTTTTGGGTTTTTTTATTTACTTGGAATGCTTGCTTTTTGAGCTATTCTGTTTTAAGCTTTGGGCTTTAAAGGCTGCACTGTTTGGCTCTGTTCTCTAGGGCCGACCTTAGGTAAACTGCTGCCCCAACTGAAGAAATCATAGGTAATTCCTATCCTACAATCTTCCTCAGACTGAAAAGAAAGCAGAAGTAACCATGTTCAAGTACAGATTCAGCAGAGTTGTTAAAGCGTCTGCAACTCTAGGTATTGCAAGGCAATGAGTAGAGTATAGATCACATAATATAGCTCGCTCTTAAAGCCATGTAAATAATACATTTGCTTATAAAAATGTTATACGTGCATTAAAAAAACCCCCAGGTTTAATGAGCAACTGAACATTGTTGATGCTCCTTCTTGGTGCAGTTTCCTATGCTGTACAAACACAAGGGCAAGCAGACTGCAGGTACGTGCACAGGAAGCACAGAATATCTATCAGATGGGAGGTTTCACTGCTTTGAGTAACTTCTTAACCTGGGGCTGATCTAGAAAAAAGGGAGGAGGCTTCTACCCCCGGACCATGGCCCAAGACAGCAGTCTTCCCTCAGTAAGCAGCAGTGGTTGTGCTGCAAAAGGAGAGGCTGACTGTGAAGCCTGTGTAGGGGATGTAGGACTTGGGAGAAGGACAAGTTCAACAGGTGGTTGTAGTGGGTGCCCATCTCCCACCGGGGCCAGCAGCCAGCGTGAGGAGGTTCCCAGTCTCCTTCAGTGGCTGAGATGAAATTATTTCCTGATTTCCCCAGAACTCATTTCCCTGCTGGGTAAATTCAGTCTTTCACTTTGCCTTGAGTTTCCTTTCAGTGCCAGCTTGGCTACTCAGTTCCAACAGCGGATACAACATTTTAGACCAAAAATTTTATGACATAGTGAAGCAGGAGAAATGAAAACCTTTTGAAGTTTCAGTGGACTTTCTCAGTCTTGAAACGGGGCAAGTCCTCCTGGCTTGGCACAACCCAGCCCACAGCTGGGCACCGGAGAATGTACTCTCCTGTATCTCCTACTCTCGTGCGAGTCAGAAAGGCAGATAAAACCGGGAAGACAATCTTGCATTTAAAAATCAAAACTGAGCAAAGCTTCTGAATTTTTCTTGAGTTGCTAAATACATAGCCCTGTTTTCAGTGAAATCTTAGCTCTGTATATCTCCTGTTTTTCTCTGTGCTCATGTTGTGTCTACTGTAAGAGTTAATGGAGTTGTAACTTACCATACACAACAAAAGAACATAAGAAAATGATGTTGTAGTGCAAAGTCACACAATTGCTACCTTATAAAATGCTGAAAAAAATACGTTCGTATTTTTGCAAATATATCTGGGCTTTCTCTTCTATAAACACTCAGCCCCAGAGGTAAACGTTTAAAAAGGATTCCCTTGATCTGAAGGCAAAAAGTACATGTTCACATGGAAGTCCCAGTTTGAATTCTTGCTTACCAAGTAGCTGCAAAGAATAAGTAATCAGGCTAGTACACACAATTCTTGTCTCTAAGCATGGTAACAGGCTGTAAAATTTATAGATTCAAAAGCCTGAGGAAAGAAAAGCAGATACGTAAGCTTTTAGAAAGGTAACTCTGTTGTATCACTGTAACACACAAAAACCCATGACAATATCATCACAAGGAAATGCTATTATTCTGTGTAATTATTGTATTCTAAGAGAGGAGCTTTAAGTCACTAATGTAGAACCTAAGTTAACAAAAAGAACAGGAAAATTTCTTGAGTCTCCAATACTCAATTTTTTCCTCATGTGTATATAGTTAGTTCTAAATGTATGGGATATTACCAAATACAGCACTTTTTACAACACAGGAGATGTTAATAGCAGGAATCGTCATTATATTAAATTTAAACTGTAACCTCTTTGCAGACTTTTTTGCAAACTCTCACCATCAAAAGCAATGATGGTAGCAGGCAGCATCCAGCATGGTGAGGCTTTTTATGTTAGGCCATTTTCCATTTCTGAATTGTCTCTGTAGCACTAGTAGCATCCACATACCACAGTTTGGGACCCCTTAATTTATGTCAGGAATCTGGGTGAAAGCAGTAAGCTCATGTAGAAGGACTACAGAAGTTTTTACCTAGCGAAAGAGAGATGTTGAGATTATTTTAAATAATATTTGTGGCAAATCACTCTATTCCAGCTGAACAGTAATGAAGAAAAGTCACTGATCTGGAATGATTTCTGATTCTCGTAAAACCTTTGATTATTCAGCTGGACAACACCTCTCAGATTATGCAGTACGACCTCCTGTGTGGACCATGACGTTGCTGTACTGTAAACCAACAAGAAATGTTTCTGACTTATTTTTGAACACCATTAATGAAGGTGACTCAGGTTCATCAGTAGAAAGCATTTTTCCATTATCTAATTGCTTGTCTGCTAAGAAATGTTTCCTTTTATCTAATTCTGATCTTTAAATTTTACACCATTAATTCTGATTTGATTTCTAAAAAGCAAGCAAGCAAGCAGTTATTCCTTTAGCTTTCTCTTCAGATGTAAGCAACTGGTAAATAACTTAAAAGACAATTAAGTAATGCCAGCTTAGTGCTCCATAAGATATCACCTTTGCCATGACTGTGTTTCAAATGAGACGAAAAAAAAAAAGTTTAAAAAAAATGTTTTAAAAAAAAGATCTCCTGAGTAGCTAAATCTAAAATATTAGACACAGAAACCAAACCCAACCTTTTATAAAAAAATATACTTCCAACTGAAGCGAGCGATACATTTAGTTTTTGTTAGATCTGAGTGGATACTTTCAAAATACTTCGGCAGACAAAATATTGGAAATCTCAGTTATATATTTGCACTGAAGAATATGCTACAGAATTACATTTATTAGCACAAAATCCCATGATAAGCCCTCAAATCCATTTGAATGCTCCCTGTAACTATGACTTTTCACAAAAGCAGGAATTAGAAAATATATAACCAACCTTTAATTCAGATCCTGAACCGGGCCTTTGAAATGTGTGTCGCAAATAACAAATCATAGAAGACATCAAATCAGGAAATAAGAAGTACCTTTTATGACTGGTTTTCATTGTGATGCAAGTTCAAACTTTTGCAAGAAACCTTTTAAACGATAGGCTGGGAATGAAGGTTTTCTGCTGAAGAACATTGCAAATTCCCATCTCAGTGAGTGATTATGAGCATTGCCTGATGTCAACTGCCAGCGTGGTTGTTTGTACTCTACTTGGCTTTCCTTTTAAGTCTCAGGCTTATATCACACTGTTTTCTCTAAACTCATTATAGTTGGGACTAAAATTTGCCGATAAGTCATAACGTTTTCCTAGAGACCATCTGGTGTCCAAAGTCACGGGAATGTTGGCTGCTCTGCCTGACCTCACATGCAGTTAATCTTAAATGTGTTACTCTTCGTTTAGCGGAGGAGAAAATGAAGTCAAGACTGTCTCCTTTGGCTGCAAAGAAGGAAAGTTTAAAAGAAAAAAGAAATGCTTGAAATAGACGTCAGAATAGTAAGTGATAATACCTAACCCTGTGGAGCTGAGGTTGAGAGCTTAAAAGATCCTTTCTAATTTTCAGATGAAGGGTAATTATTACACAGCAAGGTTCAAATTCAAAAAAATAACAGTAAAAGTTGCAACACGAGAATTGAGACAACAGACAAGTAACTATGGAGAAACACCCCTTTATTTTGGTCACAGCTGGATTTTTAAAACAGATCTTCTTTTCCAAGGAAGTCAAAGTCCTGCCTGCTGCTGTGAGAGGTTGGACGCTGCTACTCGTGTGCTGCCGGACGCTTCGCCGAGAGCCGCTTGCCCGCAGCTGGTGCCGCCGCTTGCCCGGGAGCCCCGCACCGGGGATTGCACGTGAGGGGCACATCTCCTCACCCTGATGTTGCAAGGTGCTCTGCATTGTCCCTCCAACAAAAAGCTGTGTTTGGCAAGGGCAAAGGGGATTTATGCCTCCGTCACACGTGTGACCCCCTGAGCCTTGCCAGAGGCTGCCGCCGTAGCCACCAGCTCGGATAACCAACGTCTGCATCTCCTCCTGTGAATAACAACAGTCTGTATGGCTAGATAGGGATGTCTTCACCTAGCAGTATTCTCGGGACATTCTTCCTCTTTCTCTTCAACACAAGACTAAATCCATAATTGCAAAGCTGCTCACAGGGATGGTGGAGAATTGTTTCTTCCATGCTTTAAGGAGAACCCCAACATGTAGATGATGCTTAGAGCAAATCCTTTGACCACATTTATCCTCATTCTACAGGGAACTGAACAAACCCTTGTCTGCCAGCGTTAGGATTCATATAATCAGACATGGTTACTTTATTTGTATTTATTTTTATCCACTGAAAGAAAATATCATTCTTTTTCTAGAAGAGATTGATTTTATTTTATTTTTTCCAGAGAAAGCAGCCTACCCCAAATTGGAAGATGTATGCTTAAGGACATTATAACACTGGCAATAAAACAGCAACCACAAATCCAGCAAGAAGTCCAGGGATTGTTCTCAAAGGCAAATAATAAAATGACATTTTACTGGTGATGATGCCTATTCTAGACAGGCAGTGACAGCTGAGTGTCAGTGAT
This sequence comes from Sagittarius serpentarius, assembly GCA_034782735.1. Classification (NCBI taxonomy): domain Eukaryota; kingdom Metazoa; phylum Chordata; class Aves; order Accipitriformes; family Sagittariidae; genus Sagittarius; species Sagittarius serpentarius. Next base: position 12,748,582 of record JAVKLA010000058.1, read on the forward strand.
GGATGAAGCAATTCCTGTGTGTGTATACATAGGCACCAGCAAAGCCACCAGCACACGGTATTCTTTCCAGTGATGTTAATTGGGGTTTTGCCATTAAAATTAGCTTGAGCAGACTTAGTCACCTAATTACCATGGGTCTAATTGTACATATCTACAAGAAAGAATTTAAATAAGTAACGTTTTTAAGCCTCTTCAACTGTATGAATATTTGACACCCATCCGAATGATTTCAGTGAGATACCCAGAGACCTCCCGAGCTCAGACCTCGCTGGAGAGTGGGAATGAATTTGTTTCCAGAGGCATTAAGCATATAATTGCAGGGTGGATCAATGCCACCTGGACAAAAGAACCCAGATGAGCTGCAGATGTCAGGTGTCCAGTCAACCTAAAAAAAAAAAACAAACGAACTTGCACAGTATTGAGGATGGATATAGCATTGTCCAGCCTTGGCTTTAGACAAGGTAAACATCTGAAGAGATCATTAATGCTGGGGGACAAAACAATGAAATATTCCCCAGGTAAGTGGTTGTTTTTAATGAAATGGCAGACGTGTGAAGCTCCTAAAAAATTTAGAACATTATAAACCTTGAAAAGATATATTAATAAGCCTACCATTGGTAGCATATATAACTACCAGTGGTACATAAAAACATATGCACACCCTCTTATTTGCACAAAATTACTGCCATTAAAAAAACAAGTGCTGATGAGTCAATGTTGTGACTCTCTTTACCTTTGATCAAAGTACTTCTTGTTATATCTTTGACTTACTGAATTCTAACAAGAGGAAAAAGGATTTCCACATTTAAAAAGGACTCTGGTCTGAGAGTCACAACTGTTTCAGAGACTGACGCTTAACAAAAATAACAATTCATACGCCAAATGTCATAGCTAAGCACTGTAATCTATTTCTTTATTATAACCATTTGTTAGCAATCTATCCACAATGCTCAAGTCTAAAACTATTACATCAGCTATTATAAAAGAATTCTGGCTGAGAGACAAAGTCTGATACAAGATAGCAATACCAGGATTCCTGCTAATAGTTGTACTTCATGTGGCTAAACTCTGAGTGCGACTAGAGTACCAAGGCGTTCACAAGGAAATACATTAATAATGGTTCACTTAAGGCACTGCAGTCCCTCTCAGCTTGCCCCATGGGATATGCTTTTCATCCCACACCTTTAAAATGAGCAGGGATACTAGCGACTCAATGATAATCCCACTTGCAAGAAAACTAAAGTTTACTTCCATTTCGATGTGAACTCGGGCATTTCTAAGTGCCTCAGCTATCTGATCTTGTTTTAGGAGTTCCATAATAATACACAAGGTAGTATAATTTATAGTCAAGCATGAAAAGTTTTGCCATTTATATACAGACACATATCTTCTAATTTACTATTCTGAGCTATATCAAGGTTAATAGAGTTATACTAAATCTCATCGCTTGTGAATGCAATTACCAAAAATTCAACATGTAGTTAAACAGGAGCCAGCAGCAGGTCCTGCTGCTGGATACATGTTGTTATATTAGAACCTCCTTGCTCAAGTGCAGACATTAATTTTTACCAGTGTTTAAATGTTTGATTCTGCACCACAATAAAGTAAATTGAAGGGAACAGTGGGGATTGATGCTATTCATATTATTTCTACATTATGCATACATCTGGGGCTTTCTCAAGACAGAAGGATGTGAATTGCTCACAGTTACTCTTCTCTTCTTCCACTTGAAATATATGTGGTATACATATGTATTTATAGGCAGATTATAGTTGAGCATATTACATGTATGTTGCATATGGTTTATATGTGTGCACACATAACTTTGAAGGTAAAGTAAAACCATGAAATAAGAAATTTTCCCTTTATTTACACTGTTTTCCACAACCAATAGGTACATGAAAAGGTGATTAAAAAAACATTGCAACTCAAAATAGATTATGAGGCAGTTCCCTCATCTAAATGAATGCCTATGTTTCTGGAAAAATAGATTGCCTTTTTAAAAGGATGAAGGTACCTTCCGCTGTGACTAATCTTATGCAACCATCTGAGAAAGGCATAGCAGGAAACAATTTATTGAGTGTAATTATTCAGTATGCAGGTAGCAGTAAATAACACACACGAGCTTCTTAGAGTATACAGTCAGTAGAAAAAATACCTAATTTCTGAGGATTTTTGCAAGTCTCTTTTCAGACCAGAGTCAACATCGAGCTTTTAGGAAGAGTGCATCAAGATCTGCTGTGGAAAGACTTTGGACCAACAAATCAGCTTTGGCTATTGTCACTGTAGTTCTGTGACAGTGATAAAATGGATAATATAGCAGAATGTGGATCATATAGCAGTCTTATTTTATGAAATATAAGAACACATAATTACTCAACCAAGTTGTTAATATAATATGAAATAATCCTAATTAAATGTTTCTGCTGCATTACCCTCTTCTCTGGCTGTATAAAATGCATATTGTTTCAATTACGGTATTTTGGAATCTATCAATTCATCATCTTCTAGATGGCTATTGTCAGAAACTATATGAGCTTGAGATATAAGATGGGTAAAAATGTAATTTAGACTTCATACTCCCTTCAAAAGGAAATCAAGTATTCATTACATTGATCTCTTCAGCATATAGAAAGGGAGCCTAAATGTGCCTTCCAGAAACTTGGCATAGGCAACATACAGAATGCTGACACTGATATTCCTCACTCCCTACCATTCTGCTCCCTTTTTGTCTTCTTTGACTGATTCAAACACTAAGATGACTCTTCTGGTAAGAGGTTGGTCCTTATTTCTTGGCCGCATTCTCGTAAGAGAAGTTACTGGAAATAGTCCGTAGCTGTTGTTTGTTCCCCTGAGAAAGAAACTTCCTATTTTTGGAATGGGTTCCTTCCTGTGCCTCACTCTATCAATGGCTATCAATACTAGATTATCTGCCAAGGACCTGAAGACCCTTGAATTTTATCATTTTGTTTTAATCCTACATGCTTTTTTACTTTTTTTTTAAGTCCTTAGGTATGCAAATGCATTAAAATAATAGTTTTCAATTTTTTATTAAATATTTTAAAATATACTTAATTTCTTAGTACTAAACTGCTATTCTAAGCACCTTTATTCTAAACATCAAGGAAATTTAAAGCAAAGGCAGGACTGGTAGCATCACCTCTGTTTTGTACTTCCTCTTTAAGAGTCTTGAAAGATTTATATCACCTGGATAGCTTGCTTTATACTGTCTTTTAGACTCTTTGTTGGATATGTGAAGAATTTATATGGCTAATAATCCTATAGATAATGCCACATTGCCTAGTATTCTGAAAGCTTGACCAAAAAAAAAAAAAAAATCGGATGTGTTAATGGACAAGTGAACAGTCACGTTTGGGTTTTTGCATATTTTCTTCCTTGTGTGCTGGTATTTTTAATAGTGGTAACTTCTGTTCTGATTGCAATTTTATATTTAAAATCAAATTTAATCACATTTACCTAAATGCAGACTCAATTTTGTCATCCTTCTTTATTGCTGATACCAGATCAAGAGATATGGAATAATCCCCCAGTAACAGCATTTTATTCAAAACTGTTCAGTGGGTTTGTAGGTGACCCGAATGCATTATTGGATGATATTTCATCTCCTTCATTCTGCCTCTTTTGCTCAGCATATATATTATTTAAACTGTAGGTCGGTGTCTTCCCGTGTCTTTTGCAGTTTTTGATGTCTTTCCTCCTATAAATATTCTTTGCCTTCCCACTTTATAGCTCTTCATTGTTATGGCATGAGCTCAGTCCCAGTTGCTTCTCTCAGTTTTGTCATTCTCATATTTACAGTATCAGTGTTATTGGATGTGGTATCTCCTCGGATGCCAGCATATACATTCTAGTGCTGCTTTTTTATGCTTGGTTGTTGGTTTTTTTTTTAATGCACTGAATTGAGTTATAGCTTTCACTAGTATTAGACTTTGCTCTGACAACTTAGGATGCCTTGCATCTATTATCTATCCTAGCCTATATTCTTCTTAAAACCCTATACTCACAGTTTGATCACACCATGAACTGCATAAAAAATAAAATCCATGTGTTTCCCTTTGCTCTTCCAAGTCTCCTTTAAATGTGACTTTTTTAATACAATATGCCTATTAAATGGGTATCAATTTTTTGCATCTTTATGTGTAATCCATCTTTTCTATGTCAGTCACAGATAGCACGTAGCCTATCAGGTATCCAAACCTTTGAGTTCAGTAATACATGAGCGTATCTGGGTTTCCACAACTGATTACCCTTAACATTGTCACAGGGACTACAAATCCCATTGTACTGCATTGATACTTCAGCAGTTTCAGTTTAGCAGTTCAGCCTCGGTGCTGCTTCTAGCACATTCTGAATACCTCCTTGTACATAACCATTCTTTTTATCATTTTGTAGGTATTCCTGGTGTTCTTTTTTTATTATTATTTTTACAATTTCTGTTCAGGATCTTTGACAATTAATCGCCACCCTTCTTCAGCTTCTACTCCAGCCTTCTTAACTTTCCATTGCATTTCTCCCTATTACCTCCCCAACTTTTCATCAGCTTTCCTCATAGCTAGCAGTGCAAAGGGATTTGGAAGGCTGTTGTAGTTTGTTTTTTTTTTAATTTCTCTGTACTCTCTTTCTGAAGAAAAAACACACAGAAGCAAGGAAAAGGCGGAGTTCCCAGCTTCTTAAGTATGAAAGATCAGCCTGACCCAGGAGCTTTCAGAAAACCTTATTAAACTCCTGCTACACATTACATTGCCTTTTAATGTTCCCAAATGCAAATGTAACAGCCACCAAAAGCAAGAAAAAATGCATATGGCTCATCAATACAAGAAAAAACCCCAATGTATAGAGAGGAAGTCAGAGTCATCATTTTTAAGTGCTTTGAGATAGGAAGGCTGCTGAATATTTGACAGAAATTGTTGTCTCCAAATTGCAAGGCTATTTCTAATTCTCACAACAGTCCTTTGTGTCCTCCCCTCACTGGGAAGTACTATTCTTGCCACAGAATTCATTAATTTTAATTAAGAAATCAATCTGAAAAAAAAACCCAAAACATATTTTGCTACTACCTTTTGAAATTCACATTCTTCTTGCTTCTTTCTTGGAGTGGGGAAGAGGACATAAATTCAGTATGACAAACCTTAATTTGCATAGTTATGAAGCCAAGGACATGGAGTCACTCCAAGTCAATACAGAGATGCTAGTTTATCGTGTCCACGTACACTTCTTCATACATAGCACCATCTGATGCTTATGTGCTAAACAGAAATACTGGCGTTAAGCTAAAGTTGTCACACAATTCAGCAAGGTTTCAAAATAATTATGGCACAGACAGTCTGGATCTGATCCCAACCCTCAAGGATGTCACACAATTTCCATAAAGCTGAAACTGGAAAAAAAGCCCAAGCAAAAAACCCCATAAATTGAAAACTTTGGGTGGTTCTAGACAACAAAAGGGAGTAAGTCACTTAAAATAGCAAGGAGCAGAGAATTATGGGTAAATGCTTTGAAATTAGTTTCTATTTTCATTGGTAATAGTCAGGCCAAATTCTGCAGCATTTAAAAGTTCCTGCTCTTCGCTAACTTTCTTCTGGCAGCCTGTGAGGCTGGTTCCAGCCCTGTTCTCTGCCAGATGGGGCACGAAAAGGGAAACACCTACCTCTGTCTGCCAGGGCACTGAAGACGTGTCTAACTTAAAGTATGTGAATACTCCTTCCAGAGTGGGAATTGGTGCTATTAAGCACAAAAGAGGCCAGATAGTCTTTTCCTTTGCATCAGGATACCTTTACGCCACTGCAATCTCCCAAAACAATGTTAACATGAATTGCTGTAGATGAGAGGCTGACCCAACACGGCTGTAAAATCACTGACAGTCACACAGAGAACTTCCCTGTCAGGCACACTGTTTCGGGGGGGAGGCAGGGTAGTGGGATAAGAGTTGATGTAGGCTAAAAAGAAGAACCAGCTCTTTCAACCAACTCCTGTCTCACACCCTTCTTTCACAGTGCTGGGAATTAATTTGTTTTCGCTATAGTGCCGCTGGTTTTAGTCAGTCTTTGTATCCCAAATGCCATTTTTAGAGATCCAGACATAAGATGCAACACGGGCAACAAATCTGTTCTTCTCAGACCCCAGACCTGCACTGCCAACCCACAGCTGTCTTCAAGCAAAGGCAAGCACCCAGCAGCACACGGCTCCCCTGCTTCCTAATGCTCCTGCTATGTTCCGGCTGCATCCACTTGTGCGTCCCTTCCTTCATTCTTCACACTGATGGGGCTCTTCAAACAGCTGAATCTCGCTCAAAACAGAAAGGCAATTTCTAACCCACGTTTTGGAGATGGAGGGCCGCACAGTGCAAAAGATCTAGAACGGTTCATCTCGAAATGAGCAGCGTACCGCAGACATCTGTTCTGAGCGTGCCTCTGCATACGCTGCCTATGGCCAAGACTCCAGCAGCAGGGCAAAACCAGCAGCGCTGGTGCCAGCAGCTGGCTGTCATCCCGCTGTGGTCCCAGGAGGACATAAAGCTGTGGGGATTATATAATGTTTCTGTAAGTGATAGAAGAAAAGGGAAAATCTCAGCGCACCCCTGCACTCCTGAAATTGAAAAGGAACTTGATTTTTTTTTTTAATTGATTGATTTTTAAAAAGCAATACCAAAACACAAATGTTTCAAGGGGCTGCAAAGGGGAGAAAGGGGAATGAAATGATACTGCAAAAAGGTATGGGATATTTATTACCAGTCCTTGTTCTGTACCTAGTCTGCATTCCTAACGTATTCATCTACTCAAATCAATAAGAGTTTGGGGTATGCAAAGAATCTGGGACCGGGTTTAATTTTCATGCTAGTCAAAGCGATTTTGCTTCGATCTATCATATACTGTGTTTGACATAGGGCTTTTCTCTCCATCGGTAACTGACTGGTACATGCTTTGCGCTCCAGTGAAGGTAGATTTAATATACTGGACATTGGTGTGAGCTATTTTTGTCTTTTGAATGACAAATTTAATTTTTGTAAGTTGCATTGTACTATCGTTTCTACTAATTTCACATTCTTCACCAGCTCTTTGGTCCCTCGTTTCATAAGTAATGTTTTACTTCAAGTGAACCACGAACTTGAAGATGTTAAAGCTGCCTTGACATCTCTCAATAGACCATGGCAGCCTCCTTCATTCTCCGTATTTCTTAAGGTGTGAAGGAAGAAACACAGGACTGTGGTAAACAGACTTAGGAAAAGTGACTCACTGTTTTTTCAGTGATGTTACCAGTGGATTTTCATGGCCTAGATTAAGTGGACTAGGGGATTAAGCAATTTACCTAACCAGCCAGCAGAGAGATGCACACGTTAAAAGAAAGTGTAACAGTCATCTTCTATGAGAGATTTTTTTGTGGGTTGGGTTTTTTTTGGCTCAAAGTCATTTTTTGGCTCAGACTTAAATTCATTTTTCTGGTTTTAAAGTAATTTTGAAACTTGATTTAGTGTGCATTGTTTCTTTACAAAAATGAAGGATTTTGATGAACAAGACTTTTAAAAATAGATCTAGAGAAATGTCCTAATTAACATCCACTATTTTCTCATCCTTCTAAAAATTTGCCCTATTTGCTGAAGTTTTGTATTCAATTCTCTTAAGAATTATTTTACGTTCTTAAGACTGCTCACTGCAAGCCTTTCTTGGCTGTATTTCTGACTGCAAGCTTCCCTTTACTTTTATTTTTACTACTTTTTATACGACTGAGAGAAGCCAAATGAAAATCTTTTACTGGCAGTCTTAATATGAACAACAAAGCAACTGGGGCTCTAGAGCACCACTTCTTGGCTAAAAACAAGTGGTGAGTGTACAGTGTGGAGGAGGCAGCAGGAGAAAAGGGAACTGTTAGGTATCAATTTTCTTTTTCTTAAATGTTAAACATGCACAAAGTTAATCTGATAGAAGAGGAGATTACAAGAAATGGGATGGGTCTAAAACATGTGTTATAGGTTCTCAGGGTATCCAAAAAAATGGCCAGGGTATCCAAAAAACCAGCCAGGAGACTGTCCTTTCCCTCATTTAGGAGAAAGATCTGCACAATTTGCTTGAAGGCAGCGCAAAGAGTATGACTGTAATTCTCCCATGTAATAATAAAACAATAGCCTTGCTAGACTATAAAGGGGAAAAGAAAAAAAGGGATATTGAGAATTAGCCTCCAGGATTGTCCTCAACAAGCATTAGCTGCCCTTCCTCATCTGCATTTCTACTTAAGGGCAACACAGAAGGAGAGGAAATGTAAGGAGACGAAAGGGCTGGAGCTTAGGAAGAGGGAACTGCCGGGGACCGCTGCTGGGGGACGTCTTGTGCCTGGTATTTGTCGTGCCAAATGGACCACAGGAAGGTAAAAGCCTGAGGGAGCACAGACCTGGGATTGGTCTCACACCTGGAACAGCAGCGAAACTTCCAGCCATGGCTGTCCTTCCCGCTAGCAGGGGAGCTAGAGCCATAGCATGGACGCTGGGTAGGAATGGCTTTCTAGGTGACCTTCACGTTAACCGAAGTAAACAACGTACATAGATATTGCACAAATCCTGATTTCTTGCTGTGTTTTGTAAATTCCCATATATCCCTTTTTTCAAATGTTGATTTTTGTCATTAATTTTAATTAGATTAGCTCTAACATTGCAGTTAGAGGCATTCTCTTAATACAGCAGAATAAAAGGAACCAGCTTGCCCTCTCTAAACACTTTGCCATTTTCAGTGGAGTACCAGGAGAAAAAAAACCACAAAACAAAACAAAAACGAATGTCACGTTACAAATGCAATGAAAAAACCAGCAACATCAATTCAGCCAATGAAAAATGCATTTCTGTTGACGCTCGAGGGCATATGAGAAGTGCTAAAATATATGAGTGAGGAAATGCACTCAGTCAGATGTACAAATGACAACGATTTGGGGAAAGATTCAAAACATTGTGAAAGAAATTCCAACAGGCATCAACAAGCAGAACAAATACACTTTCCCAGATATGATGTCTGGGAGGTTTCGCAGTAGCTCATTTGACCATATGAGGTGATGATATATCAAGAGATAAAATCTTTACAATCCCAGCCTCTGCAAAAAAAAAAAAAAAGGATATTAAAATTTGCAGTAATGATGCTCATCTTCTTAGTTTTGGATCAATTGGTCACATTGACTTTTCTGTGTGTCACTAGCTTAACCACACACTTTCCCTTGGTATCTCTACCACCTGTTGCACAGAGTAGTTTCTACTTACCTTTTTTATTTTCTTTAATATGTCATAGCCAGCTTCATCACAGTCTTCAAATGATATTTTGTTTTCTTGTATGGAAATAACACTATTTTCTGTTCCTCCTAAGATAAATTTTTCCCATGCTTTTTCAGTATCGCCTCATTTTTTCTCTGACTGTGCGCTTTGTGGCACAGGCAGTACTAAACCACTCCTGAGAAACTAAAGGTTTTCTTCTGCTGCATAGTGACAGGTTCACTGTGATTAAGGAAAATGCAGTAGCTCTTAGGTAGTGATGTACTTCCCAGTTTGGGTGCTATTTGGCATTGGAATCTAATTTAAACCCAAGCATGCTAGCAGCAGCGACCTCAACCCATGCATAATTCAGACCCTAACCCACTTCAGGAAAAGATAACTGAACTGCTGCCTCAGTACTACTGCTATTATCGCAGGGTCTAGTCCTAAGATACTATGCATAATGGAAGAAGTACCACAGAAATCAACATCTTGCTTGCATGGATACTTGTTTAAAGGTTGCGGGGCTGGAACCTTCTCAGAGGACCTCTGCCACACAGCTCTTCCTATTGGCTCTGCAAAGAACTGACAACAGATGTAGTAGGCAGCTTGGTACGTGTGGGACGGGGCTTCGACTGCTTGTTGCTGCTCTCATGAAAGAGTCTTGCTCCTGACTGAAGGGGGAAAGGCTTGTTCCCTCAGTTTTCCTTACGGAGCGTCTATCAGGTTCAGGTCAATCTCTTTAGCTTTTGGAAGAGCTGGAAGGACCCCCTGACTAGGTATACAGTCGCTGTGACTGGTGACGGCATGAGGAGTATTCTCCGCAGATGCGCAGACAACGCTGAAGTGGAGGGGGAGCAGCCAATGCACCGGAGGGCAGGACTGTGATTCTGAAGGGCCCGGTCAGGCTGAAGTAACCGTCTGGCAGGAACCTCACAAAGTTCAAGAAAGCAAATGCAAATCTTGCACCTTGCGGGAGAGGCGGGGGGGAAGGATTATCCCACGCACCAGTACAGACTGGGGTATGACCAGCTAGGAAGCAGCTCTGCACACAAAACGAGCTTGTGGTCGCGGTGGGCAGCAAGCCGAACAAGAGCCAGCGACGCGCCCGTGCAGCAGGGAAGGCTAACAGCGCGCTGGGCTGTCTGAGCAAGAATGTAACCAGCAGGTCCAGGAGGGGGATCCCTGACCTCTACTAGGCACTTGCGAAACCATTTCTGGAGTGCTCTGTCCAGAATTTTGGCCCCCCGGTGCAGGAAAGATATTGACATGCTGGAGTGAGTCCTGCACAGGGCACGAGGGTGGTCAGAGCACCCTATGTATGAGAAGAAGCTGGAAGAGATGGGTTTGTTGTTGAGCCCGGAGAAGTAAAGGCTCAAGGAGATCTTATTACTTCCTGAGCAGAGGACACAAAAATGGTGGGGCCAGACTCCTCACAGAGGTGCATGGTGATGGGACACGAGGCAGTAGGGAAAAGCTGGAACACGGTAAATTCTGGTTAGATATTAGAGCCTTTTTTACCAGGAGGGCATTCAAACACCACGGCACCAGGGCCCAGAGAGGCTGTGGGATTTCCACCCTTGGAGATGGTCAAGCCTCGAGTGGACACGGCCCTGAGCAACCTGATCTGATTAGACCTGGTTTTGAGCAGCAGGTTGGGCTAGATAACCACCGAAGGTCCCCTTTAAATTATTCTTTGAGTCTATGGTCTATGGATGTAGTGGTACAATGGACGAGAGAGACAGAGTGCTGAAAGAAAAATGGAGAAGCCAGAGAGAAAGGGAAAAAAAAAATATGTTGTAATAGTCAAAACACAAACTGGAGGAAAAAAAAACAGAAAAAGGGTAAATGCTGATGCTGTAGTGATATCCTAAGGAAAAAAACCTCTGTTGAGAAATGGCATGTCATTTTAGAGATTAACTACTACAATGTTCACTTTTATAACATCCCTAACTATCTTAAAAAATAGTACTCATTGGAAATGCTTTAAATTAGAATTATTCTATTTTAAGTTATATGTAGAATAACATATTGTATTTTAAAATATATTGTTGTTCCAAAGTGTGCAACTTAGAAGTCTGGAAATTACAAGGTTTAGACTGATTTAATTCAGCTGTTTCTACATATGTACTGAATGTACATGTTTCCAGAGCTATGTTTACTCTTTATTTATAGCATTTTACCTCCATACTGACTTTTTATTGAATACAACCGTATTAATTCTCTTGGAATACTTCCATGGTCTTTGTGACTTTAGCATATGGGTTCTCATAAACAGTAATGAACATCTCTGTCAGATTTGGAGATGGTATCTTTTTCCCTGTTTCCTAAGAGGGATTTCATGTACAGACTGATGGAAATTCAAAGAAACTGCCCACTGATGGTAAGAGAAATTTCAGTGCTTTGCACCTGATATTTGGGAATATTTAACAAGCTTGTAGTATATTCTCTGTTGAAAAAAGTCCTTGTAATTGATTTCATTTGTCAACATGAGCTGCAAACCTGAATCCAGATAAATCATTCAGACATTTCAAAAATGAATAATTTGTACAGTGGAAATGCACATTGTGTGAAATTACACTGACCCGCAACTTACATCATCAGCAAAGGTCAGGTCTTTGTAGCGACACAGAGGAGATCCTTATCACTTGAACTAATAGTTTCAGTAGCTGTTCCTTCCGTGGACTGACCGCCCAGGGAGGCAGGGCAGACACTCTTCCAGTTGATTTCATATCCATTCACTAAAGGAAAAAAGATGGTCACAGTACTCCTTAAGTCAAAGACAAATTTCCGAGGCAATGGAGCTTGTTACTTTGTTATGAACTCTGCTATTTCATTTTTTCCTCGCTGTCTTTTCCCACTCTGCCTCTATTCACTTAATCTTTGCTTGTACATTTACGCTGGCTCTGCCTCCTTCCCTCCAGCTCTCCTTGCCCTCTGTGAAGCCCAGGCTGCCTTCCTAACCCTTGAACCCTTGATGTCCGATGGTGCCTTAGGACCAAGCGGTCCCGCCACGTGGGCTGTTTCTCCCGTGCTCCGTGAGCGGAACACCACTGAGGCGCGGGGACATCTCCCCGTTCCTTTTCACGCCCAGAGCAGGCTCTCCCAGGTACTTTAGGAAGAGTGGGTGGCCAGGAGGCAGAGGCTGGGGCATGCCCAAGCATCCATTTGCTGAGACACCGTTCATACAGAGACAGAAGCTGTAAATGGATGCAGCGTGCTCACTACGGATGAAATCTTTGGAGAATTTAAGATGCGAACACATCTCTCTTCAACATAGCAAACTGCGGTGCAGTGTGCAGGTTGTGGTTGGGTTTGTGTTTTGGGGGGGGCTGTATGTCAACCTTCTGCTTCTCACTGAGAAATGTGTTGAAGTCTTTGGGTTTTTTAGACAGTGAAAATACCTATTTTTCAGACTCCATATGACTGAACTTTAGCTGGAACTTTAAAAAAAAGAAAAATCAACCTGAGGCTGGTATCTTGCAGAGGCAACTCCAGCCCAAACTGCAAAGGTTTAATAAAAGTAAAAACAAATTGAGTGTCGTATAGAAAGTACTGGCAACATTAACTATAGGTGCCAGTGCTATTTCTCTATGTAATATCCCAAGTTTTCATATATACTAGTAAACTGTTGACATTTTCTTTTTTTTAATTATAGTTGCTATGTTCTTCCAATAATTAACATTTTACAGTTGGGGGGGAAATAAGAAACATGACTCAAACAAACTAATTGGCTAACGTATCAATGTCTAGTACGTACCTACTGAAGTAATACCAGACATGAGGAAAAAAAAAATAAACAAAGCCCCACAAAACCCCAAACATCTTATTTCCTTCCAAGTTCTAGCAGTAACAGGTCAAGGAAATGCATTTCTTCTTCAGGATTAATGACAGACTGGTGTTAGCTGATTCACGGATACCTATGGCTAAGAGCCCTTAGAAATACACCTAACTTCGGCTAACATCACATGGTTTGTACGTGTGCTCTGATACACTTGCTACCGTATCAGGGTACTGAGCTTCGCTTGTTCTGTTTTTAACAGAGGAGGCACCTAAATAGTTAAGAAAAGGAGAAATTGTTGCAGTACATGTAGTGTTCTCTAACATGATGCCACCAGGAACCCGGGACTAGACCTCACACGCTAACTCCTATGAACAGCTGTAAGAGCAAAGCTGTTTGTGCTTCGAGGAGCTCGCAATGTAAATAATACTCTTTCTCTCTGTTTCAGCCTTAAAGGACTATGAACAGAGGGAAACAAAACTTGGAAGAAAGTTGTGTAAATCGTCAGGATTTAATACTGCTTCTTTTGAAATTAAGCATATTTCTATAGTTAGAAGAACCGGGATCTTAGAAAACTGAAGGTTTGGGGGGGGCTAAGTAATATTAATAGGGATATAATAATCAGCACTTATGGAACAGATTTTTTCTGTTTCTTCACTAGATGACGGCTTTCCGGGCTTCATTTTTCTCTTCCCATTTTATAGTTCTCCCTCAAATGTAAGCAGCAGCATCCACTTTAAAATCTGCGGGTTGAATCTTCCTCCTCTTCTTTTTTAATAATCCTTAATGGATATTGTACTCTATCTCGGTGTCTGTGTGTGTTTCCATCTTAAGGGGGAGAGCTGCTTTAGACAGTGAATTATACTAGCACCCATGTTTAATAACTAACCAAAACATTTGCCCTTGACATTCTCAGCACCGTAATGCTAATGAAGCAAAATAAACAGAGATGAAATGAAAACCGGGCAAAGTACTGATCCTTCCTCGAGATTTAATTTGGGATCACAAACGCCGCTGACGGGAGAGAGAAGCGGGAACCGCAAGTGCGGCCGCGCACGAACAGTGAAACGCGGAATTATTTTTTAAACCTTCCCCTAACAACTTGCGATTTAAAGGTCACTTCAGAAAAGGAATCAAGGTCAGACACCGCTAATCCTGCCTCCGGGGCGGCCTTCCCTTTCTCCCGCTTTCTCGGTTCTCGCCGTAGCGGCGCGGTAACGCGCCGCCGGCCGCGGGGGGGGGTGGGGCGGGG
>JAVKLA010000058.1:12781172-12802802 GCA_034782735.1 Sagittarius serpentarius
CTGAACTGAAAACACAGCGCTGTACCAGCTACTAGGAAGACAATTAACTCTATCCCAGCCGAAACCAGGACAGATGTCTTAGTGCCGGTGAACCAAACTGGCTCTGAAAGCTGCATCCTCAAAGTACAAGCTCACAAACTTGACAGTGTAGGAGTCTCATGATACTGTTGCCAGATAACTGAGTGCTAACAGAGTCTTAATTTAGGGGTAGAAAGAGAAAGTGTAATTATTGAAAGTCCATAAAAGCAAACAAAAACCATGATTTAAAAGATGTTTGCCTTCTGGGGCTATGTTTTAACAATTTTAACAATGTTTAGAGTAACCTGTTGAGGTTAGTAAGCTTATAACACATTTCACAGGATGCTCTTGCATGTAAGCTAGGGAAACAGTGGCTAAGTGAAAGTATTACAGGTGAGAAAGTAAAAAAAAAAATGGCAGCAGATATTTGGAGAACACTTAGAGGATGTATCTTTCCATTCTGACAGAGTCAGGGCACAGTTCGGCTGGATTGCATCCTGAGTTCTTTGCTATTGCCTATTTTCATAATAATGTGGAAGATAGAATAAAAGTCTACTTGTCAAATTTTACAGTGAAGCTAGGAAAAAAAAATGCGGATAGATCAGAGGACAGAATTTGATTTTGAGAAATTGGAATGGTCTGAAGAAGTAGGACTGACTTCAGTAGGATGTAGTGCAAATTGCTGCTGGACAGCAAGAAGAGTCATAGCATCAAAGAAATATTAATGGGAAAGATACTGTGTAGGTCGTGTGGTCCAGGCTTCTTGTTGAGGCATGACAATTGCTAGCACTAGGTCAATCATCTGCAGCTTTATCTGGATCAGTCTTGAAGAACTCCGAGGATGGAGATTCCACAACCTCTTCAAGCATGTTGTCCTGGTGCCATACTAGCCTCCTTATGATTTTTTTTTTCCCTGATGTCCATCCTGAAACTCTGAAACTGAGACTTGTGTCCATTGCCATTATCTAGGTTGCCTGGCACTACAAAGAAGAGGGGTTTTTTTCTATCGTCGTTGCAGTTACATTTTCAGGTAACTGTAGGCTGGTTCGAAATTGCTCCTTAGCCACCTCTTCATGAGTCTAAATAAACCTAGCTCCCTCACCCTCCTCTTAGGGATGATTTGCTCCAGGATTCTGATTATCTTGGCAGCCCTCTGGACCCTTGTCCTTTGGATGCTGAATCCATGTTTGTTACTGCTTACCGCTTTGTTCTGCATGTGCTTGGAGGTAGACTCCGAGAGAATGTACTCCATAATGTTTCCAGGGATTCGGTTGAGGCTCACCAGCCTATAATTCTGTGGATTTTTCACTTCTAGAATTTTTAAAGATGGACACATTAACCTTTTCCCAGTCATCTAAATATCTCTGGATTACTGTGATTTTTTTCATAGATGGTAGACGACTCGCAATCATGTTGGCCAACTCTTTCATCACCCTTGGGTCAATCCCATCTGTCCCCATAGATGTGGATGCAACTCCATCATCCCTAACTTGTTTCTGCACTGCTGTCACCCTCCCAAACGATGTCACTTAGAGGTCTTGGAGAAGGCATCATGGTGCATCATCTGTCACTAGACTGGCTTTCCTGTCCATCATTGTATGAATATGTTTTCTGAACTTCATTTTGCAACTAACACACCTGTGGAAATTCTTCTTTATTACCCTTTTTGCCATTTCCTAGGTTAATGTTGGGCTCCAGCTGGGCTTCAGCCTTCCTGATTTTGTATCTAAGTACCAAAACAGTGCTTTTATACTCCTCTCATTGTCCTTGTTTCCTGCTTGTGTGTGCCCCTTTCTAGAACATTCATTCAGAAACTCCCTGTTTGGCCAACTGGGCCTCCTGCTGAAATTCCTGATCTTCCTGTAGCAGGGTGGCCTGTTCTTGAGCTAGCAATATTTTAAAAATCAGCATGGACCCCCTTTCTCTTTATGGTGCTTCCCAGTTAATTGCACAGGTTGTATTAAGTGCAAACACCTTCCTAGAGAGCAGTTGCATGTGTGTTGATCTTTGAAACTGCAAGACCCATTGGTTATTAATGATGTGCTTTACTTATGTGAATGAGCAGGAGGGATGGTGTAGAGAACAGAAATTCAGAACTTACTAGCCAGCAACACCATTTTTATAAATATAGACCAATTAGAAAACCATACCATAAGGGGTTTTTTTGACAGCAAAACTGTTATAGTCAAACATTTGAACAAGGAAAAAAAAAGATGACTGAAATTATATTTTCCTAGTTTTAAAGCATTTGTTGTGATTTCTGCGTGTTTGATATGGTGAGTACACATAATTGCATCTATTTCATGTAAGGGGAATAAAACTAGTATTCCTGTGCAATTGTCTTGCAAGCATCATAGTGCTCGTCATAAAAGTAGGTCTAAACTTAAAGTGAATAGTCTAGTTTGAGATGACTACTCTTTTTTGAGTAGCATTTTGAAGTGGATTTTTTTTTTAAGATTTCTTTTGCAGCATTTTTTTTCTACAGGTAAAGACTAGCGCTTCTGAAGACAGGTAGTACACACCCTTCCTGACACAGGTCAACATAGCATGGAGTTCCTTTAAATTCATGGGAAGCAGATCAGTAGTTGCAAGCAAGCGTTTTAACATCTTTTTGGGTCATAGTGGTCATTTTTCATAACTTCCCTGACTGTTCTTTCTAGCCTGCGCAGGTCCCTTCCCACTTTACAGGGAGAACCAATGACAGGAGGCAAAAATAGCGCGAAGCGATGACAGTGTTACGCAGTGCGGCTCTTTCCACTGGCCAGTTGCTGCCAGAACTTCCTCTGAGTTTTACAGTAGTGTAGCTGGACCAGTAGTAGCAAAAGCAGGAACCCTCACTGTAAAAATGTCTAAAATACCTGTTGTGGGTGTTGCTGCTTTAGCAACATGTTCCGCTTCCAAAAGAGTCACTTTTTTGTTTTGACAAGTCCAATCTGTAGATTAAAATTCAGCATACTTCATATGTTAGATTGAGGGAAGGTGAAGAGCTTCCTTGGTTGGCACTTGACACAGACACACACAAACAGAGCAGTTTCTGTATTGACTCAGCAGATGCTGCATCCCCAGTTCAGGAAGCCACTAAAAAACTCGCTTATTTCCATTCATCTTAAGAAATCCTTTTTGACTTTGGATGATCTTAAAATGTGTCTGGAAGCTGAGCGTATGTTCAGGTGGTTTTGGGTATAATGATGCTCTCATTATACAGAACTGGAATGCATAATCTTTTCATGAGAGTAGGTGCTTCCCCTAGTGTACCCTGTCAAAATTTCTCCAGTGATGCACAGTGTTTTGTGAGCTGGCAGAGAAAAATTACATTAAAATGGAATAACACAAAGTAACACTTCAATAACTTTAGGATTAAAAAAATCCTGTGGATTTTGATATCCACATCAGAAAATCCATTATCCAAACATTATTCACATTATTCAGATTGTCGATCTCAAGTGAGAGTCCAAAGACTAGTCTATAGGCTGGGGGAGGAAGAAATTTCCAATGAGTGTTTTGTAAAGTGTTATCACCGAGGGTGTAACGAACATTGGAAATCATCTCCCCGTACCAGTCCCATGCAGAGGACAGGCGGGCGTTAGTCTCCAGGGCTAATGAAAGGTGCCAGTTTGACAGCACTGAGGAGCGCATGTGGGAATGAAAAGGCAAATGGCAGATTTTGAGTGTGCAACATGTTCAAGCAGTAGGAGAATATAATTAACATTATCTTATTTTCCTGTAATTTCTCAGTGTAATTTCAGAAGGGCTTCTGTATTCCAAAGTAGTTTTCCTCTCTGTTATCCACTGGCATTTTATATTGGTGCTGGCTTTGTAACAATTCTCAAAATAGTGTTTGTTCTTCTTACAATACCTAATAAACTGTAAAAAATGACCCAGTCAATGGTAAAGAAAGTAGTTATTATGGCATTATACTGCATACCATTGAGCTTTCGTTGGAGTATGTCTCAGGCTTGCAAATACTTAAGCACGTGCTTAACTGAGTGGATGTGCCCACCCTGCCTGTAATCCCGGGGCTGGGCTAGTTTGCAGAGGCAGTCACGTCCTGAAGTCTTTAAAAATTGCTAGTGTTAAATGCTGGAAGGGAGCATTGCGATAAGGCCATATCATATATTTGAGGGGCAAAAAGGATGTTTTGTACATTCCTGTGATGTTCAGTCTTTTGTGGGTGGCAGAACTAGAGGCCTGAAGAATCACTGCATCATACAGCTTCTTCTTGTCTTCAAACCAAGTGTAATTTTCACCTGCTTACCTTGGAAACTGTTGTCCCCATTTTCTGTTAACAGTGCGCCTGGATTTAAAAGACAGTTGGATGCCAATGAAGCTGAAGTTGCCGTGTGAAAATTGGGGTTCTTCATCTGTGTATTTTCCTTTTCAGGTTACTGTATGTGAGGTTTTTTTGATGTAGCACAATGATTAACAGGTTTGCCAAATTCCACTGCAGACGTGTGGATCAGGCTGCAGGAGATCTGGCTCTCGGGAACAGTGCTGTAGAAAGTAATGATTTTTAAGCTTTTTACTGCCTTGGATTTGATGTTTTATTAGCTTTTTTTCATCACGAAGCATTTTTGACACACCCCCTAAATTCATAATACAAGGCAATGTTTTGCCAGTTGGAAGTTTAGTGATTGATCAAACTTTATAGATTCTTTGGTATTCTGTGTAACAATATCGTTAATTCTGATTACAGTACACAGTAATGCATATGAAATATGTAGTTCAGTGAGTCTCTACTGAACATAAATATGTATCACCTACTACAATGAATTATTTCTAGGCTAAGTAAACGATTTGATTCTGAGCTATATTTCTTAGTATTCATTTATTCTTGCTCCTCATTTTGACTTATTTATAATAGTTATAGAACAAGTGATCTTGGTTTTGTTATTACGGAAGGAGTAATGACTGCACACTAAAATACAAAGAAGAGACAGAAAAGAATTGGGAAAAGATTGCTTTCACTGCTGCTTTCGTGGACATCTGAAGGTTCATCGTTACACCATAGCAATAACATTTGTTCATCAATGAGGGAATATGGAAGAATCTGTTCTCTGTGAATGAAATGAAGGTGATATTTTTTTCAAAAAGAGCAGTACTTACAAGCAAAAAAATGCACCAAGAGCATTCTAAATAAGAATTTCAGTTGTGTGATGTTTTCCTTGTTTTATGGAAACAAATCAAGGCTTCTTCTGACATTTGGGTTTTTTTCTCTTTCAGTTGTTCTTCAGGTGTGCAGCTTAGTCCTTTACCCAATCAAGTTCATCGAAACGGTCAGCTTGAAAATATACCATGAGTTCAACTGGGGCTATGGCCTGGCTTGGGGTGCAACTATATTTTCATTTGGGGGTGCCATTCTTTATTGCCTGAACCCTAAGAACTATGAAGACTATTACTAGAATCATTTAATGAAAAGAAAAATAACAAAAGGATTACCCCATCTTTTCTAACTCACAGTTTTTTTAGAACACTTGTGGAGCACCAAACAGTCTGCTCTGTTGATAAAATAGCCTTTGCCTTTTGGGTGCGAACACTATAACCAGCTTTTACAACCATTTAAAAGAACCGCAAACACTAGGATTGCTGATCTTACATAGGCAGATGCTGCAAGCTGCTGATACATAAGCTTCATTTTTCCTGACAACAAGCAAAAGGATCTACGTGACAGCGATCATTGTGAAGAAAACTAGCTGGAATGAGAATGCAATGCCAGCATCTGCTATTGCCTTCAGGGGAGCAGCTGGTATAGGCTCTATTTAGAAGTTTCCCTGTATCATAGAGGATTCAGATGTCTGATAAGCAGGCAATGGCATCTTGTACAATAGGCTGTGTTGGCCCCTTGTTACTTGCTCAAAAAAGCTCTTAAGGAATTAGTTGCAAGTGACTGTGGTGAGGGCAGTGAATGTAACTGGTTAATGACTTGTCTAATATCTGTATTCAATGGTCTTCTGGGAGAGTAATTAAAAAAAAAACAAAAAACAACCAAACAAAACCAAGCCACCAACCACACAGGATTTCACGAATTGGTAATCAACTTCACCATGCCAGCTGTAGCAGATGGTTGAAGGAAGTCCAAACCCGGAGACATGTGCTTCTGACTGTGTAGTTGGAAGTTATCTCAGCTCTGAGTATTTTGCTGGGAGGGTGGAGGTAAGGGGGAGTGGAAAAAGACCTCGTCTGTCCCTGAGGCATCTAAAATGCATGAATGAATTGCAGTTGTCCTAAGTATCCATTTAACTTTTGAACGTCATCATGAAAAGAATGCATATGGAACAAGTTTAGTTATATTTTTGAAAGGTATTTGTTAGTATAAATGAATATATATAGTACAAGTATAAATGCAGAAGGAGAGAGACTATTCATCTTAAAATTCTAATATGAGTTGTGATGCAGTGGTTAAAATACTAACTTTGTACACATTCTTGAGAGCCTTGGATTGGTACCCCCGATTTTGGTTGGTGTTCCAAAATAAACATAAAATGGTTTGTCTTCTGTATATGCCCTTGTACAGACTCTATGTTACGGGAAATGCTTAGAAGTTCACATCAAAGTAAGGTAGAACTGGATGAAGTAACTACTTGCTATTCCACGTGTAATCTAATATTTACTAAAAATTGTTTTCTAAGGCTGTTGCAAAGAAAAAACTGCCATTTTTTTTTTTTTAAATCTAGTTACGTTGTGAGTGTCTCTGATCATCAAGAATACAGCTGAGTCCCCATCATGTCCATATTAAAACATTAGCACCGCAGGAGGTAATACCTTGGTTTTAAAGGCTGAGTTTATAATGGACTGGCTGATGATTATGTACATCTAATTACTCCTTGCTTAGTATGTTTCCCACCTTAAAAACATCCAGAGACTGTACACATGAAATGAAACCCAAGGTAAAATAGGGAGAATTTCTACATGAATTTAATCCGCATCACTTTTATTTTTGTTTACAATTTGCTTATTCTGATATTTTCAGTCAATTATGAACATATTTTTATACAACTCTGATCTTTAGAAATAACTATTTTTTTTAATGGAGAAATCTAAAATATATTCCGTGTAGACCTCTGCAAAAGCAGGTATGCTGGGGTTGCACATCCACCTCTATACAAATGATTTTCCTGGTGCCATGGAAGGGACTGCTGAATTACTGAATATTAAGACCGCATCTACAGCGTTTAATGCCTGTGCCACCGTTTGCAGGGCGCAGAGGTTCTGCAGTGACCGTGGGACCACAGGGCTGCCTTTAGGAGGTTGTAAAAGTATTGCTGACGTATGGAGGTGGTGTATAAAACTCTGGGGCTCTCTGGAGTTAAGTCTTTACTACCGTGGCAGAATATTCTGTATCAGCAGTCTTTCCAGGACCAGTGGTGATTAATTAGATTGGACGGAGCAAAATGATAGCTTGACTTTGAAGGGATTGCATGGCAATGCCTGGAGAACAAAAAGGATGGGAGGAAAATTTACGTCCGCTTGTTTCACAGGCACCAGAGACCGTTTGTAACCCTGCTTTTTTTTCCTGAGACTGACTTAAGGCAGGTACTCAGTATATCGTTAACTCTGTATCTTTCTGAACAGCTGTGTAGTTCTGCTTTTATTTAGCAGCATGGAGAACATTGTAGTTTGGCATGGGAACTAGGTTAACGTAGAGAAGCCCACTGTGAGATGTCTGTACCTTTCTAGGAGGACGGTGTTTTGGTGCTGACACTGCGTGGCGCTTCGCCTATGCTGACGTGAAGGTACAGCGCTGAACCCACGTCGTATCCACTGATTTATCAAATCACTTTTCTTTATGTAGAGTTTGAGTGAAAACAACCGTCAGGCCTAAGGCATATGCAGATTAATGGCATGCGCTCTGAAAGTCACCCGGCTGTTAATAGGAAAGGTGTTCAGGCAAAAAACTTACAAACGTGAATGCCTACAAACAAGGTTCTTCGTTCATACTGGAGTCGGAGGTCTGATTTTCAGTCTCAACACCTGCTTTTCCTCTTGAAGGTGATGCACTCTATTAGGACCCACCTCTCAAACTCCTCAGGTCCTTTGTGTTTTGGACATCTATTATATGGGTTTAGGTACCTACCTTTAACTTAGGTTGCTACTGCCGTTCCCCCCCCCCCCCGCCCCCCTTACCATTGCCGATTTTGGCAAGCATTCTGTTTCTCAGCACTGAACTAAAAGTAAATACAACATTATGCTGATTTTTTTTTTCTCTAGCCATAAAAAGGCTATATATCTGTGTCTTGAGTATATGTACAACAAATTAGTCATTTTGTATGTTGTGCTTGTGTCACACCACAATTATTTCAGTTATTTGGCTTTATCTCACTGGCAGGATGGTTCTCTCGCACAACAAACCCATTGTTTTTCTTCTAAATATATATGAATAAATACATATATAGCAACTTGCAAGCAGGGCTAGTTATTTGTATTTTTTAAGCTTAAAGTATACCGTCCGGTGCTGACAAGTACCTAGCACCTCTTCTGGATTTCTTGCACAACTTCGTTTAGCTTTTGTAAATTTTAAAAACAAATATAGAGAGACCTATGTGTTTGAAATATAAATGATATATATGGATTAGCATGTAACTGTATATTATTAAACATGCAATGAACTGACTGGTAAGTGAAGTCTAATCTTCTGGCTAGCAATGTAATTTATTCAGACTGTATTTTTGTACAGAGCAGTGCACACTAACCTGTTGCCTCTGTGTCCTCTATAATGCCTAAAACTGTGCCTAGAAATTTCATTTCTGTCCTTAAAGGAAAAAAAAAAAAAAGACAATTAAATGCTTCATGTTGTTGATGGTATTGGTTTTTCTGATGTTGTTCTTTATTTATTTTTGAGAAGTGTATGGTATGTTTATTAAATGAATCCATCAAAATATGGTTCGTTTTAAATGGTCATTATTAGCAGGGAAAGACACATGTATTTTTATCAAGACTTTTAAGTTTGCAGTTTTAATACCATTTCTGCATTTCACGATTTTTGTAGCTTACATAAAGTTTTATGTGAAAAAGTAAATGAAATAAAAAAATTGTTACACTAACCAAATGTGCCTGTTTTGCTCTGAGTAGAATATGTATGCAGGTGAAATGGCGTGGCTTTCTGTTGGGCAGGCTCAGAAGGAACAGTCTGCTTCGGCTAATGCATATGCCTGGTATTTGGTTACTAGACTAGAAGAGTCTTACCAAAATGCACGGCGAGGAGAGAGGGAGAGATGCAGGATCTTGCCGGTGTAACCCCTCCGTCTCGCCTGGCCATAGAACGAGTAGCACAGGGTGGGTGTCTGGGTGTCACAGAGCCCGTACTGCCTGTGAGAAAATGCAAGTACTGTAACATCAGAAACCCAAATTGCTTTTAATGTGGTAAATAACAAGGCCATGTGTTGAAATGGGAATCTATACTGAGTACCTTCTTCCCGGGGGGGAATTTATTCATTATATACAGGTTTCTTTTTCGTGTTTCCAATAACTAATACTTTTTTCCATTTCGCTTCTGAAAGCTGGGTTAATTTTCACCCTGAAAAAAAGCAGATGCTGTTTTTTGAACCTGAAACGTGGCGTGGCAAAAAAGGAAAAAGCATGTTTAAAACACTAAAGACGTGATACCGTGTTGTTTCTGCTGTTTGGTAACACGCTGTCATCCTCTGCGTCGCTGGGCACCTCTCACGCGAGTGGGCCGGCAGCAGCGTGAAGAAGGGGCTGCCAGCAGAAAGCGGTGGGAGGAGGGAGGGCAGAAGCCTTGGCTTCAGCGGGCTGTCGCCATGGGCGAGTACAGGCACCAGGGTGGGGTGCACAGAATGGCAATCAAGTCACGGAAAAGGAATTCAGAGCAGGGAGCAAGTATGATGGGGGTGGCGGATGGGGGGGCGTCTGAAGATTTGTTTTCTTTTAAAATGCAAGCAGAAGGAGGGAGGAGGTTCATAAGGAACTATGAATCCACAGCCACCGGGGAGTGAGGGAGCAAGCCACAGGTGATGGAAGGCATATTTCTTGAAATCTGCATCAAAATTCTGGTTGTAGTGGGTGTGGCTTTAGGGGACATACTCCCCAAGTGTTTGACCTGAGCTTAATGCCCAAATTGTTGGTCATCTCTGCGCCTGCATGTTGGTACGAGGACAGAGGGACCCACTGGCTTACCAGGGGAAGAAATTAAGCATAGGGTGAGGGTGCCTTACTCAAACCTTGTCTATCCAAACATGCTTAATGATAGGAGCACTGGCCTGGCGTGAGCGGCCATGCCTTCAGCGTACTAAAGACGTCCCAGCAGACTTGACAGTCCTTGAGCGGCATCTCACAACTTGTTTGGTGTCCACCGTAAAAGTAGGCCTGCACTCTGCTGCTGAACCAGATGAAGTGCGGCTGGATGTACGGCATGTTGTGAACAAGAGGAAATGTGTGGAAGACGGTGTACGAGCCCAAGTTTGTTCCTGCCAAAAAGCAGTTTGAACATGAACAAGCCACAGAGCGCTTGGGGAAAACAAAGGGTTTGAGGTCTGCAAGTGATGCTGAAAACTCCAGCGTACAAATTTGGGCAATCATAGCCAAAGCAAAACTCTTTGGAAGTTTACTAAATCTTCTTTTAAGCTGATATTTTGGTGTTCTGTCTGTGGACGGGGACTTGTAATGCTTGCTTGTTTCTGTACCTTGAAGGGGTACTTCCCAAGTCAACATTTTTGTGTTAAATATGTAGGTGCAGTGGGATTTTGGAGATACAGTAGAAAATTTTCTGTATTAGTGATTTCCTGGCACTCCCTTGATGGAAAGCAGTACTCCTGGGCTTTTCCAACAGGCACAGTAGCTTCGAAGAGGACTTTAAATCTTTCAGGTAGCCAAAAGATGAGTGATTGTCTGGAATTTGCCACGACAAGCATTGCAACCTGAAGGAAGGCTGAGTTTTGTGATTTTTCTTTTGTTCAGTTAATACTTACACCAAGGTTTTCGATTTTTGAGGAGAAACACTGCATGCAGGCAACCAGGTGGAAAACAGTAGTTCACTGTCTCGTTAAGAGCATGGTTTGTACATAGTTCACCCACAATAAACCAAATGGGTCTGCAGTCCAGTAGGCCATTGCCTACTCTTAGAGCTTACTGGTTTGATTAGTATATCGAAACTCATAATCTCTGAGGAATGTATGAATTGTTAGTGAGTGAAATACAGATATTCAACTAAGTTTTGAACTGTAATAGCAAAATCACAAAAGGTATATTCAACAATATCTGCTATTTCTTATTTTACTTCTCCTGCCTGCCTTCCTCCGCCTATCTTCTTTTCCTTTTTCAGGCCCATGATATCATACTACTGAACTGTACAATTTGGCACACAAACGAATGAATATGTTAGGCCTGCCACTGCAAGAGAATACCTAAACGCACACAGCTAGGCAGCAGGTGTCCCTGGCAGATAGGAGCCAGGGGCACGTTACCGCTGATGATGGGTTCATCTTGGTGGAAAGCAGCGTATCCTCGGACAGATGAACGGTGACTTCTGTGTTTCAGGAACAGCATCTGAGTTGCGTTTGGTTCCCGACTGCATTGCAGATCCTCTGCCTTGCAGCCTCTTCCCCCTCACCTGTGAGAGGGAAGGTAATAATTCAGCCCCTTTCTGTCAAAGATGCTGAGGAGCGATATGGCTGAAGTGCGAGTATTGGGACAGGCAGCAGAACTGTTCTATGTGTCTGACCGTGGTTACTGTAGTGGTACCATGTGTGTTATGTCACACTGAAGAGGTTGTACAGGGCAGCAGGGAGAGGAGCTCTCTGTTTGCCTTTTGCTGTCTGGACGGGATCTATTCCTCTTCTGAAAGGAGACTGCTCTTCCCTGCGGCCGACCAGGCATGCTTGACATGGATAAGGTTATAGAGTTCAGGGTATAACAAACAGAGCAAGAGCACGAGCGAGCGGTAAACAGGGAGCCCGTTTGTAACCGTGTGAAACTAAGGTTCCTAGAAGATCCCGATGTATAACCGTGAAACTGCAGAGTTACTCAGTTAATACCAAGTCTTATTATATAGAAAGCAAAGGAATCACAAGATATATTGGAACTAAAGCTTACAACCACGACGTTAAGTTTCTTATGCATACCGACCCTGGGGAAGATGGTACGGCGCCGAGCAGGAGAAGGAATAGGATCACGCTGTCCGGGCGGCAGGGCGGCCGGCTCCTACCCTTGCGGGGCGTCCCCCGGGTAGCTTCGTGCACGGAGTCCTTCTCTTCGCACTTCCCCCCCCAACAGCACCACCCTTATATCCTCCTCATAGAGCGGTGGAAAGATACCAGATTCGGCTGCTCATCGCGTGGCCAGCACGTGAACAGCAGAGCCTTTACCACCTGATTGAAGCGAGCTAACAGCGTGTACCATATCTGCATTCTGCGAGCAGATGTCTTCAAGGTTTCAGTATCTTGCTTCTTGCTCTTCCTGCCACACAGATACATTCAAGGTTTCAGGATCCTGCTTGTTACTTTTCCTGCCTCAGAAGTCCTGTTCCCGCAGAACAGTCACGCGCGCACTGATGTGGCCAAACAACGGACCATTTTCTCTTGTCTTTAAGACACCCGTTGTCCCACGTCAAGGTGAGAGACACCTGGGAGAAGCAAGTGACCTTCCCGCCTGCAGAAGAAACAGACCCAGAGCCAAGCTTCAAGGGTGACAAATACTACAAGAGTCCCAAAAGATCTGTAGAGTTAGTTTCCATTCCATGAGAGGTGCTGGACTGCAAAGCAGGTTTGGAGGCTTTTGTCAGCCCTGAACACATTCCCACCGAACGTAAGCTTCCTGCGACGCTTTTGCCCTTGTAGATGCCTTTGGTCACTATGTACCTTCTGAGCATCTCTGCGTACTGTGCGGCGCACCGTAACTAAAACCCTGTCCTGAAGGGAGGTGTGGCCCACTGTGCAATGGAACTTAAGCTGGGCAGGACGCAGTGGGATTTGGGATGGTCCTCAGTCCTGCCACAGTGCAAGATTAGATGCAGACGGCTGTGTCTCTTGGTGAATATGAAATTAGCTGTAACTGAGATAAATCGTAACGGTACAGCAGGGTACAAAAGAATTTCTGCAGCAGCAGACAAGCCTTGGTGTGTAACAATGATGAATGGATTCATAAATGCCTTCCTAAATAAGAGGAATATTTTCTGAGTGACTCAGAGCTGCTGTGGGCCTAAATACTTACCTTTGTCTCCAGGTTGCTGTTCTAAGAGCTGTCACAGGAGGCAGAATCAGAGCCATTATCTCAAATTGTTCTCATAGAGAGCAAGTCATGTTTATTCTTAGGTAATTTTATAATATTAGAATTATTTAAAATACTTAAATGTATTTAGGTCGTGAGACTTCAACTCTTAAAATAATTTCTTAGCTGCTATGTCTGTTTTAGGTTTTGGTTTCTTTTTTTCCCTTTCAACTGCTTATCTATTTTTCTCATCAATAGCAAAAAGGAAGCTAAAACATTTGAGCCACTTGGAAGTTAAGAGAATAGGAAAGCAAGGCTGAACATTAGACTTATCTTGGAATAACAGGACTTGGGGGGGGGGACGGACTAATTTCAGCTCTGTCAGCTGATAGCTCAGTAATGAAAATGTCTGAGAAAAAGTGAAATGAATAGCAACTGAGAAATACGGCCTCTCTTTCCTACACGCACAAACTTTGTTTCTGTCTGTTCCCATTTCTTCCCTTGATGCTACAAGAAAAGAAACGTTTATTTCAGGGTTTGTCCTGGTTATCATGTTTTGAAGTAAGTATTCCTGCTGTAAAGCTGTATAACAAAGTACTTGTTAAACTAATATCAAGAATTTCTAATGGAAATGTTTAGAATACCTGATTTCCAAGGCCTAATTGGAAGCAACCTAAATTATTACATCAATAAAATTTGCTTGAGGGGAAGCCAAAAGGGATTCATGTAATGAAATAGGAAGTCCTAGCTGGAGAAAATTATTTTCACTGCAGAACATCTAAAAAGCTTTGCAGCTGTTGGATTAAAAGAAAAACTACTGAATTATTCTGAATTTTTTAACGCATGGACATTTTAACATAAAAGATCATGCAACTTGCAAAAGGAACAGGCAAAGATATTCTGAGAAGCGTAAGTGAACAGATTGCACTCCATTTGTTTGAAAACAACCCTTACCTGACTGAAATGCAATGCCATTATACTCCCTACCAAACATCTTGTAATTCTAACACGCTTATTTTTATGGCTGTTTTTAAAGCTGTAAGAGTGCGACAACATGGTGGTTTAGGCCTCAGGTTTTAAAATGCCAGTTCTCTTGGGAACCGAAGGTGCAAATCCAAACTACACTCGGCTCACGCCTTCATCCTGGCAAAGTGCCTTTGGTGCTATTTGCAGCTTGCGATTCTCGAGTCCCGTGGACAAAAGCTAAACCCCCAAGATTTTGACTGCTCTGTGTCTATTGAAAAGAAGTCTTTGCAGCAGATGTAGGAAGCGGGGCTGGGAGGGAGCCATTTCACTTTTCTTACAAATTCTCCCTCTCTACTGCAGTTATACTCAGACCTGTGCATGTCTGTGGGCAAAGACTCTCCAAATCAGAGGGCTGTGCAGGCCAGCACCGCGGCTACGCAAGGGCTTTGGCCAGCCAGCTGCTTTCACACTATCAAAGCAGCTGTGAACTAAGGAGTACCTGATTTTTCCCTGCTTGAGTCGGTGAAGATTTGTGTGCATAAAACGTGAATAAGTCAAGGTGTAACCAGCTATCCTGGTGGTGGCTGACCAAGTCCCAGGCTCTTTAAAAAAAGTTGGAATTGTCACTAAGTGGGCAGTGCTCTGGTGCACGTGTGTGTCTGTAATAAATGACCTACACTCACACACTGAAGACGATGAAGCTTTTTGCACAGGAAATAAAATATATTAGAATGTTGGCGGGGAAGGATATATAACTCTCATATCCTAGACTTGTTCTATATACAGAGAAATGGAATACTGTCAAACACACGTACATGCTTTCAATGTATAAACTTAAAAAACCCAGAATATATAACAATGGTGGGTATAGGAACATCATTCTAGGATGCTGTTCACACTATCACTTTTTAGCAGACCTTAACAAGACAAAGTAGGTGGCCATCTTCGTAACAGATTAAGAACAGGGAGAAAAAAATGAGAACCTCACAAAAAACTAGCAAGCGTGAAAGTTCCGTTATTCCTGGGCTACACATCTTTCCCACAAAAAAAAACTGGCAACTGGAGAAGAACGATTTCTGAAATTTGTATTTTAATGAGGAAGTCTTCTTGCTCATCAGGTAAAGTTTAAAGCTAACACTGCTTTGCAAACCTTATTTTCTGAGAGATCTGAATAGATACAGGTTAATTATTTGCTTACAGTAAAGCTCTTCATGCCTCTGAT
Organism: Sagittarius serpentarius; assembly: GCA_034782735.1. Lineage (NCBI taxonomy): Eukaryota > Metazoa > Chordata > Aves > Accipitriformes > Sagittariidae > Sagittarius > Sagittarius serpentarius. Next base: position 12,796,537 of record JAVKLA010000058.1, read on the forward strand.
TCAATTTTGTGGGTCTCCTGCAGCTGAAGCTCCTGAGAACAGTTACACTAGTTCGTTTAAAGATCCCATTTTTAGTGTTACAACAAAAATTTACAAAAAAGTCAGATCAGCAGCCTTTGCCTCCCAATGTAGTCACATATCTGCGCAATTCAAAGCAGGGTTCTCTAGAAGCTGCTAATTGCCTGTCAATCATCTGGCACACTAACAGCTCACACATTTTTGCTATCGACCTAGCAGATTAATAGTACAACCCAAACAAAGGAACAAAGGCTAAACTGTTCAATTGGGAAGGGTAATGTGTGGTCTTTTCAGGCCAAGATTAACAGAGAAACAGAAAAATGGTGTTCTTTGTAAAACTAAAGCTGCAGTGACCTTAACTCTGGCAAATAGACTGAATGAGTTCAGCACTATTTGCCAGCAAAACCTGAAACAGCAGTGCGTTAAAGAAAAAAAAAAAAACTACAAAAAAACCCCACACAAAAAACCCCAAACTTTATATTGAAAAATCTTTCCAAGCAAAATGAACTAAAATTAAAATTAATTTGGTTTTACTTTTAGGAGTCAGCAGCATAGCTAAAATGATTCACAAAGCAGTGCTAGAAACTGTTGACCGTTTTGCCACAGCCTTATGCTGAATGTATTTTTAGTATCTGTGTGAGTCTATTGTCAGGACAAAACAGCACTGTTTAAAAAAGAGTGTTTAAATTTTCCTCTGGTATCTTTGGGACTTGTATTCTTGGATTGAGGTCAATCAGAATAAGGGTACTATTGTTACCGAAATTAATATTTTTATAGTTACTTGTATGTTCATCATAGCTAGGAATTCCAACTGAGACTAGGACTCCAGTGTGCTAGCACTGAGCCAACACCAAAGGCAAGCCCCTGATAATTTCCCATCCCTCTATACTGTGGAGTTTCCAGTCGAAGCTTTGTAATTAAGATTGCAGTGAGATTTGGTCTCTAAGGAAAGCAGTGCTGGATGAAGAGAAACGGGTACCTTGTGTGTGGATTGACTGCTCCAAAAAGCATTTTGGCTACCTTTATTGACATTTCCTTGGTATTAATTAGTTACCATCTAGAAAGAAAAATTCCTTTCAGGCTAAAAGAGAAAATATACAAAGCGGGCCTCTCGTCTTCCTTTGTTTCTTGAGGCAGATTTTGTTTCCAAGGCTGTAATGACATACAGTTCTCCTTTTACCTTTGGCTTCTTCTTCCTGCTCGCCATACCCGTGTCCACAGCCTCAGTTGTTTGAATACCGTATTTTTCCAGGACCGCATGATAAATTTGAGTCATTGAAGTGATCCACTACGCAATGAAGCAGCTGGGAAGTGAGTATTCTCAGCCCAGACCATTTCAGCAACAGACTAGCAGGGGTGAGCACCAGCAAGTGGGCAGGGGAGAACTGCCACCAGCTGCGTTGCTGCAGCCAATGCCCCGCGTTGTCACACCCTCCGTCTCTGTATTGGGACCCCTTACTTAAGAGAACAGATATTCTCTTTGTTGCTGCTGTTGCCAGTCCCAAATAATATCTACTTGCCAGGCCAGATGAATCAGAAGCCCTGGAAAATATTACAAAGCAAAAATCAGCAAGTCTGAAGCAAGAATCAGCTATCCGGATATAGTCTGACCTCCTAACAGGCCCAGGAGGCTTCCCCAGTAATTTCTGCAGCAATCGCATAAATCCTGTTTGAGCAGTACCTCCAGCCTCTGCATTGCTCCCAGTGGCTTCGGCTCAACCTCGCAATGTCTTTGTGGCTTGTAGTCTCACGATCAGCTTATATCGCCGTTTGCTGCCAGAGGGTCAGTTCCCATCGAGCTGTGGCCACGTGTTCAGTCACCGTCTCGTGTGCCCACGTTTTCGCACCCGTGCTGCTGTGTGCGTGGGAGGTTGCGGCAGCTCATCCCAGAGAGGATGAAACCCACCGTCATTAGATTTCAGCAGGGCTCCTGGTTAGGATGAGGCGAGGCCTGAAGCCAGCGTGAAACCGCATCCCAGGCGTCTTAAAGACTGGAGCTTTGTCCCAGCCAAGCGGAAGGAGGACCCGGAGCGGCAGCGCGCAGCTGGGTGAGCAGCCCGGTGTTTTGCAGGCAGTTCCCTCGGGCGAACTCTCTGCAGTCCCGGGAGGGCGGCTGGCTGAAGCACGGTCCTCGGCAAGCAGCAGCGTGGGGAGTTTGTAAGATGCCTGCAGATAGTTCAACTTGTGGCAGGAACGGCTGGGTGAGCCGCGTATTTGGAGACGTGCTGTGACTGTCTTAACCGTCTGCAGGCCACTGCACACTTGCCCAAAAGGGCCACATACTTTGTATGGAAACCTCTCATTTTCCTTACTGATACCCTCTTGCATCGGTGGCCTCCACAAACTGTGCAGTGGATGAAAATGTGGGAACTAGCTTATCTTTCAAAATAATTAATGAATAATTCTTGCGACTAAATGTTGGTCTGAAAAGTGCAAGTCAGATAGCCACCCTCAATGTTTGGCTTTGAAATTTCAAGATGATTTAAATTATTTGTGTGACTCATAGTGCTACAATTTTCATTCCCTGATTCGATGCACATAATCCATAGAAAAGGATTTCTAAAGTGCAGCGCGAAGGTTGGATTCAAGTTTTGTTTTCTGTGAATATTCTGTCATATTAATTGGAAACTTTTTGTTGCTAGAGATAATCAGTTCAGTAAATTAATTCATTGGCCTATAAATTCTTGGTGAGATATACGGTATCCACCCTTCTTTAGTGAAGGATGCAATTAGCACTACTTCATCTTACGGTCATAAACAAATAGGGAACTTTCAGCCCGGAACCAGAGCCAGGAGACTTTCAATTGCAGTCAAAGAAACTAAAGTAAGGGCATATATTAAATGCAGGTAGAAGAATATTTCAGACCTTAGAAAATCAATTGAGAAGTAATGAACATTGATGAACATATAAAACTTGCAGAAAGTCTCATCTATACATTGTGAGCTTCAATAAAGGGCACCTCATTTGTCTGCTCCAGAGCTGGAGCACGATGGATTACACTACATAGTGAATATTTTGGTTTGCATTTTATTGATCTGAGGGGGAAATACAGATTGTACTGTAGAGTACGAACTGGATTCAAAGCCACTAAAGTCAATGGAAAGATTTCTTTTGACTTTGGGAGTTTTTACATTTGTGAAGTGTAAGTTGCACAATCAGTGTAAATTGGTTACAAAATCCTGGACCAAAATGAAGAATATTCTCTGACTGGCCCAAATGAACTGTACCTACTTCCTAGCCATTTCTTCCATGAGCCTAATCGCATAGAACAAAACTACAATCTTTAATTTAACAGATCATCTCAGATAGGAGACGTTACATCCAGCCTGTGTGTGCCCATAGAGGCACATGCACGCTTGTATCCTCTCACCTTGGCTTTCAGGGCTGCCTATAGAATATGGGCTTAAAAAACTAAATTTCGGGCAGAAATGGTTAGACGCTAGACGGGAATTTTGTCCACCGTCTTAGAATGACACTTCACAGGTACGGGTGTAACCCTAAAATTACTGTAACCTTAAATGCTAATCTGAATTGTACCCAATGGGTTGTGCCTTGGAGTAGCAGCACTCAGGGGTATAGTTGAAGTGAAAAACCTTTTTGGGAAACCAAGGACCGGATGCTGGGAAAGAGATGGGGGACATCAGAAGGGGTATCCTTTGTCCCTGTGACTGAGTCTGTTTGGAAAACCTCCAAGAGGCAGAAATTTCTTTTTCTCGGTCTCCTCCATCAATGTTTGAAGAGTCTAAAGGTAACTAACTCTAAAACCATAGGAAAATAGAGACCTCCCGTGTCAAAGTATAGACAATGGGGAATGGATGCTGACTCTGCTGAGACACTGATTTTAAATATGTGTGCTCCCTATCTTTTTGTTCCACTGATATTTTGGGGTAGATTTTTTTTTTTTAAAGAGCAAATGCAGAGTAAAAAGCATTTGGAAGAGCTACTGAACTTCACTTCCAGTTGCATCTGATTCTGACAGGCAGTAACTTGAATCAAAATTGCAGATTCTTCTTTGCAATACATGCACAAAGACCATGAGACAGCTCTTTTCCTCTTTCCCCTTTTTTTCACTTTTATTTCAAGGTACTGGAAAATCCCTTGTACCCCAGAGCAGCAGGACAGATTTCTCCTGACACTTTAAGAATGACACTGGAGTTCAGCTCCTATATGGTACAATTTGGCCTGAAATATCAGAAAGATAAGATAGATATCATGTGCTGTGTGCTAGTGACAAATTTATCACAAAACATTAGTATATCATAAAGATGTTCTTTGTTCTCTGATTTTGACAACTGCAGTTTGCCTTTAGTTACTCACGATGAAATACGCTAGTTAAAGGCGTCCATATGCATATTTTAAAAAAACCTTTAAATAGGCATTAGAAATCTCTCACTATGCTATTTAGTCTTTGCTGAGAATTGATGAGTCCTGCTGAGCTTTGCTTCAATGTTGATATAAGTCAGAAGTGATGTGTAATTTATTTTAGAAACTGATGAGGTATCAGATATGTGCTATTTTTGGAGGGAGTGTAAATTAAGATGGTTGATGAACATGCGGCTACTTGTACTTCTGCTGCTGTATAACTCAGTAGCAGAAATGCACTTCTGGGAACAATAGAAAGTGCTGAATGGGCTTGTAATGTTCACTTAACGACAAGGAGAGAGAGAAGGAAGGTTTGGACTACTGCAGAGAAAAGGATGCTTTTGGCAAGACGAGTGATAGCGTTTCAGAGCTGGTTTTCAGCGGGACTGTGGGTGGCACTGGCAAAGCTTTTCACAGGAAGACTGGGCAATATCCTCTATTCAGATGCTGATGCTGCTCAGCACAGGCTGCTAAGAAATTAGAAATACGGCCAGATTTATATAACCTATCACAGAACTGCATTCTATCACTTTCTTTTCTCCACACAGAAGCCCTTTGTCTCTGCTGGCTTGTACCTTTCTTCCAGCCCACTGCCATCCGTAACGCGGGGGGAAAGCTGAGTTCCTGGTGAGCTAGGTGTTGGAAGCCTCATCAGACAAGAGTCCATGAAAGCCCCTCACCTCACAACTTAATTTGGGGTTCCAACATAAGCACTTGCAAATGATATAAAATCAATCACTGTAATTGTCAGTGTAGGCTAAAGTCTGGCCCTAAATTCGCTTTCTCTTTAGTGTCTCTTCAACAATGACAAAGAATAGACCAAACCTTTAATTCCCTTTTATGCTATGTATCAGAAAAAGCTGCCTTAAATAGTTCTTGAGTATTTCATTGTGTCATAGGCTGCATCTCTGGATCTGTAGCTACTTTTAAAATTTCCCACGACTACAGCACACAATGGATTTCTTGCACTTCAAATCTTGAAACAAGCCAAATCCTGCTTCTGCTTAGCATGTTCTGTAAGTGCCAGGTGAGAAGAAAGCTACTGTGGCTTAACCACTTCTTAGTTATAGATCCAATAGTTACAGTCAGGAGAAGTGGGAAAGATTGTATTTGACCCCAGATATTGTGAATATCTATAGTAAGCTTAAATACCACGATGTCAGCAGCTGTTAGGAATATCTGTTCCTGATGTAGTCTGCACATTAGTTTTCTGGGAATGGGAAAGGAAATTGTCTTCTTCACAGGTTTTTAATGGTGCTAGAGTGATTTATCCTCTTTTCTTTCAAAAGGCTAGAAGACTGTGAGATGTTGAACCACCCTCAAAGCAGTGCTAATGAACAACATGTACAATGGAGCAGTAAAAGCAAGGAAAGCAGGGAAAGCAAAGGAAATTATTATTATTATTACCTTTTATAACGATGATGATGACTGCCAGAGCTAGTTACTGGTCTTTAATACAGAACCTCTTGTAGTGGTTTAACCCGGCAGGCAGCTAAACACCACACAGGTGTTCACTCACTGCCGCCCTGCCCCCCCGCAGTGGGATGGAGGAAAGAATCAGAAAAAAAAAAGTAAAATTAATGGGTTGAGATAAAGACAGCTTGATAGGACAGAAAAGGAAGGGGAAAACAACAACAACAACAACAACAATAATAGAATTAGACTATACAAAACAATGATGCACAATGCAATTGCTCATGACCTGCCAAAAAATGCCCAGCCAGTTCCTGGGCAGCGGCACCCAGTCAGCTTTTCCCCCAGTTTATATACTGGGCATGACGTCCCATGGGATGGAATACCCCCCCAGACAGTTTGGGTCTGCTGTCCCGGCTGTCTCCCCTCCCAGCTTCCCTGTGCCCCTCCAGCCTTCTTGCTGGCTGGGCAG
>JAVKLA010000058.1:12807425-12824289 GCA_034782735.1 Sagittarius serpentarius
AAAAGAAAAGAAAAGAAAAGAAAAGAAAAGAAAAGAAAAGAAAAGAAAAGAAAAGAAAAGAAAAGAAAAGAAAAGCTTATAAGTATTCCACTTAAACTCATTTGGTTGGTAGGGTTCGCTCACCTTGTTTATAATTATCTCTTCTTTTTAAATGTCAGTGTTATAAGGCTAACAAGTCCCACTTTCTGCAGCAAGTATATTTGAAGGAGACTGAGTGGAAGGAAAAACCCTTCCTTTTCCCTTTAAGTTGCTAAGGTGGTACAGGCTGCTGTCAGCTCCACCTTCTCAAGTACTAAGAACACCTTATTAATTCCTTCAGTTTTTGCACTCCAGTTTTACTCCTGCCTGACTTATGCTATGGATTATATTCATGTTTAAAGTGTTTTTTAAGGCTAATTCACAAGAATTCAGTGGGATTTCTTCCTGTTTATACAATTGTTGCCTAGGAAATAGCAATGAACAGTCTCACTGCTCTTTGTTAAGAAAGGTGTGTGTAGTTAGGGAGCAGTTGTTTCCTTTCATTACTGGGAAATGATTCTTTTTAAGTTGTTTCTTTTTTTTCTAATGTATTTTTAGAATTTCTCTTAAGTAAAAATAACTCTGCTACTATCTCTCTAAGCATCTGCAGGTAGAAAATCTTTAATCTTCTGTGACACCTTTGTTTTCAGAAATAAATGCCACGGTGAATGCAAATGCTCACAGTGAGGAATTACCACTGAGTGAAAGGAAATGCAGGTGTAAGACATCTGTATGTTTCAAAGGTTTGTTAATGTAAAGCAGAGACATTCAATTCTAAGTCACCCGTTTACACCAGACCCAAGTCGGAGGTGGTAAAAAATCTTTACATTCAGATGGCTGTGCAGTGGCCTCGGCAAAATGGATGCACCTACTCTCTAGTTTCCAGTGAACAGGTGTTAAATTATTAAATTGTTGCCACAACTGCAAATCCTGTCTCCTTGTTTTCCCCTCCCCTTCTTTAGCTGCAACAAGAGTAATCCAGGAGTGTGGACCATGCCCCCCCCTCTCAGAGGTGCAGCTGGTGTTTCTTGGTCACTGTTAAAACTACGTTGGCCGGTGTGATGGTCTGCTCCTGTACGAAAGTGAATTTCCTTTGTGTCTAAGGAATAAACAACAAAGTTCCTAGATTTGCTCATCTAGGTCTGTTAATATGGCTAGATCCTTTCTGTAGGTACCCATTCTTAAAAATTTGGGATGATAATTTTTCATAAGTGATTCCAGGTACAAAAGCTTAGAAGCTCAACTGAAGAGAACTGAAGAAACCCCATTCTTTAGAAAGTGATAGATGGTTTTCTCTGAAACTCTCTCACTGATCTCAAACTGAGTGTCAAAAATAGCATAGGCATATTAGGACTAGTCACTGTGAAAACTCTTTGTTTTGATGTAAAGTGTTTTATAGAAGCAGTGATATATAGAAGGGCTACTGTTGATGTAATACCCACGAATAACACTCCGGCTTGACAAACCGTTAGGAAAACTCTAGTGTGGAAAGAGAAAGCTCTTCTAAGGAGCTGAAAATGAAAACATCTGGCCATTATTCACTATGAGCTTCTCTATGCATCAGGTAAAGTTTTACACAGCTGCCTCAATAACTACAAGGTTTGATTTTCATATTTATGACCGCTGGCAGAGGTCTTCTGGTCATTCTGCAGTGTTTTAACACTGAATTCCGGGACCTTTTTGAAAGATCAGACCCATGTAAGGCATACTTATATGTATTGCTAGAAGGATGTGGGTTGTCTGGACAATCAGATTAAAACCACAAACAAAACTGCATAGCTGCTTATGAGACAACTTGATGAAGTACTCTATGTAAATTTATTTAAATGTGTAGTCTCCAGCTCTTTTCTTTGTTTTAAGATGAACATAGTAACATACGTGTAGAGGGACCTTTGCTAGCTAGTATAAATTTCCATTGTGAACATCTTTACATGTCACTTTTACTTTTCTCTATCCCATATCCTCTCTGTGCCTTCCTCCGCTGTAGTCCTTAGAATCCCTCCAGCATGCTCTGGGCCATCTGAGTCATAAGAAGTGTGTTGACTGTGGTCTCCCAGGGTGTTCTCAGAGTAGTACGGAGTCCTGCTTTCATGTCACAGGACAATCATAGAATCATAGAATGGCTTGGGCTGGAAGGGACCATCAAAGATCATCAAGTCCAACCCCCCCTTCGGTGAGCAAACTTGCTTCTGGTTTCCCTAAAGACAGTGATAAAGCTTCCATTGTCTCAAACAAGATCTCCAGGCAGAGCTTTTTTTTAAGGGTGCTTTTTCCTTTTGCCAGCTTTTTTGATTTTACCATGAGGTTGCGGGGATAAAATTTCCTTCGTAAGACATTTATTTGGATCTACAGAAGCCAGATTCTATCTGTTGCAGTTTTTCTAAATGCCGAACAAGCATCACTTGCCTGAAAGAAACGCACTTGCTTACTTTTTCCTCCTTTTAATCCCAAAACAGAGGAGATGTTGAAGGACTGCAGCCAGTGGCTGTGAAACACAACAAAGTAAATTCAGCCTTGTCCAGTTTCCTTTTTGTCTAGCCATTCTTTTAAAAGAGAAGCTCTCTTCTGCCTCCCTCTTTTAAATATTAATTATTTCCTTGCATGCTCTTCAATATTTTGATCTTCCAGTCATCCTGTGAAACCTATCTACTTAATGGGATTTAGGAGAGAATGTGGAAATGTATTCCAGAATTATGTTGTAGTGTTTTTGTGGCTTGTCAGATGAAGTGAGTTATTTGTCCCTGCTGAATGTTTGTTCCCTAATGACGCTGGAATTATGATTTGTTGTAAATTAATGTCTCATAGTGAATGATCTTGAAGAGACCATCTTTACTATTCAAGTCTTCTGGCTTATGGGTGATTTGTGATGACTTCTCAGAAGTTTTCTGTGCAGTACAGTTCACTTACTCAATTGGGAGAGTTACAAATCTCACATAGGGGAATATATCTGGTACAGTGCAGTCTGGTGCCCCTAGTAGCTAACTGGCATGTCAGCATGTAAAAATCAATTGAAACCTAATGATGGCATTCCCTGCAAGTTGGAGTACTCTACAGGTACAAAATGGTGTTGTAAAATGTCATTCTGGTTGTGTGGTCCTCCATTTGTATGACTCATTCTTTTTTCCTGCTCTGTTGTGGCCATTAAACAAGTCAATCCTAATTCAGTGTAGATCCTAAAGCATTTTGTGCAAAGCTGCTTTTAAATTGGCTCATAAAACAAAAGGTAGTACACAGCATATCAACACAATGTTGTCCTCCGAGCTAGTGGTACTTGGCATGATCACTTAATAGGCTTCCCCCCCGCCCCCCCACTGGTGTGTGTGGGTTCTCCTGCATTTAAGAAACAACAACAATGAAAAAAACACCCCAAAAACCTATTTTCCCTGGGAGTCCCTTCTTCACCATTGATTGCCTTAATTTTATTTTTATTCTTGCAAAAGTCACTGTGCTAGTTTATCAGTCTTGTATTTCTGCTAGCAAGGCTTACTGGACTCTTATTCATACCTGCCTCACCAGCTCTATCCTCAAGTATTACTTAAAAGTAACTGTAGTGATTTCTCCCTGTTGTTCTTATTTTTCTTTAGGCTGTGCAAAGTAATCCTCAAAGTTATTGATTCATTGGTTTAATCCTTGCATTTACTGTCGTACGTCATGGTTTCTGTCTGGATGGTTCAACACTTCTGTTGCTGTTAGTTTATCATTGTCACACACGACAATTTTGGGGTTTGGTACTGTTGTGCTTTAAACAAATTCCACAAAATCCCACTAGCAAATTCCTTGTATACTTCTCTTGCTTATTGGGGTCCTAACTTGGTTTTTTGCAACACTCCAGGTTTTTGAGACCTGATTTGGAGCTTCTAACATGTCTCCAATATTCACAGTACTTTGCTGAACACCTTTTGTAGTCAAGCATGTCCCAAGTTACCTCTCCGAAGCAATGACGACAGTACAAAGGGATACAGCTAAGCTTGCTTTAAACTGGTTTCCCTGCTGCTTATAGCTCTGTGCTGGTAGATCAAGGAACACAGTTAGCTGTAAAACCCACCTGAGAAGCCGGGTAAATGCTAAGGAGATTAGCTCACGCTGAGCTCTGTACTGCTGTGGTTACAATGCCAAAAAGTACCCAGATTGTCTAGTTTAAAGTGTGGCTACACAATCTCTGCCACCGCAATAGCTGCGGGACCACCATGTGCTACAGCAGGGAGGGAAAGCCTGGGCTGAAAGCAGATGTGATCACTGCCTGCTTCGAGCGTACCGTACTAGTGTATTTGTTCCTCACATGGGAGCTTAGCTCTGCTTTCCCTTATGTCCACAGTTTAAGCCGTCTGTTTTGGGTAGCTTTAGGCATATAATTCACCACAATTCAGGTACTAACACTTGTAAACAGCCCCCATCCCTACACCCAGAGTCCCTGAACAGTTAGTTTTGTTGGCAAAAGAGATCCAAGTCCCAGTATAAATTCACCTTCCTGTAGTATCTGTCCAGGGTCTTAAAAGATAGTGTGGGAAGCTGTGGATATGGTGCTAGAGTGTAAGCCAAAGAAGTTTTTGATCCCTGCCTAACCTTACTGGACTGTTTTAGCTAATTGGTTAGGGCAAGGTTTATATGGAAAGGTTTTCATATATGTACAGAAATAGATTTTATTAAACCAGAAAAGGGGCAAACTACGGGCATACAAGTGTTTCCTTGGGTCTAAAATGAAAACAGCAAGCTTAAAATATGTTGGGAACAACACTGTCACGACTTCCTTGGGTAAATCACGTTCACCTCTCTCTGCATCTTTTTATTCTCCCTGTCTTTGTCTTGGCTTTTTAGGTCATAAGCTTTTCAGGAAAAAGTTGTGTTCTTTTCCCATATGTTTATAGAAGCTATTGCGAGGAAGTGCTGTTCTTGAACAGTGACAGAGGATGTGGGCACCTCCCTAGGCTACATTTTTCTCTTTGTCATTTTGTTCCCTGTGAACAGGAGCTTGTTCTGCATGTCTGCAGCTGGTGTCAGAGGCTAGGTGGAAATATAAAATATCTGAGTCTTGCTCAGAGCATCAACCGCCATCTGGCTTTTTCGGGTGAATTTTCCGTCTGACTGTGCTGGTCAAATGGTCAGTTTGGGATCACGGTGTGTGGTCAGAAGCACTGCTGGAAGTTTCTTGCTCCACTGCATAATTTCTGATCTTGGATTGCTGAGCATGATGAAAAAACAAAGGCATGTGTACATTACAATCTCAACAGTTGATATGCCCAAGGTAAATTTAAATGTGTTGGTTGGATGCAGTAATAGTCCTCGCCCTGACAACATGAGGTTTATTGCTGCCTCATTTAACACTTTTTTCCAGGCAGATTTAGCAGCCGGTGCCGAGCTCCATGTTACTGGGGCCCACGGGAGACCAGCAGCAGTGTTAGTTAGGTACAGTCATGGCTGTGATGGCAGTACCAGGCACATCCACCGTCCCAGTGCGGGGAGTGAAGTTGCCCCTTCAGCCTTTAAGCACAGGGTAGCTTGTTTGTTAATTGGTATTTCAAATAACTTTGGGATCCCTTCAGCAAACATTCCTAAATATGGCGCAGTTCTTTTAGTACCGCTGTGTGAAGCCCTCTGAACACCTTCTGAGATAAGACAGCAGAAAGGGGCTCGCATACTGAGCCACGTCTAGTTATTGCTTGACTAACTGCCCCATGGAAAAAGGCTCCCATAGTGCAAAGTGGTCTGAGTGTAGGCAAGGTCCTTACCTGACATTCTGTAGCACGAGAGGCTCTTGGAGTTTTCATTTAACTGTCCTGTACCTGTGTCATATGATTCAAAAATGCAAAGTCAATGCCTTGAGCTTTTTTGCTTTGCTCTTGAAGCAAATGATGTAACAGAAGAAGCTTTGCCCATTTTAAAGGAAACCTGATATAAATTTTAGGTCTGGGAGGCCAAGTACTGTATCTGAGTACCTAGGGAATAATTTTATTTGATCATAGAAGATAAAAGCTTGTATGATCCATGGTTAAAAGCCTCCGTAATTCTTAATAAGACTTTCCATTTTAACATGGAAAAGGAATGACTTGTGTTGGAGTATCTATATCCTTCTATGCTGCCCTGTGTTCAAGCAGCCTTGGTATTATGGGGGAAAGGAAAGCAAAATTCAAAGTAACTTTTATTTTGGGATTATCTATGCTATTTCTACAACATACTAAACATTATAAAGCATATTCCTACCCTCTCCTACCCTTACCCAGAAATACAAATAGGATGTCAGGAAACTTAAGGAAAGCCAATGCTATTAACCCTTTTGTATTCTTGACTGAAGTATAATACATTTCAGATTAAATGTGATAGTATATGGCATCTAAAAATATCTTCAGGGACCATTGCCAGTAGATGTTCATTTGCAGACATTATTTATAGCTTTGGAGGTAAGTGGTAACTTTGTTTCTTACTTGCTTATCTTAATCAGATACATTTTCCTGGATGCAAAAATAAGCCAGGACCCATTGTAATCGCTGCACTATTACTTCTCCTCGAAGAATGTGCTGAGTCACTGATAAATAATTCACTTAGGCCTGAAACCATCCTACAAGCCAACTTTTATGTGCTGCAGATACTTCACTCTTTTGGTCACCTGCCCTGCTTATGTCATTAGGGGCACAAAACAAGAGCAAGACTGGCAATCCAGTCTAGTGGGAGTGAAGGAAACGAGAACATTTTCCCCTCTCTTTACATTAGACTTTTGTCATAGCACTGAATTGTTCAAATTATAACGTCATGTTACATTATTTAATATTAAAAGACATTTCAGTTTTACTTTCTCCAAACCACTGCATGTGTTTTTGCAAACAATTACTGTTGGCTGTTGTTGGTAAAGAGCTTGGGGTTATTTTAAAACTTGAAAAATCACTAATTAATTTTGGGAGTTGGGCTATCATGATTTAGATGTTGACATGGACTTGAAGTGAGCCACACACTGCAATTATTCCGAAGCAAGGGGTCTGTTTTGTGGGTTTGGTATCTGACTTGAACTAGGCACAAGAATTGTTCTCCCCTGCTAAGCACTCACCCTTTTTCCAGCCACGCCTGTGTAACAGCTGTAGTAATGTTGACTGGATCTGGTATGACCAGACATTGCGAAGAAAAATGAAAAAAGCAGTAGGTGACACTGTGCAACTGGCCTGAGACTGCCAACTTCTCCAGGACACCAACAACCATTACTGTGAAGTGCTGACACCTGGGACCTGCTGCTCCCGTGTCCCAGGATGTCCCCCTCTAATTTGCTGTGCTTCTTGCCTGCCTGAGGTTATCTGCAGGCAAATGTGTCAAATTTGTTGCCCTTTATCTCCCTCTGTTCCGGCACATCACTTGTTTCCCATGAGAGTGTGGCCATTTATCCAAATGTGACTTTATCCAAATGAAGAAAAATGGATCTGTTTGGCTGCTGCGGCAGGCTGCTCCTTCTTACCCTAAAATGTGCAACGTCAGTGCCACGAAGTGGTGCCAATTGCCACCATAATTTTTCCCCCTTTGCCTTATCTGTCATTTGCATGTCCTTGCACGTCTGCAAGGTTCACTGACTGATGCCAGCTTCTAGACAGCAGATGTTCTTGTGTTCAGCTTTCTGTTGAACAAAGTATCAGCTAGTGACAACCCAGACGTCTTTGCTTCCGTAATGTAAATGCACTAAATATGGCACAGAGTCTACCTTAGCGCTCACAATTTGGTGTTTTCTTTTAGGAGACTGCTAAAAAGGTGGCTCCCATATGCACATTGAGAGGAAAAACAAGCAGAAAAACAGACTGCACTTCGATTTTTCCCCTCCCTGTATCTGTTACTCGGTTGTTCGGCTGCTAATGGTTGGTGGTAGAGATTTAGCTAGAGTCCGTAATTCATGTCATAGTTGCTCTTTAGTTTGCCAGCTGTTCACAGTGGCTTCTCTGATGACATTTTTTGTGTGTCATTCTTTCTCTGAGAAGCTCCAAAAGTGATGTTAGTGTGGAGGAGGAGGAAGGATATGAGTGCCCCCTCCCCTGCCCTCTTTCCGTGGTCTTTGTTTTAATATGAAAATTGCTTCACATTTGCTATACCTCCAGTTCTAGCAAAGTGTTTTGGGCAATCAGCGTGCTCCAGTCTTTTCCAGTAGGAAATCATCAGCCCTTAGATATGGAAGTAAGTTGCATCATCAGAAGGCACTTGCTTTCAAAATTTTCAGGCTTTGGTACAAATCAGCTGTCGTTTTGTGACTAGAAATATATGTGGAGTTCATGTTCAAGAAAGAAAATTAGCTTTGATAATTACTTATTAACTAATTTTCTCCACAATTAAGTTTTCCTCATAGCATGATTTTTTCCATGTTTATTGAAAATGTCCCTTTGTTAGAAAACGAAAAGATAATCTACCATTGTACTGACAAAGGTGTAAGGACTTAATTGCCAGCTTGTTCATTCCAGTACAAGTAGTTGTGCTTTTGAAGCAAAAGTCATATTTTACTAAATTAATTGAGCCTTTAAGGAACAAAAGTTCTCCCAAGCTTCATTCAAATGTGAGGTAAACGTTTCTCAAGTGGTCCATTCTCAGGCGATACCTACAAAGTTGAATTTGATACACTGTATGAAGATTTTTAGCTCCAGAATCTTTTCATGAAGAAATCACTGGAAACAAAGAATGCTATATGGGAATATTTGCTCCAATTAACTGACTAAAATCCGTTGTCTTTGCTCCAGGGTGCCCATTTTTCCATATTACAAACAAGATCTTATTCTCTCAACTTGGCCTATGATTTGGCATAGGCAGAAAGCTTTAATTTCTCCATTAATTTTACTGTTTGCTTTAAGTATTTCTTGCCTTTCTTTTAGGTTTTGTAATTTTTTAACTTCTCATTCTTTTAATGATTTAGGAGTCTCTGTCCTGGTGACTTTTAAGTAAAACTTGTTTCAAAACAAGGCAGCTGAAAAATACTTATTTTGGCTGTATACAACTAGGCACATTTAGCAGATCTGTATATTGCCGAAAGATTCCCTGACTTCTGTGGATATTTTTCTTTTTCTAGGTATCTCTTGCAAAAGTATCGTCATACCAGTCATCTACAAACAGTTTCTGCAGAAATTTCTTTTTTATCTTTGTGGCCAGTGAGTCAATGGTAAGTATATTTTCACCAATCTACTTAAGGTCTTTTGTAGCTCTAAAAGCAAAGGTTGTCTGAGGCGGAGGGAGCAGGAGGTGTATTAACCAGTGTTGGTTAAATGAAGACCTAAGGGTATGCCCTAAGCCATCAAATTCCCACAACTATTTCTCACCAAATAAGAACTTCAATGTAATTACTCTGAGCTCTGTAGAAAGTAAAGATTTTGGAACATTTTTGCTTACCTTCAAAGGAACTGGCTACCTTAAAGCATTTATGCTAAATTTAGCAGAAGACTGACTAAGAAAAGGCCTTGTTAAAAAGATTTAACTAAAGATCTGTTCTATTACTGGTAACAGGAACAATGCAGTGAAGCTGAAGGAAATAGCGTGTAAACCTGGTCCACCGGAAGAAAGAAAAGCCATTTAAGCATTTGAAAATGCAAACTTCATGTGCCATGGTGTTGGTTATATTTTCTTGAATATTGGATTCATCTGAGAAACCATCTTCCAAGCATTAGGGAGGCCTCTGAGTCAGAATGTGTTTTGTTTTATTGCTATCCAAGCTAATGAAAGAGCAGCTCCACAAACTCCATCGTGTGAGCTAGAGCACGCTCTTGGGTCTTCACTTAACCAGCACCGGCGAACAGATCTCTTTCGCCTCCCTCATCTCAGACAGTCTCTAATTTCAGAGCTACTAAAACCCCTCCCGTAGACTGGTGGAAAGGTACTTGACCATTGACTCCCTCGCCACAGATTAAAAAGAAATTCCTGCAAATACCCGAATGAGTCTTTCTTTCTGTTTTGCTACAGTACATTCATTTAGCAGAAGTGAATCCTGGGCAGAAATCTAATCCTAGCAATACTCCTCCTTGTAATGTCTCTTACTCTGCTGTGAACTCCCTCTTGCTCTCAGTGCAGGTGTGCTGGTGTTCTGCTTGAGGGATCATGGGACAAATTTGTTTGCTCCTTGTGGCATTGCTATGATGTGAGATTTATACATTCCCTTTGGGTAAAAGATTACCTCATACAAAGGATTTGATTACACAATATAACATTAATCTAGAAACAAGGGCCAGGCCCACTGCTGAGGGCAAAAACTAGGAGGAATGGATTGTGGTGGATCCTGCCCATTTATTCCAGTTGAGAATTTCGTTAAAAGACTGCTGTAGTGACGTAGTTGTCTGGGTTAACTTGAGAAGAAATCTTTTTATTGTGATATTTCTGGGTTAGAGCCTGACGCTTGCCCCCTTCTGATGAGAAAGACAACCTCTATTGATGTGCTGCATTATCGTATACCAATATTTTCTCAAACTCTCTTGTGCTTCACATTAACCCTATACCACTATATTAAGGAATACCTAGAACCCCCTTCTCTCTAAGTGCACACCCACCATGATACCAGAGGGGTTAGAAATTATATTCCTTCCATAATGTTGTTGAGGACAGCTAGTGAAGCTGTGAAATAACTGTGGTAATTCATAAGTGTCTGTGAAATGAAAAATCACAGAGCAGAGAGAGAATACCTCAAGTACTCTGCAATTGCTGTAGTGTTTTTTTTTATCCTCAAAGGCAGGCAGAAGATCATTTCAACGTTATCATAATTTTCACACACAAAACATTAATAAAAATTGGTTCCTTGTTTAGTGTTTTACTAAAAGCAGCTGCTTCTTCCCCTCGCCCCTTTCAGGTAACTATTTAAAGTTAATATTTTACTCTGGCAGTAACTAGAAGGATTTAAAATGGCTTCAAGACCACATTTATGGGATTCTTAGTTGCTTCAGAGATTCTGAAATAGCCACTGAATCTGCTGACCTAAAGGCTATGTTGGTAGTTTGTGGTTGTGAGCCACCTGGGCTAATTACCTCTGGTAGAGGGCAAGGCTAACGAAGATACTCTGTCTCCAGTACTCAAAAAAAGATGTTGAGAGGCAGCTAAACATCACAGTCAGGTCATCTGTAAGTGTAATAAAAAAGTGTGAGATGATAAAAAGACAGGAACTTGCAAAAAGAAACATATCCTTACTGCAATCAGTCAGGATTCATCTGACTTATTTTAGAGGTTTACAAAGTCGATTCTCTTTTTAGTCAAAGGAAAGAAGTGATACTTTTGGGGGCCAATTGCTGTCACTTACCATAGACATTTACATGAGAATTCATGCCCTGAAAGCTCAGCTGTAAAGCTCGACATTTAATCTGATGCATCCCACCTGTGACATCTAAGTGCTGAGTGAGTCACCCATCACTGCGTAACTTCTACGGCAGCTCTTTAATGCTAAGAAGAGAGGTAGCCCCGCTCATGTCCTTCCAGCATGTTGCTGCTCCAAGCCCAGTAAACAGCTGTGAGGACATAGACAACTTTCACGTACATGCAGTAGCTTTCCTTGAAAGCCATAAACAAAGCTTTATCTTAGTAAATACCGCTTAGTGATGCTTTCTGTTACCGCTTTGTGAATGCGCAGGCACGCTACAACGCTTAGCATGTAACTGTCACTGGGCAGAAGCTTTTGGGAAGATGACAGCACAGAAAAGGCCTTGTATGTGTGCAAATATATTGAAATAAGTTATCCTCTCTCTAGACAGCGGGAAGAAAACATTTTGCCTGTAACAGGGCCAAACGGCTTTGTGAGACACTCTGCGTGATGTAGGGAATTGTTATGTGACTCACTAGTGCCTCCACAGATGTGAACGGCTAGATGGAGTGGGGAAGGTGAGCTTTTCTCTGTAGAATCCTAGATATTTTTTCTTTAAATTATGTAAATGAATGAACAATTACTTAACTCTCCAGGGCTGTCTGAGTCAGGAGTATGCAACACAGGTTACTTTTTCTGTTTCTTGAGTGCCTACCCCCGTTCAGAAGAAGCCGTTCAGAGCTGTTCCCTTTGAAAAAGCGGCGGTATTTAGTTTGCATGCCTGCTCTTTCTCTTCAAGGCGGTCATAAAACCACACAAGAAGCATTACCGGACATCTGTACCATGAAGTCCTTTCAGCTGGCTGTAAGGAAGGCAGTAAGTAGGTTCGTCCTATTGATCTCTGTATATGAAATGGTACAAACTGCTATACTTCTTCACATCCAGGTCATCTTGGATTAGGGACCTGGCAGTATTTCCTAAAGAGAAAAGCATAATAGACCTATCGCAAACATTTTTTTTTGACAGAGAACCGTAAAAGGTGACTGTTTACTATTCCCCCAAACAGAAAACACCATTTAATAAGGTAGTATATGCATACTTGCATTGCATTTACACATCCTGAGGTGGGATGCATATGAGTAAATATACAGCTCACTTTTGAGGACATGAGCAATAATAATTGTCAGCAATTGCAGTAGTAACTGTGGGTAAAAATTGTGTGTTGTCAGAAAGCTCTGGTCTTGCACCCTAGCTTGTTTATCTTTTATGTATACTGCAAGTTCCTCAATGACTTTTGGTGAGAACAAAA
Source organism: Sagittarius serpentarius (assembly GCA_034782735.1). Classification (NCBI taxonomy): domain Eukaryota; kingdom Metazoa; phylum Chordata; class Aves; order Accipitriformes; family Sagittariidae; genus Sagittarius; species Sagittarius serpentarius. The sequence goes on from JAVKLA010000058.1 coordinate 12,819,974, forward strand.
GCCTAGTGACTGAGATCAGTGATCTTGAAGCTGGGGCTTGCTTTATTGACACCGATTTATTTACCTGTCTCTAACAGTATACTTCACCTTCTTCTAATACACAAAAAATAAGTTATCTCTGCCATAAACAAGAAATGCCGGGAATCCCAACAATAGCAAGGAATTGTATTTTGATATTTTGCCTTTGTTTTCCCACTTCACCGTTGTAAATTTATTCACAGCCGCTACAAGAAGAGATACATTTTGCCAAAGGGTAACCTTCCTTTACAGTTTTCCTTGTAATCTTCTGGCAGATTTTCTCTTATTAAAAAAAAGTAAATATTAAGCGGCTGCATTTATATCAGCTATGCTGCACCATGTGGCCATTTCCCTTCTGTTTTTGACACACATGAGAATTATGCTCGAGAATATGAAAGCAACATGCTCAGGATTTCCTTAATGAGAAAAATGGCTTTGGAACCATACTGGTTGCATAAAAATTGAATCGATGGGTCACACCTGAGCTAAAGATTTTTATTGCTGTTTTTTGTTTTTCTTTTTGTTTGCCTTGATGAAAGAGCGTGTGTCAGGCTGGATCCATTGAACTGAACTGAAACCTGTGGGGTTTGCTGTTTCCCAAAACTATTTTTACACATGAGCTTTCTTGGAAAGTTCTTTCTATTTATCTGTAGAGTTTTCCTTTCTTCCCTTGACATTTCTTCTATCATCTGATAAAACCATCTTACAAGGAAAAAGGAAACTGTTTTTCCTCTCACAATACAGATCAGGTATCTGAATTAATAGACTGTGGTGATAATATTTCCATTGAACAGGTCAAAGTGGAATGCAGCACTATTTTTACGTTGCAAGCACTCAGCTGTGAGCCACAAAGCTTATATTTTGAGTTTTCAAGGTGTTTTTAATTGAAGCTGAAATGAAATGTAGCAATACCCTCATTGCAGTTTTCCTTTCAAGGTCATACTGTAATCCTTTAACTTCATTTTCTTTCAGGTCTTACAGAGCTTCTCCCCCTTGGGAAATAGAGAGTTATTCACTTGCTGAGGGAAACAGGGAGGATGTTGTTTAATATTTTGCTTTGTTTATACAATGCCATTCGAAACATTTCAGAGCTCTGATTAAACTAGAGGAAATGACTTTATAACTGGAGTTTCTAAAGGCAATATATTCTGGGGCATGTACTCCAGACTTTCTCTGCCTTCAACAATTTTGTAAATAACTTTAGTACGCCTGTGAATGCCATAGCTGTGTATCAGCAATGTCTAGAGCATTGTTCAGGGGAAGGAAACGGAAGAGTGAGAACATTGTGAACAAGCTCCTGACAAAAAATGAGAATATATCCTTTTAATGGATAGCTTCTGTTTCTTCAAGGTAAATAAACAATGAAATAGAAACCTACTATTTTGAAATCTGATATTGTAAAATTCCTTTTTAGGTAGAAAACTGTGTTGAGGCATGAATCTTGGATCACTCACTTAATCTTGCTTAAATGAAAACCGTATCTGAAGTTCCTGAATTAATTCCTCTCACACTGAAATGTTAGCACAGCTTAGATCAAGACATATTAAAAAACTCTCACTTCATTAAGGAGTTATTGATAGATTTGCTGTAACCAGTCATCTTGAAGAAACACAGTGTAATATTTTTATCGGCAGAATGTGAGCATTTTAAAAATAACATTCAATCTGAAATAAAAGGCACTTGGAATGAGTATGATTAATAATTTTGTACAAAGATTGGCAAATCAATTAAGCTGGGTGGGATTATTTTTCTTAATGTTCCTCTCACTGACAAAGAATTAATGACATTAACGTTCCTCGGGGGGACATGGTAAGGAACGTCATTGGCACTTTCTTTTCCCAGGTCTTAACAACAGGAGTACTGGCAGCAGACGGGTACCGGCAGAGAGGTCTCAGGAGCTCACGCGTGGAGCTGGCTTGGCTCTCGGGATGCTGGAGGCGCTGCCTCTTTGCTGTTAGATAGGTGGCAAATCTTTGCATCCGCTTGTTGGCCCTGTGAATGCTGCCGGTAGCTGCAGAAGTGGCCGGGAGGGCTGGGACGTACCGACCTGCGCTAGCCGTGCCTCCCTGGCAGCCAGCGAGCTGCGGGTTTTGGCAGATTTCTGTAGGAGAGGGAGGGAAGAAGAAGAAGGGGAAAGGAAAGAATGAATGGAAACAGCTAAATGTACAGAGGACTAGTTATAACCAAATCCTGCTGGCAAGCCCGGGACTGCCTGTGCCAGCCTTTACTTGGAAGGTCCGGGGGAGTTGCTGCAATTTTCATCAAGATTTTGCTAGTTTTAAATGCCACTAAACTCTACTAAATGTCGCATTTCCCAGGTAGCCACCCTAGACAAACTGCTTGACTTAGCAGCTGGAAATTGAAGTCGTTTGCATTTAACTGATTTGGGAGGGAACGGAGAACCATTAATGGTATCAGTGCCAATAACACAAAGGGATTTTCATGCAGCAAAAGCACTGAAATGGGATGCAGAGGTAATCAGCAATGTCTGAAGTCCAAGTAGTAGCTACCTATCTGATTTTCTCAGAGGCCTCTGAAACAGCCAGGATATTACAGTCAGAAGAAAAATTGGTTCAGAACTGTTCGGTTTTGTTTCTTTTTCAAAGTTTGTCAAGCTTTCTGCTTGAACTGAGATCTATAAAACAAATTGAGCCTAAATTTTGGACTCTACATGAAACATTGCATCAAAATATATAGCACAAACGAGGCTGGTATGTACAGGCCGGGGGTATATTGCATTATATTCAAAACAAAGCACAGAATTCAGGGATGCTTGGATGGATGCTATGTAAGCTACTGAAATTAAATCAGTCTTCTGGGCATATTCCAAACATTCAGCCTGATGAAATGGTTACTGGCTACAACCAGAAAATGAAAAGGGAGGCTATAATGAAACTAGCATTTCAGTTTTAAAGCATAGCTGTTGCCACAGCAACCTCTGTAATGGACACATTTAATCCTAAAATTCAGCGCTGCATCTGAACTGACTTGAACAGTAAACAGGGTGTCAGCTTTTGCAAGCCATTTGACTAACTGAGAAGAGTTTAGCCTTCCCAGTTGTGATGGAAGGGTTACATGTACAGAAACTGATGAAGGATATTGATTACCTTGATGCCCTATACATTTTCTTTTAAACTGTTTATTGAGTTTCATAAGCCTGACAGAGACAAGCATAGCATAAATGATATTCTGGGGAAGATACTGGGCTGAGACAGAAATTGAGGACTGTCAGTTTTTGCAAGCCCAAGGTTCATACACTAAACAGCAGTTTAACATGCTTCTATTTACCAGCCTTTCCAGCATGCTGTCACAAGATAACTGATCTGTCTCTGGTTTGAGACCTGAGTCATATCTGGTTTTCTCCTTGTTTTAATCCTCTGTCTGCTTCTACCAGAATGAAAAAATGAGATGACACCCTGCCAGTTTTTAGGACAACTAAGGATCTTACTATTTCTGAGGATGGTGTGTTTCACTGGAGGTTATTATTCTTTCTACGCTCTGACTTAAAGCATAAATCTGGTAAGTATTATATGCCATTAAAGAGGCCATGAATTTCATTTTACAGAGTCTGAAACTTGTTTCTTTTTTTGATCCCACTATGATTTGGAAGGAGCAGAGAAGTTTTAAGATGGGCAATGTTGTGACTGAATTATTTTATTTGCAGTAGGTATGTCAGATCTCCTTTCTTTTAGATATTGTTTATGCTTCAGATAATGCAGAGGCAAGGTGACTTTAACTCTTAAGTTTCCTGCAAAACATCTACTGTCAAAGAGAGATCCACGAAGCACTGTAGTTTAAGACTCTCCCTTTTTAGGTCCCAGACAGTGAAAGGGATTGAAATAATACAGGCATTGAGTTACACTGCGGACATACTTGATAAATTGCTCTTTTCTATTCTGTGGAATGAGGCTGTAAACATACCCCACATCAGCAGGGCTCACCGAGGAAGGGCACAAACAGTTCATCTTGCGACTTAACAACAATGTAAAATAAGAGCTACCCCCAAAAGCCGTACTAGCCTACCAGCTGGATCCCAGCTTGGCTCCCTGCTTCTAGTACTGGAATCCAGAGCAGCCTCTCTGCTCTCAGTGCTGAGCCTCCCACTGCAGAGAGACCTGGACAGGCTGGAAGAGTGGGCCAGCAAGAACTGCATGAAGTTCAACAAAGACAAGCGCAAGGTTGTCTGGCACAACATAACCGAAGACGACATAACCTGGCACGACACAACCGAAGAGCCCAGTACAGGCCAGGATTTGATGTGGCTGGGGAGCAGCCTTGCTGGAAGGGACCCGGGGGTC
>JAVKLA010000058.1:12840941-12854021 GCA_034782735.1 Sagittarius serpentarius
GACCTCATCGCTCCCTGCAGCTCCCTGAAAGGAGGTTGTAGCGAGGTGGGGGTCGGTCTCTTCTCCCAAGTAACAAGTGATAGGACATGAGGAAACGGCCTCAAGTTGCACCAGGGAAGGTTTAGATTGGATATTAGGAAAAATTTCTTCACCAAAAGGGTTGTCAAGCACTGGAACAGTCTGCCCAGGGACATGGTGGAGTCACCATCCCTGGAGGTATTTATTTAAAAGATGTGTAGATGTGGCGCTTAGGGACATGGTTTAGTGGTGGACTTGGCAGTGCTAGGTTAACAGTTGGACTCAATGATCTTAAATGTCTTTTCCAATCTAAATGGTTCTGTGATTCTCTGATTCATTCGGGCAGTAGTTTCAGAGTACTGAGCTCATGACCATGGCTCATGGTCAGGTGAGCAGAGATTTTTGCAAAGGATAGAGGCAGCCGATAGACAGATCACATTCAAGATGACCAACACCACTTATAAAACTCTAGGATGAAGGGGATTACCCACAGTGCCCCGATAAACTCCCTTCCACTTCCTTCTTACAACTTTCTCCACAAGATGTGAGTTAATGGGAAGCAGAGAACTGACCTCTCAACTCTTGGGAACAGAAACACTTACTAAAAGGCTTCTACTGGTCCTCTGGGTTAGCTATCTTTTTGACAAACTAGACTCCAAAACTGTCCTTACACCCTTTAGTGATTTTCCTTGTGATGTCTACACCTCCTTTCTATTGCAAAGCCTGAATGAAAGAGTTCTTTATAGAAATACAGTTGGGCACAACAACTGACCAGGAGCAACTGAAGCATTAAGGACCTCTGAAAAATAAGGGGAAAAAAGAGAGAAGAAAAAAACTCAGTGGCTCAAAAATGTTAATCAAACTTATTACCTTTATTAGATTTTTTTGAAAGCATGGCTTTACTAGGCTAAAATAAAAACAATTATGGAAACCATATTTTGCAAAATGAGTTCCAGAAGTATTGTTTGGAAACAGATGGCACATCAGCTAGTTCTGGTTGTTCAGGAGTCTGAGAGAAATGGCATTGCTCTGAAATGGACCCAGGTGACCAGCTCACAGATTAGACTAATGGAGAAGAGAAGAAACTTTGTCAGTTCAATGAAGTGAGGAGAAGCTGGTCTTTTCTGCTGTGTGAGAGTCAACATGTTACTGGTGGGGCTGGGAAGCATCTGGCCATACAAAAGAGCAGTCTGCAGACTTTTTCAGATGTGTGCACTATACAGCAGAGTGTTCATCTTCTATATATTCCATTAACTCTTCTCCAGACATATGATACAGTGCGTAATTTATGAAACGAAAGGGCTGCTTTGCAGCCTGTCAGGTATGGCTTGTGGGATGGCAAGGGTGGCACAGAGCTGAACATCTTGGTTCTGAGGCTAGGTATGAAGGCTGTGGATAGCTTAGCGACCTGGTCAGGTACCTCGGGGCAGGCAGCCAGCCGGACACTGGCCAGTGTAGGTGCATCCATATTGCAACCGGAGTTGGACTCAAGTACTCATGTCCTGTTCCTCTGCCTGCAGGTTTTGTCACCCAGAAGGCCAACTGATGTGCCAAAATGGAGCCAGAGCACACAGCGGTGTGGCTGATCGGGAATGAAGACCTAGACCTGAAGCTGGGAGTTCCCCTGACTGTGCAGCTAGACGAGTACCCAGAGAAGTCCCTGCAGTGACTGGAGGGACATTGGCATCTCTGAGCAATTCAGAGCAGAAACTCATACACACAGAACAAGGCAGGTCCTTCAGAACTACGCAATGAGTACCAATAGCATCATATGCTGTTCCAGCACCTCCAGTTCTAAACAGCATTGCAGGTGTTGAGTTAATTTCTGCTTTCCTCAGTGCAGAAGTCTATGGATATCTTTTCCTCAGAAGTGCAAGCCTCATTTCACAGTCTCCTCCTCACCAAGGAGAAACTCTGGGAGCCTGCAGGAATAGCAAATGAGCGTTATCTTTCAAGTCTGTTGACATCTGTTGTGCGAACCCTGCTCAGTGGGTTCTGGGGTTTCCAGCTACTCTGCAGCCTAGATAACTCCACCTGTGGCAGTGGTACTTCTCAGTGTCTGCCCCTAACTCTTTGCAGCTACACATGGAAGTAATCTAAGTGGGTGCTAAGGTTCTGGATATCCACAAAGTCCAGAAGATTACCCACGGAAAAGACCCACTGCTGCACACTCCTTCTCCAAAATGCTTCCAAAGTGTGTTTGAAGATCTGGAGATAGATTCAAAGAATGTTCAGGTTTGATATGCTTCTGGAAAGTTGTTTGGAAACTACTTTTATGGCTGTAATTGCTATGTGGTGCCAGAAAATACATAGCCTGAAAGTGACCCAGGGAGCTTCTTCCTAGAGCAGTATTCTGCCACCAGTCCAGGGCTATTTCTGAAGCACATTGGTACAGAATATGGAGTAAGAGTGTGGTTTCAAGCAATTTTTTCTCTGGTGTCCTGGTGTTGGCTGGCACAGCGCTGTGTTTTGGGTTTAGTATGAGAAGAATGTTGATAACACCCTGATGTTTTCAGTTGTTGCTCAGTCGTGTTTAGACTCAGTCAAGGACTCTTCAGCTTCTCAGGCCCAGCCAGCAAGAAGGCTGGAGGGGCACCGGAAAGTTGGGAGGGGACACAGTCGGGACAGCTGGCCCAAAGTGGCCAAAGGGCTATTCCATACCATGGGACGTCATGCCCAGTATGTAAACTGGGGGAGTTGGCTGGGGGAGGAGCGCTGCTCAGGAACTAACCGGGCATCGGTTGGCGAGTGGTGAGCAATTGCACTGTGCATCACTTGTCTTGTGTATTACAGTCCTTTTATTATTCTTGTCACTTTATTGTTGTTATTAGTGCCATTGTTAGTTGCTTTCTTTCAGTCCTATTAAACTGTTCTTATCTTAACCCACGAGCTTTACCTTTTTTTCCGATTCTTTCCCCCATCCCACTGGGTGGGGGGAAGTGAGTGAGCAGCTGCATGGTGCTGAGTTGCTGGCTGGGGTTAAACTACGACATCTGGGAAAGCTGTTCTATGGGGATCCGATTCTTTTCACCACTGGCCACGCATTGCAGCTCCTGCGCCCCAGGTTACCCTCTGTTTTGCTATGCCAGTGCTGCTATATGTAAGGCCGCATTTTTAAATTAATTGTATGTATTTGTTTCTAAGTCAGGGTTATAAGAAGCCCTAGAAAAGTCCCACAAAGAGGCAGTCCAGATGACAGCGATATGTGGTTGGGAGTAAAGGGATCTGAAGAAAATCAACATAGGGGCTAACCTCAAGAGGTTTAATTTGCATTTCATGTGGGACTATTGTGCTTTAAAAAGAAGTTATAAAGTTGGATGAACTGCTCTTGCTGTGACAAAACACTGGATAAACCCAACTATATCTGGAGGGCCTGGGCTGAGCAGCTATTTAATCTAGTGCTTGCTAACTTCTCATGAAGATGACAAAGAGGGACACTTTACATGGCAAAGGCATCTGTGGATTGCTGTACTTGCCTTGAGAAGCCAGTCCTGTCACACAGTGGCATAAGCAGCAAGTGGGTAACAGGAACAGGTAAAGAAGCAGACAGCAGTCAGTGGGAAGGGCCTAACCAGAGGATCTAGTGGCGGCAGTTGGGATGAGGACAGCTAGCAAGGAAGAGTGCTGTCAGAAAGAGTAGGTGGAGAGGATAGTTTCAGCTTAAGTGCAGTCAAGTCCAGTTTAAGTCCAGTGAGGCCTCCCTGCCCAGAAGCCCAAGCTGGTATTAGCAGATAGGCAGTACAGCTTCAGGAAGAAATGTGTTTGGGCTGACGCACAGCAAATATGCTTTCCTGTAACAAGAAAAGGAGATTAATTCTTATCTGCTTCGTTCAGGGGAGGACACTAGTTTTCCTGTTGGGGATTTTTCTCTTTAAGGAGCAAACCTCCTCTTCTGCCTGGTTAAGCCTATGTTACTCATTAGCTGGAAGGGATGCAGTATAACTCATTGCCCACCTACACAGCCAGGCACTTTCTAAAGATGGGACATTATTTTCCATTTTCCTGGGCAGATGCTTCAGCATTTCAGGGAAGACACACTGAAGCCAGACTCAATTCAGCCAAGACCTGGCAAAGGCTGCAGTTATTATTTAAGATGGAGCAACATGCTCATTAATGAGGCAGACAGCGAAGGAAAGCTGTTTCGTTTCAGTGTTTGTGTCTGCATAATCTTAAGGAGCATTCCAAACGATACCGTAAGCCTTCATCATACCAGTTAGGCTTTCTACTCTGATTAGAGATATTTGTATTCTTCAGGACAGTGAACTCATGATGATCTTTACTGACTTGTCTTCATAAGTGGATTTCTTATGTTAAACAGATCTTTGCTTTTGCAAATTTGCCAAAGTACTCTGAGTTTATTATAGTTCTTTATCACGAAGTGCAGTTGACCTTGCCTATGGTGACTGAGGTCAAGCCTAATTCCTCTCCCAGCTTCTGAAGAGGACAGTGCTCTCGTCCTACACAGTTTACAGCAAAACAAATATATTTCAGTTCCATTTAATCAAACTTCTGGTAAATCTTTCCTGTGTGAAGGATTGCTGTGTAGACCCTTGAGGCATTTACTCATTGTGGCAAAACTGATGAAATACATTAGTCATGGGATTTTGATTCTGATGATAAAAGAAGAAAAAGGATCCCATTCAGCAGTGACAACAAACTGTTCCGACTGGGGTTAATTGTGACTTGAAGCAATTGTCTTTTTCTTTTGTGCTTTTATACTGATTACAGTTCACATGCTTGTGCTTCCAGGGTTTGTTTACATCTTGTAATGAAACTTAATGAGTCCTTATCCTCTTATTAATTTTCTGGAAATCATTTTATTTGGACTTTCTCAATCATAAAGATTAATTAATGAGGTATACAGTCCTCATAGGTGTATCCCCTAAACACCTGTGCATCTGTCACTGCACTTGATCACTTTCTCTTTTTCTTCCTCTATGTTGATATAACAAGACTGCGGATGCTAAGTGACTCACATTTCAAAAATCTGTTTTAAACCAATTGCAGATACGCATTATTGACACGAAGCTGACTTTTTTTCACACTGTTGACACAGCATTCATTTTGATCACAAAAGCTGACTGCATTTCGCTCAGGTCATTTCTAACACTGTTCGGAAGAAGACAATTAGCTAACATGGATTCTTTTTAATTTTTCTATGCTGTTAATTTCTCTCGCATTATAAATAAAAGCACTCTATATTTATTTGTTGTCATAGTATCCTGATTTCAAAGGGACTAGGGAACTACAGAGTCTGTACGGTGTAGAAAGCTGTGGTTTTTTATACCAGGTTTAAATAGGTCTGCAGCCATTACTCTGTAATTTCAATTATAGCAAAGGTGCCCTGTATCAGTAACACATTTGTGTTTCGTTCCTCTTTGTGTTGAAAATGAACCTACTGTCTTTTCATTTAGTGCAAACTGGAGTAAAATGGAGAGTTTGCCTCAATGAGATTTGCTTACAAAATACCAGGAATAAATGTGAAAGCAAAATGGAATTGCTTGCACTTTTTCAGCAGTTTAAGCTCAAGTAGTTATAAGGTGATTTTTTTTTGTTTCGTTCAGTTATAAAATATTTACGCAGAAATACTCATGGAGAAGCAACATTTCATTCAAAGAATGGCTGGCAGTAAGGGGTAAGTTGCACATTAAAAATAAATTAGAACACAATACTCATTGTAAAAACACTGGCAAACATAGGAGTGGTTAGGACATAATTTTCTAAAAATGCACATCTGCAACAAACTCCAGTGGTGCATATAGTAAGTGAAGTTTGTTATTTTTGTACAGCTGCTTATCTGTTATATGCTGTTTCTGGCTGTAAGGGGAAGCAAGCTGCTAATTCATTCGAATCATCAGCAACAAATGCAGTCCTCTGCACATTTTTTCTTTGTTTAGGATTGTTTTTTCAATTAGAAGGTACCTCTTCTGCTGTGACTCACACCACTGTTATTTGTTCACCTTATAGTGTTACCAAGGAGCGGTAGGCTAGGATCATAGCCCCATTGTGCTCGCTACCTTACCTACAAAAGGACTTCTCCTGATTCAAATGTGCAATCAAAAGCTGTGATCCTGGAAAAGCTTAAAATTGTATAATGAGACCATCCTGGTTAATGTAAGGCAAGTAAATATCTTTGATGGTCCAGGGTTTGCTGGGTAGATGAAGTAATCCAAAGAGAACAGGAGAAAGTAATAACAAGTGAAAAATAAATACTAACAAGACTTAATCACACTCTGGTATCATCAGAAACCCAGAAGGACCCACAGCCCAGCTGGAGATACAGGATTTCTTTATGAGGGTAGATTTTTTGTCATGGCACACCTACTGAGGAGTGATCAGACTGAATTTTATCCGGATCTTTCCCCCCCCCCCCAAAAAAAAAAAACGATTTAAAACCACCCTTCATGTCACTGCATAACCTTTTTTCTAAAATCCTTTGGTGAACAAAGTAAATAAAATACACAAGTGTACAAAGAAGAAAAGAAAGAGGAAAGTAACAGAGGAGCAATTTCAATTTGTAGTTTCCAAACATAGCAATGGCAATTATCTGCATCCATTAGCAAGGACCATGCACATCTGCTGAACAAAGGAGTGGGAGACCTTTAACTTGGTAGTACCAAAAATAGGTGCAGTACATAAGATTTTAGTAAGTCATGTTCAAAGTTGCATATCCTTCCATTACACTTGCTTCAGAGGAGATTTTCTGGGGATGGTTATAACATATATTTATGTGTATAGTATAAATAATCTTTAATAATTATCTGCGTAGACTCAAGCAGATTGGACAAGAGGTTCTTTACCCCTCAATGATAAGACCGGTCATTTCCTCCCATTTATTATTAATTTTCCTTTGTAAAAACCTTCCAGCACGTGGCTAGTGGGGAGGTAGATGTTAGTTTTTGAGATTGCTGCATGTGAGACTTAAGGAGACAGGCACTTTATGCTATAGAAACAACCGTATCAGTGGGAGGAGAGGTCATGGTGCTTCTCCTTCCCAGGCTCCAAATTAAGTTGTCACAGTCCAATGTTTTGCAGCATTTCCCACCAGAGGAGTGTAATCCACTGGGTTCTAACTGGTGATGTCCTCTGCACCAAAGCACGTTGTCATTTACAACTCAGTTGCATGTACTGGGAGTTTTGTGTGATGCATTCATAATTCCTCTTGTTCTTATTTTCTTGGACTCTTCATTCTGCATTTTTTAGACATCATTGATTTTGTGTCACAAGATGTACTATATCAATTCAAGGAAAAAGAAAGGAGGCATTCAATAATCTTATTCTAATCCTGACAGACCTTATCCATCTGAAATTAAGTAAAAGGTCATTCACCCTTGTTGAGACTAAGTCAAGAATTCTTTCTTTTGCAAAATGCAAAATATTTCAGGCATGGGACTTTGGTTATCCCTAGACTAATAATGATTGTTTTTTCATATCTCTTATATTAAAACGTTCAGAACATTTTTTTTTCCAGGGAGCTTATTGCTTAAGGGGAATTGGAAACAGACAACTGCCTGTGATCGTCTGAATTGTAGTTAAACTGATGATTATTTATTCACAAGGCAAATGGAGGAAAAGGTCACACGACATATTGTCAACTTGTCATTTCTGAATCTATATTCTGATTTAGTTGCAGTACATCACTTGATCTTCTCTGGGGAAAGCGAACAATTTACTGTCACAATCACTTTAGAAGGTATACGGCACGGTTAAATTAGGTACTGGAAAAGGTTTTAGCTGACTAGAGAGTTCTTTTGTTCAGAATGGTCAGTCTTCATTCACTCTGCTAAGCTTACTAATGTTTGGCTTACTGGAAGTATTGGCATTTTTGCTCCTTTTTGAACAGAGTGCCTCTCAGATGCATGTGTATTTGACTTGCAGTTCTTGCCTGGTCATCATTTGAGTTCACATAAGCTAGTTACTACCACCCATCTAACCAAATGACTCCAAAAATATTTCTGTCAAATCTTGTTTTCATAATCCCCTTCCCATACTAATGCCTACTAAAAAGGATGAGGTACTGATAATATAGAGTGCAGTGCTCTCTCATGGTGGTCTGGAGGGTCTACTGTAGCAGAAAGAGTTACAATTTTGTAAGTTGCTAACTGTTGTGGTAAACTCATCTTAGACTACTTGCTCAGTTAGTTTGTAGGATTAGCAGTTAGAATATAGTTAGTTTATTAGTGACTGGGTTGGTATGGAGACTAGGGACCAGACAAGTCCAAGTTTAGGCAGAAGAAAACTAAGGACCAGTTTGGATGAGGTTTGGAGGGGAGGGAGGGCTTTTCATAAGGAGGACTCTAAAACAGGACAAACCCAGCGGGCAGTAGGCAGCCCTGTATGGACCAGCTACTCCAGGTTCATTGAAGAAGTCTGTAATTACTGTTGTCTGCTTCAGTGGGAGTCCCTACTGGGACGGCTCTAGGGCAGGTGCATCTCAAAGCAGCCCTCAGCCACCACAGCGCCTGGCCTTGCCAGACCTTGGGTCATGCCGTGTCTGACAGTGTAGACCACGGGCACTAGCACTGAAGGTACAGCATAAGTGTCTTGCAGTTCTGTTGATACCTGTGAGGACTAGATACCCCAGATGGCTGAGGCCAAAGTATAGCTCTCCAGGCTGTTGAAGGAATGATTAAGATACTTGGAATAGTTAAAGGAGTCAATGGTAATGTCAGGAAGCCATGAGGAAAAGTCCTTGGTCAGTGAGAACCAGAGGTTATGAGTGAAGGTTGTGGTTTGGTGGTTAATAGAGATGGTGATAGCTGGTTCTTGTGTCTGGAACAATCAATGGCAGCTGAAATAGGTGCAGGGATAGTTCAAATCTGGCTGAAGGTCACAGCTGAAAGTGATGGAGGTGACTGGAGCTACAGGAGGAACTGAACTGGATAGGAAGTGGCGTTATCGGGTAGTCTTGGTTGTGAGAGTGACAGCGACAGCCTGATTGTGTGTCAATGCAACTTGTGAAAGTAGAATTTGTTATGTTGCAAGTAATGTGTTTTCGTGGGTGAGAAGTGGGTGTTGTAAGAGTTGATGAATTCATTCATATTAGCCTACATTTCCTCCGTCTCTTGTAGATTAATACTTTGCCATCTAAGGAGGAAACAGATTCAGTCTTCATTTTTTTCTGGGGTTTTCTCTTGCACAACATCCAGAAGAGTTACTGAATTCTGTGCTCTCACACTGCTTTGTGCTTAAAGTTAGAGGCAGCAAAGGCAATCAATCTTCTTGTTCTTTTGCTAGGCACGAATCAAATTCCCAGTCTCCCTCTTCCTTGCTCACAGTCCAACATAAGATCCATTTCCCATGAATGCTATCGCTCAGAAACAAAAGTGATAGATTTTGGCTACTACTTATCATTTTTGCAGCAGCATACATCCCAGAAGTCCTCATAAACAGCTTGGAGGCTGCACTTTTTGTGTGTCTGAGGAGAGAAAAGAGAAACATATTTTAGATAGCCGCATCTCTGTCTCTGCCCTGGAAAAAGTGTGAGCAATATTGACTTGGCATGAGACCTATAAGGCCGCAGAGGAAGCTCTCTGCCCATTTCTCTGATGATGCCAGTCTAATGCAAAGATCTGACAGCCACGAGAGAGACTTGCAAGCAATATGGGCACAGGGAGAGGCAGTATCTTCCTTGGTGAACTGATTAGATGTGGATTTATGACATTGCATAGCCTGATAACTTCAGGAAGCCAATAATGGCGCCTTGGCTTTAGGTCAGTGGAGGGGAGTGAGGGGGAGTCTCTTGTTTGATGATACAGTGATTCATGGCCAGTAAAATTCAGGGCAGGAGCCTTTCTGTGAAGAGAGGCAGCCCGATCGGCACTCCAATTAGCTGTGCTTATAATTGATAGCATGGCTGGAAATCACTGTGATTCATGAGCAATAATATTCATGACAAGAGCGACTCTTTCATTTCAGGGAAAAGACCAGGAACTGCTCTAAGTTGCACATGAGTGTGATTAATGGCTTGGGAAGATAAATGGTGAGTGGGTGCCTCAGACCAGTGCTGTGCTGAGAAATCTTTTTAAGCCACTTTCAGAGGAACAAGGAAGAGAGGAGGGAATAGCTGTCTGAGCATCCTTGCTTGTCAGATAGCTCCCACAGACTCTAATGGGGCATTAAGGTTTGTGCAGGTAGGGAAAAATTGCAACAATGAGTGTTGCTGGCCAAAATTTTGTTATATCAACTCTCCAACCTTTTGGCTGCTGTGAGTACATCCAGTATTTTTTGTTATATTCAAACTTTTCTTTGTGATCAAAGAATCCCAGATGAAAATGACAAAGTGAGAGGAGGGAGGGAGGGAAGAAAGCACGGGTGGTAGGAAGGTGACAGAAAACGTAGGATAAGAAGTAAGGCAGGTAAGTTTCTACATCTTATCTCCTAGCAGAATTGGAAAAAGCAGAGGGGCTTGAGCTAAGTGGATGGAGTTACAGCCAGCACTGTGCAGTGCAGAGCAGGACAGGGTCAGGGCTTCAGCAGAGCTTCGCCCAAACCAAAGAAAGAGCCACAGTCTACAGAGCTGGAAAACAGATCTGAGGGAACTGGGATGGATTCATGTGGAAAAGGGAAAAAAATGCATAAGAAAAATAACCAGCAGAGATGAGAGCACTGTTTCATCAGCCCAAGAATCTGTGAACTGCTTCCGATCCTGTTCAAAAGACATCATCTTCAGCTGGTTCTAAGCACTGTAGTAAAAATGCTTTTGCCCCTCCTTCTTTGTCATATCCTCGTAGCACAACTTAAATCTAGTGAATAAACCCATCTGCTGAAGATCCATCTTCAGTAGCAAATACGAATATGCAACATTTCATCTCTTCATCCTCACAACAATCCTGTTTACGAAAAATTTCAGTCTATAAATTCTAGCTTTCCTACCAATATTCTTAAACTGAAACATCTTGTTTATTAAAATATTCTGCTGTATAGAAATACCAGCTTAGCTGATAATATCTGTCATCAGTACCTAGTACCTAGGAGCCCAGGTCATGGACTAAAACTCCATGAGGCTCTGTGTCATCCAGACAGTGAGAAAAAAAAAGCTCCTCATGCATTAAACAAGTAGGGTATATGAACAGTGAATGCAAGTGAGGCTGTAGTAATGCTTAATTACTTCTGCTGCTCGTGGAAAGAAATATTTTTAAAAAGTTGTATTTAAAGTAAAGCTACTGTCCTACATTCTTCTCTTATTTTTCATTAGAGAAAGTACTTCTGTGGTTGCAAGATCTGTTCCTCCTCAGCAGCTGTGTTTTCCTTTGTAGAACCAACTACAAAAACGTAGCCTGCATGTCCTGCTAAGTGATGTCTTTTGGAGATTGTCCATGTGCTTAGCAAAATCACTGATTGAACCAGAAGCTGTGAATATGGATATACTTGAATCAGTAGTCTGGAGCAAGGGCCTGTTCTTATTTAAAAGCCATTCATGTTCCACTGGCTTTTAACATGAACACTGCCAGTAAAATCATTTGACGCAATTTTCTTTTCAAAAGATATTCCTCTCTGAAGTGCCCAGGCTGACCCCTATTCCCCATGGGCTTCTGAGGAGCCAGTCGTGCTTTACATGGGGCTGCAGAGCTGTGAACAAGCTCTGCTGCTGATGGAGGTCTCAGGAGAAAAGATGATTTGAAAGAAATAAGGGAATTGCCCTCACAAAATGCCAGTGGCTTTAACGAGTTGAAGGTGCTTCACCTGCTGAGCTCAGAAGTCTTCCATCCTAAAATGGGATTTCTCTTATCTTAAGAGAAACTGAAACTATTGTATGCTACTTTCCATGAATAAAACTCCATTTGTTGTCTGGTGCCATCTTCCTCTCCTGTCTCCTCTAAGAGAGAACAGTAATGTAGCAAAAAGAAAGAGTTATATTAGAAATAGCATTGTGTACACAGATGTCACTCAAAGTTTATCTAGTAAGTATTTTGTAGACAGATATGAGTTTTCTTTACCCATATTTTAGACTGGGCAGTGACAAGCCAGTTCCAGACCATGTAGTATGGCACTGTGATTAAATCAGTAAGCCTATAAAGAGCATGTCTATTTGCAATCATATCCTCCATCTCATATTTACGCTTTCTTCTTTCTAAAGTTAAATCTATGGTGCTGAAATGGGGTCTTTGGGAAAAGTCCCTGCTGATTTTTCTGAAGGCATAGAAATGCTGGAAATCTTGTGAGAATATCTGCTCTACTGAGTTTTCAGAGAGGCAAGAAAAATTGTTCCTGCAGCTGAGTAAAAATTCTAGATCTTGTTTGATGAGGAGTTAAGACAAACACAAATGCTATTTGTCAAATTCAGACCGCTTTTCATCAGGGCAAACAGTGAATGCCCTAGTGTGGTGACCTTAATTACTGGAAGTATCAGCAAAAGATGGATTTCAAAAAGAAAAAGAGTTTGGAGAGTCCTGCAGTCCTGGCTACTGTGCCTGCCAGCAAAGCTAATCACTTTTCCCTCCAACCCTGTTCACTCTGTGTTTGCAATAGGTAGCCCTGCCCTCCTCATCTCACCACAGCTTTGACTTTCCTCCTTCAGCTGATTGTTACTCACCCTCCAAAATTAAAGACTTCTGCAGTGATAAATTGGTGTGGAAACAATTATTTCTTTCCCCCAACTCATTGCCATTCAGTCACTCCTTTTTTAATCCCCTCCTTTTTTCCTCTCCGTTTCTCCCTCAGTTACCGCTGTCAGATTCATATAGTCCCCAAGGTCTGATTAGTCCCCTTGTTCTCCAGCTCAGCGTAAGAGCCATAAAACCAAAGCCATGTGCTGATGTTTATCAGATGTGGTTTAATCTCATCAAATCTTCTGATGAGAGAAAAATCCCTTTGCATACATCAAGCAAGGCTTAGCATATTGTGACGGTCTGACAAATTATAGCCAATGTCTCAAACGTTCGTTAAAGAACTTTGGTGGAGAAGATGGTCTCTGTAAAAGTGCTGGAGTGGTGCAAAGAGGAAAATGCGGCTGGAGGAGAAGGCCCCACGGGGGTGGGACCGCGCTTCTCCAAAGCCACACTTCCTTATCTTCAGCAACCATGAGAAGAAGCACAACAGATGCGCCGGAAGGAAAGCTCA
>JAVKLA010000058.1:12854121-12887229 GCA_034782735.1 Sagittarius serpentarius
ACCTGTGCAAGGTTAGCTTGGTTGAATAAATGTTGATTGTTGTTTGAACTCCTCTGGTGTCGTTTCACCTTAATTCTGACAAAGGAAATCCACGAAGCTGAGTCGCTCCAAGTTTGGGACGTGACACATATCTAAGCTTATTATTCCTTCTTGTGCCCAGCAAAACTAAGTGTACCTCAGATGATATAGTTAATAGGGTATATTATTGTGGAGATGAGGACAAAAGTTACCCGGGAAAATTTCCATGCATGTAGTAGGTAATTTCTTTTAGTTTCTCTAATTTCTGGTACTTATTTATTTTAGTCATTTTGAATTAATCATTTGGTCATGTAAATCATTTGGCTAATGCTTATGGGTGTTAGTCGCTGTGAACCAGTGACCTTTTGCCCCACAGATATATCCATGTGGCTCCCTGTAATACTATTATGGACTTATTAAGACAAGAGCCTGCTCAAAGTTTTGCATTGTCCCCCTTGAGTACAAAAAGGCTGGTAGATCTCTAAGTCTTTAGGGATAGGTATTTCTACTTCCTTCTTCATACTCTGTTAGAAAGAGAAATGTTTGCTTCCAAAAGATTTTACTACATGGTAACAGGAGACAGGCAAACTGTTTTGGACAGACTCAGAATCTGTCTGAACCAAAAGATGAACCTCTTCACTTTGTGTGAGTTTTTAATAATTTAGGGATAACAGCTACATTTCATATGCTTCTTCAAAGGCAGTAGGTTGATAGTTGTTAAAATCAGCTCTTCTGGTTGTCTCCAATTATAAGCATAGCACAGTAAGTTTTTTTCAGATCTATGATAGTTATTACACTCACAAAGATGATGGTGCAGAATTTTTCAAACACGGTAATAAAGAGTGCCTCCCCTAAGGTGCTTACAATCGAAATAAAGACCAAGCCCTAAAGGGTATCAAGACTGGCAAGCCAGGTGCCAATTAATCCCCAATAAAATTTATTGTTTCTTATCTTGTGAGCAGGACCTGGACTGAAACCAGCTCATTATATATAGGCTGCTATGCACCATTAATTGAATGGCAACATTTTTCTGTCATTATTTATGTGACCAGATCAAGTTAATGATGACCTAGTGGTTAAAAGTTCTTTATACTATTATCCAGTGCTTCATTTGCTAAGCTTGCAGAAGAATATAATTGTTATCAATTCAATTGCTTTAAGAAGTGCTAACATAACTTAAAAATAGCTACGATGGCCATCATAGGTGAGGGAGACGAGAGGTAGCTTAAGGTCAATATGATGGTTTCTAGCGAGTCTATACAAATTCCTGTTATGCAAGTCATTTGTTTTCCCCCATAAGTTTCCTTTTGCTCAGAACAAAATCTCTGTTCTTCCATGTCTTCTGATTCCTGTGGGCATTCTTATTTATAAGGAAAGCTACCTCTTGTAGCTACAGGGTCTGAAAATAACAGAATTTAGACTCTGGGAAAATAACAGTGAATTTAGACTCTGGGAAAGCAATTAAAAAGAAGGGACCACCATGAAACCGACTTTCCATATGTTGCTTTTCTTAAAGGCAATCTCTTCATGTTAACCTTTCGCTTTCTTTTTCATTCTTTCAGGGCCACGAATATTCACAGAATCATAGAATCATAGAATGGCTTAGGTTGGAAGGGACCATCATGAGATGTTACTCAGTTTAACCTGAAATTTCACCTGCTGGAATAACTGCAGGTTTTGTACCAAATTTCAGACTTAACACAAGTTTGCTCCAATTTTCCCTGCTCTTGAGTAACCAGATAAAAGTTTTCATTGTCTTCCTCCTTGTCATGGGTGGTTCATGGCAAGGATAGACCTCTCACATGAACAGATAGGGTAAACTCCAGAATGTGTCCCAAAACTGGAAAGCAGCCATAGAGCTGAGTAGTTTGTGGATTCTCTGAGCAAAGCTTAAGCAGTTTAAGAGGGAAGAATGCCACACACTACTGGTGAGAAGAAAAAATGGCAGGTTATTTTCTGTTTGAGAGGTCAGACAAGATCAGAACTGCCCTTTGGCCATACAGTTGACTGTGAAATGTCAGCTAAACAAAAATCATTGTTTAAACTGCATGTCATGGACCACTGCTTCTCTGCAAGAGACATGGAGCAGATGCATTATGGCATATTTGAAAACAGTACAGAGCCTTGGAGAGCTGGAATCTAACAATGCTGAATAGAAGCATTGTCTGTTCCTATATCTGAGCAAACTAATGCTATGGACAGTTTTAGAAAACTAGCAGTGATTGCATTGGCTTCCATAAATGCTCTTTTAAAGACCCTACATATTGGTGATACATGTTCATTCGGTAGCTACACAGACACAGTGTTTAAAGTTGTACTTGCATTCCATTTTTGTAATCTCTTCTATTTCATGGGGGTTTTAACCAACCTATAGCAGAGAGACATGCCTGTTTTTTTAACACCTACCTTAACCTTTTTTCTGAACCTACTGACAATGATGGTGCTTGAATAAGTAGCATCAACAATAAACTTAGAAGCTCTATGGAAATCTCAGATTCCATTTTTCTCTTTTTACAGTTCCCTCTAAAGAAGAAAAAGAACCAGAAAAAAAGAAAGCATTAAAAATTTACTTTCCAACAGGGAATTTTATTTTCAAAACCAGAGGGCAGAAGGAGGCATGGTTGTAAACAATAGGTTGTGACTACTTAGTGAAAATAACGTGCAGTGTTGCTCGGTGTCGTCGAACAAAGGAAAGGAAGTTATCCTTTCAGTTGGATTGAAATCACTCTAAAGAAAGCTGCTATCAGAGAACTGATCAGTCCCATCCCTGTAAGTAGTGCTTCATGGAACTAAAATAGCAAGGGAAAATTGGAAAAATCTTTCACTGTTTCTGTTTTAGGAATGGAAAAATATAATTCAAGACAAATAAATGGAGACTTTGTTTAGTGAAATTGAGAAACAGCAGACAGTAAGGAATTTCGTATGTGGTTTAGTGAGCTACACCATTAATCCCAATATGACTTATAATTACTCAATTAGATGCCTTCACTATCCAAGCAGAAATGGGCTGGGCCCCTTAAGAAAGAATTTGTCTGTTAAGCAGTTTGGGGATGTATATGGAAGATGTTGAAGACGCCGTGTATTTGGATCCACCTAAAAGAGCAGATATCGAAGAATATATTTTTTTCTGTGCAGGCTATCAAGTGATTTTAGAAATAAAGTACTAAACATTAAAAAAAAGAAAAAAGTGGAGAAAAACCTCCATTTTGGCTTCATCTTCACGATCTGAAAGCTAAAACAATGCAGAAACCTAATTAATGCAAACAGAACAACTCAAATAATACTATTTAAGAAGAAAAAAATGTTAAGCCAGCATATAACAGATTGATATCAATTTCTGCTGATGTAAGGAGTGAGTGGAGCAAGCTAGAGGTGGTAAATACCATTTAACAATCTCAGTGATATACTTCTGAACATTGTGCTAAATGGAACTGTGTTGTAATTACTCTCACAGGCACCTGGATACCATAGCAATGAACACAAAATTGCAATAAAATGGGAAAAAAGGGTCTCTAAAAAGTGCAGTGACAATGCAGTTCAAACCACTGTTTCTAAGGCTGTGCACTTTTGTATTTGTACCAACGTGAATCCCGAAAAATATTCCACAACCCCACAGTGTGTCCGGCACATTTGTGCTACTCAAGTGAATTGGATTTCTGTAAGCACTATTTCAGACAGAGTAAATTTTAGGACTGAGAAAATATTTTGGAGCTGGCAATATAATTAGTAAATCAGGTTTATTTTTCTCTTTGTTAATGTTCTGCAAAACCATGCAGCGCCCCACAAATCCCTGATTCTGCTGCTGCTCTGACCTCCAGCATGGGCCTGTCCTGGCTTTTGGTGCATATTTCACTTGTGCCGAGTTCCCTTCACCTGTGGAGCCGGACATAGGGGAACGAGAACTTCTTCCAAAAGGGTTGCTTGGGCTGGCAGCCGTCTTTCAAAGCAGTGGAGGAAGAGGATAGATTTGGCTCTGGTCTCAGCTGAAAATATTTTTCTTTCCACCCCCTAATGCTACTGCGTATCGGACTCCAGGTAGGATGGCCCACAGTGGCCTTCAGAAAACAGTCCTGACAAAACGTGCTGTTAAACAAGGGCATCCACAGCCACTTTTCTGTCCTTCGTGGGCTGAGCTGTCAGTGAAGTGTTTACGCAGCAGACCAGCCTGACCAGCCCTCACTGCTGCAGGGACCCATCGCTCTCTCCTAGTCTGTTGTTCTCTCTTTCCATCGTTTCAGAGAGGTATTGAAACTCTCTTGTAGAGGCAGTATCATTTATCCTGATCTGGTCTCCCCTGACACAAATTCCCATGTTTCCTTTACTACCTCTCCATTCATGTCTCAGAAATGGATGCTTCTAGAGAAGGAAACTGGGAAAAATGTGTGAATTGGCTTGGCCATAGAAGATTACAGTGATGTGTGTTTCTGCGTGCCCAGAGACTTCTGCAAGAAGGAGGCTTTGCTTCACCTCCAGTGTAGCCCTCAGCAGAGGAGCCGGCCTAGAAGATCCAGCCAGTGCGAAGGAGAAGCCGGCAGAGAGAAGCAGCAGATATCACTACGGGCTCTCCCGTCAGTGAGGGGGTCATAACTGATGTGGGAGTATTCGCTTTCTGGGAAGGTTGGTTAAGGTTGGTTTAGGTACCATTTTTTTCTTTTGACTTGCCAGCCCCAGGAGGCAAACAATTATTTTGTGGGACTTTGATTTGTTTAGAGCCAAGCATACGGCTCTGCTAATGCTGTTAATTTGGAGGACTTCTCTACAGGTGTCCAGCTGGAAAACATCTCAGATGTCGCCTGCTTCTCAGAGAGCCTTTTGACTCAGCCTGGTTCTTCCTGAACTGCTTTCAGAAGACTTTAAAATGAGGCAGAGCCTCCTTTGGGTGGCTTGGGTGGCTGAAGTGTCAGAGCAAAGCCCTGAGGCCCTGGGGAAGGGAGGGTTTTTCTCTGAGAAAGGAAAACAGAGATGTTTAGTACTGAACCAAAATAAAGGTTGCTGACATCTGATGGGCATGAAATACATGGAAGTTCTTAACATGTGTCCTGTTCCCTGACTTGATGCCTGGGGAATGGCTTTTCTCCCAAATTCAGTCCCTTTTCCCCGTGACCGCACCGATCTGAAAGCTCTGCTCTCTTTACTTCTGGCTGTATCCTTGAGTGCTGGTCCATTCTGCCCAGTCTGGGCTCCAGGGCACACCCCAGGGAGGCGACAGTGCCCTTATACCAAGGTCCTAGGAAGGGTGGGGGCATGTCCTCTTCTGCACAGACTCGGCCAGGTGCCTAGTTGTTGTAAGGCAGTCCAACACTGCAAACAAACTGATGAAAACTGTTCCCCGCTGATGAAGACTTCCCCGCTCCAGCCCGTATTCCTTTCTTCCCACCCATCATCCTTACAAATGCTGCTAAGCAAAGGCCAGAGGCACACTTTCTCTAGGAGCTGGTGGGAGAGTGGGTGTATTTGACTCAGAAGTGGGTACCTGTGAAGTCTTCCCAGCAAACACCACTGGTGGGATGAAGGTCAAGGCTGAGTGCGTCCCATGCATCAAACTAAGGTACTCTCAAGGAGAATTAATTATTTGCAGTGTGGACCCATACAAAGATTTCCAGTTTGGTGTATTATCGTAAGAGTGCTTTTAAAAAAATGTTGATGTATTTGTTTGGAGGTGACTTGTAGTGGGAGGAAGAGCAAGCTGAAAAGGCAGTGACTTCTGTAAAAAGATGGTGAGCTAATGAACTGCCTCCTCACTTTTTGATTCCTGTTGTGTTGAGAGAAGCAGGAGATTATTTGCATTCTTTGAAAATATATAGTATTCAATGGAAGAAATATCTGTCATCACTTTCTTCTCTTTATGGCAAAAACTGTGGCAGTCCTAAGAGCTCGCTAACCACTCAGGTCAAAGGGGAAACACTATGGAAGACAATAATCTTTAATGAGGAGTCAGTCATCAATGCAGTTAATAACCAGCTTTTGGAAGGGTTAGCATCATTGGATTTTTCTCCTAACAAGCCTGTCATTGACTGCTGACACAAATTAATCTCTTTAATCCTGTTCAGTAGAAGCGATCTATGTCCTTCTGCAGCATGTTAGGAAGTTAAAGCCAAGCTTGATGGATTTGGCTTTTGCATTTGCCTCTTTTAAGCAGCACCAGACCCACCAGGGCAAAAAAAACTGTGCAGGTGTGCATATTTAAAATACTGAATGCACAGAAGACCACAAATGGTTTGGAAGGTTCAATAATATTCATTTATATTCTTTGTGTGCCAGCAGAGCTCTTGACCAGCTTTAGTTCTAATTAAGTTGGACAACGACACATTTATTCCTGGTGTGCTGTGCTGTTGTTTGCCTGTGCATGGAACAGCAGCTCTCAGTGAGAACATGAGCTCTCAGATAGCTACATTGTTTAAAAAACTACTAAATTCTGTAGTCATGCACTAATAGATTAAATTATGAACTCTGCTGTATTACAAATATATTGCAAGACTGTAATGCTTCAGTTACATCTTTATTGCAAAGGTTAAAGGATATATATCCTATTACACCAGCTGGGCTTTTGGCATTATGGATTTACATCTATAGAGATTAGCATCGGAAAGGAATGCTTGTATTGAAAGATCAGTCATTTAGCTGGACTTGGGTGGAACCAAGTGTCTGGTTTAGGCTTTCCATGAATTGGATCTGATGATCTTTAAAGTTTTCAAAGAAGAAAATTGATTATGAAAACAATCCTCAGTTCATAGATCTTGACCGTCAGAATTAACATTTTGAATACAACAGCTACTTTTGCTTAACACACTTAACCCCTGCTAAAATCCAAATGAAAGTATTATTGGAAAATTGTTAGTATGCTAAATTACATCTAGTCTTTTAGAGTATAAATCACTGGATTAATTTGAAACAAACAGCCATTACAGTGCACTAAAAACCAAATGTTTCTTCTAACAGCAAGAGCCAGGGACAACTATTATAGGATGTGATCTGCTTAAGACAGGTAGTGCTCTCAGATGGTCTATGGAAAACTAGATCTTGAAATGCAGAAAAATAGGAAGTATGTAGGTCACATACAATACTGATGTCCTAATCAAAAGGCAGTGGGCACACTCCTGTAGCAAATCAGAATAAATCATTCAAGGACTTGGGAAGAGCACTGAACATTGTCAAATCAAATTAAATGCTCCTAAACCATGGCAAGAATAAAATTTCTTGTGGGAATTGACCACAGTGATGCTAAATGGGGCCAGGATTAACCACATGTGCTTGCATCATGCAAGTAGCGATGGGCAACTTCAGAATTTTCATAATTTCTGTTTGCTTTGGATAAACAGCTGAAAGCTTAGATGACTGTGTGAAGACCATCCAAGTCATTTGAATCTGGAGGAATGAGCTGGAAAGCTTTCAGAAACAGATTTTTCACAGGAGATTTCTAGCACTACTAGCTCTGATCTTAGGAAAAATGTTTTTGAGAACACTGTTTCATAGTATTCTTGGTCCTATTTGGAAAGTATTTGTAGGGAAAGGAACGTGCATCCCATGTGAATCCCAGTTTGGGTTCTAGATTTCCTACATATTTAGGGAATATGATACCATTCGTTTCATTCTTGCTTCTAGGAAGGGTGGACATGAACTTCCAAGAAGGGTCTTGGCTAGGCTTATGGCTGGCTACAATAGCAACTTCTGGTAAACCATTTCATTGCATAAGCAATAGAAACATCTCTTACACTGCCTTAACAGTGTTAGTTGCAAAATGTGTGTTGCTAATCTCTGGTTTCCCTATTTTTCAACTTCCATCTCTGTAGGAATTCTGTGGGGGAGATGAATGACTTCCAGGTGGCTTGATGGTACTGCTGGGCCACAATAAAAAAAATCACTTCTCAGCTCACAATAATGTAACTGCTGTAAAGGCTGTTCTTATTTCACTTTCACAACTTTTGCTTATCCAGTACTTTTACTCACCATTTACTAGTTCAATAGCATAAAGAGGTGGTGCTGCCGAGTCGCCGGTTTACTTCCAGGAGCCAAGGACCTGGAGTTGTGCAGCTGCCTGGGCTGAGGGCTCAGCACCTCAGCACAACAGCTCACTGCTCTGTAACACTTCCTCTGTCTACCCTATACCTGTCCATATAAATCGTAATTCCTAAGACTCGGGCATTGCAGTCTTTAGTTGAATAGGGATGTTTGCTAAGCTGAAAAGTAAAAAAGGAACAATATTACTAAAATGAGCATAAAGTCAGTCCTGAGTAACAGCAGCA
The DNA here is from genome assembly GCA_034782735.1 of Sagittarius serpentarius. Lineage (NCBI taxonomy): Eukaryota > Metazoa > Chordata > Aves > Accipitriformes > Sagittariidae > Sagittarius > Sagittarius serpentarius. The sequence continues at coordinate 12,862,383 of JAVKLA010000058.1, forward strand.
GCTCCTGAAAAAGGTGCCATAGAGCTCCTAACCAGAACACCAGTAATTAAGAAAATTCAAACATCTGGGAAGAAAAATGATCTACTAAGCAACAAAAAAAAGATAAATTGACAATGGTTGGACCTTAGTCACTGCCTATAGGGAAACTATGGGACTCAAAATTGATGGTAAGACAGCTGAGAGTTTGTTGGCTAGCTAGAAGACAAAAGAAAATGAGCACTACTCTAACAGAAAAAGGGTTACTTTGTTAATTGTGCAATTCCATAGAAAGCCGTACTGCTCCTGCAGAAGAATCGGATGCTGGTTTTGTACAGAATTACCTTCTCAGATCTACACAATGTAAGTCTACTGATACTACATGTAGAGAACTTGACAATAATAGTTGTCCTTTGAACACAGGAGAATCATAGTATCAGAACAGTTTCCTTGGAGAACTGCAGAATGAAAACAGACTTTCGTATTCAAAAGCTATGCAGTCTCATGCTTTCTAAAATGTTCAGAAGGGTTAAAACCACTTTTTTTTTTCATTTTATATTTCTTAAGTTTCTTTGTATCTCTTTCCCTCCTTCTTTCAAACCCCCTTTCTCTCAGACTGCCTTTCTCTGTCTTCCCCTTTTTTAAGGGTTCAGGGGCAATTCCTCTTCCAATTTTCCTCTAGTAGAATTTCAGGATAAAGATTCCATGCTGTATATTTTGGCAATTCATAATTTATTTCTTAATTTCTATAAACAGACCACATTTTTTTCATAGATCACACCTATCATTTTCTGTGAGTTCTTTAGTTTTTATTATCCCTAGAGAAATTCCTGGCTATTTTTTTTGACTTCTATTGCTTTTTTCCATCATTAGTATCAACATGACAATGTCTCTATCATCAGTATGCAAACTAATCGTATGGGGTTTCCTCCATTTTGTTTTCCTACAATACATTCTGGAACAGAAGTTTCATTCCCTATAATTCAACGAAAATTATCTGTCCTCTGAAAACATGGATTGTACCCTTTGTCCTCCAACACAAGTCCAGCAGTATTTCATTTCTGTTGGTCTAAACAGAGAGTTGCAGAGACATGGCATCACCCTGAACATTTTTTTCCCCTAAGGGGAGCTCAATGTCATCAGTAATAATATTAGCCTATTGCAAAATTTGTGCTTTGTATTATATTTTTTGTCCAGCATCAATATGCTTTCTCCATTTCCTTTGGGCTCCTTAAATCCTGAACCAATGCCGTGTCCAGAACCTATGCTCTACTGATTTCTCACACAGTCCTTAACTAAACACCTGTATAAAGATAGACAAAATAAAGTTTTTTTCCTCACCTGAGGGAGAAGCAACGATTAGCAAAAACCAAACCAGCAAACGTGAAACATGAATAAGGACTGCTTTTTGTTAATGTAGGCTAAGATGCAGTAATGTTACAATTGAACTACATCGGGGGATAGGAAATTAATAGAGGAGAGTGTCAAAAGTACTCTTGCTGACATAAGGTGCTTCTAGCCAATTAATCCTATAGACTGAAAAGGGAGGGATTGATTTTGATTTCACTTCCATAGGAAAACTATTTATTGTAAATACGGCTTTTTCTTGGTTTGGAAGTGAATCTTGGAGTTGAGAAAATCATAAAGAAACATATAGGGGAAGAAAAAAAAGCACTTGGACAGGATGGGGAGGAAACACTTGGACAGGATGGGGAGGAAAAGTGGGAAGTGTGTACTGTATAGTTCTTTGGCAGTTCTTAACTACCACTTAGTTCTGGCATTCTAATGATATGCTTGCAGGAATGTTTACTAGATTCCTTCAAAGGGAGCAAAACTCTAATGTGCATGCCACAGCCATCTTTTTCAAGACTCAGGAAATTTTTTTTTTTTTTTTTGTACTGGATGCTGCAAACAACTTGTGTGACATACATTATGATTTAATGATGCTCTAAAATTTCAGCACAATCAGTAAAATCCTTAGTTTGCCACCATAACCAAGAATAAATAGAAAAGAAAATGTGTGAAAAAGTACTAATTGTGTCAGGTAGTAGACACTTCTATTAATTCAGAATGCCTGATAAAAGTATGTAAAATTATGCCTCTCATGTAGGTGTCAATTTTGAAAAAAACACCAACAATGGCAACCTCTTCCATCAAAACAAATTATTAAGGTTTTGCTTTTTTAAACTGTTATCTCTACATACACATGTAACTGTACTACCTGATTTTGTGGTTGTATTGCTGCAGATTGTTTTCAGAATCTTTTTTTTAAGTCTAATATCTATGTTAATGGAGCCAATGCTCTAGAAATAAAGCACAAATGTATCCCACGTTCCTGGTTTATCAAATACGTCTGGTTTTAATATTGATATACGATGTTTGTTTTCCTAAGTCTTTCTTGGTTTTTTCAGCATATGGCTTGCTTCCTTCATCATTCAACCAGCCTGATCTCTTGTGGGATTTAAAGCACAAAACAGATACTCCCCCCTCAACGTCTCCGTGGAAGTTAAGTTGGGAGGCGGGAAAGGTACAGACGCAGACGCGTTGCTGGTCCAGACGACAGAGAGCAGGGGTGGACAGAGACATGGAAGGCAGCGCAGAGCAGGGCAAAATGTGTTTGCAAGGTACAGGGCTAGGTTTTGTGCCTAATAATCTTAATGTTGTTTGTTACTTCATGAATATAGAATGAAAACACTTGAATGGTATCTATTTATCTCTCACCATTAGTCAAAGACTAATTATTACTTCTCTTAAATTTATTTTGTAACAGGGTAATTCTGTTGTTTTCAGTTTATCTACTTCATGCTGATGCAGGGAGAGATCAGAGAACCATGACTCAAAGCTTTCAAATGTGCCTTGAAAGAAAAATATTACCAGGAATTACATTAAAAAGGGATTTAAAATATGGGCTTTTACACTACAACCTTTTACCATTTTCATAGAAAATGCAAGTGTATTTTGCAAGTGCATTGCAAATGCAGTGCACAAGTACATTGAAAAAGGCAAGTGTGAGAAGAAGAAAATAATTGAAACTATTACTATGTCAATAAGTTTTGCATAAGTAAGTGGTAAATTGTTGCAATTTGAATTCAACAAGGATTCCAGCAGAAGTGGAAAGTGCTGCCTTTGGCTAAAGAAAGAAGCATCAGTATCAAAGGACCTGTGGCATGAATGGGAAAACATGGGATTAAATTTCCATTTCCTTGATAAGGCAGAAGGTTAAAAAGTTTGGGTGGCTTTTGCTGATTCTTGCAGGTAAAAGGAAGCTGAAAACTTGTTATGAAGAACCAGGAGGGTGGGCTGAAGAACAAAGAAGGAATGCCAGAAACAGCCAAGACTGAAGAGAGACTATGAACTGATTTTGATGTTCTTTTCTTTCTTAGTAAAACCAAATTCCATGGGCTATGTAATGTGGATGGTATTTGTGGGTCAGGCTGATTAATGCATCTGTTCAGACATATTTACAGTCAAAAATCATTAGGATAAATAGTATCCATGGACACACAGGGAATATTACATTTGTCTATAAGATTAACTAATGCAGAAATTAAAATTATTTAGCCTTCACAGAGGAAAACAGGTTATAGATCAAGCTCCTGAAAAGAAATTTTGGGGAGGAGCGAGAGGAAAGGGTATAAAGCTACTATAATATTGACATACCAGCTTTGAAAAGGAACTGAGAAGCAGGCCATCTGCCAACATGAAGATCAGTAGGAACAGCAGATAGGGACCCAGGAGATATTAAAAAAAAAAAAAAAAAAAGCCAAGAATTCTGTTCTAACTTCCATTTATCTCAATAAAGTGATCCAAAAACATTACTACAAAATTACTTGACAGACTTAATATTCCCAAAATACATCATGAGTGAAGCTAAGACCCTATAGGAATTGCTCATATGCACTGAAATAGAAAAGGCTGTTCAGAGCTCAAGAGCTGGTCCAAGGCCAGATGGCTTTATGATGGTGCCTTAACACTCTAACAGAGGAGATAACTTGTTCTGAAAAGAGTATTCACAGAGGGCAATACTGGTCCTTACTGGAAAAAACGGGCTGCCATAACTCTTGTAGTGCCTGAACCACGACTTGTCTTGTCTATGGAGAGACCATGGCTGGAGCAAGAGAAGCTCACTGAGTGATGCTAAGGAACTTCGTGCTTTTACGCAGTGTATCTCAGTAACTTTGATGTTTATTGAGGATGATTTAGAACAAATTAGAGGTTTTCTTCGTGTGATATTGGAGACAAGCTGACAGGCAGGCGTGCAGAAGACAGTTTAAAACTGACGCTGAAATGTATCTGCTTTATCTGGCCAACGGAAGAGGTGAACTTGCTTCTGTCTCTTTTGATACTAATTTTGCTGAATAGACTATTTTATTTGATCAACTGTGTAATTCTGATGTTGTGTAAAAGGCAGAAGACACATGAATTGTGACTTCCCTGCACTTTTACACCATGGTAGCCCTGTGGAATTCACCAAAGGAGTTTAGCTAAGTTACTGTGTTTCTGTGCTGGTTAATAAAACAGCAATGCAGATGTTAATGAACGGATAAATGATTCTGACTAAATTTGAAGCAGAGAGAACTTCTGTGGACAAGTGAAGGGAAAATAAATAAATAAAAAATAATTGCAAATTTGATAGTAAGGTTTTTAATTGTGGAATTCCTTTATTGGTTTCAAAGAATAAAGCATTGTTAGTTTTTGCAGTCATGCAGACAAGATATAGCTGGGAGACATGAGGTCATATGCATGAACTAATACTTTCATCCTCTCATTCAGGTCCCTTCTCAGTGCCGTTCAGTACAGCCACAGCTGAGATGAAGAGAGTTTCATTATAAATCTTATATTTGCTTTCCTCTTGAACCAGGTACAAAAACCACAAAAATTTATTTTTCTCACAGCTATAAAGAGAGATAAGTTTGAGAGCATCTTGTCAAACATGAGGCTGTTGATACTTGAAAATGGAAATTTTGAAGAATGTAGTTGTTTGGGGTCTTAACAACAAGGGCATATTCTCACTGTAGCGCTCCAAAATTTACCAAGACAATGAACAACATTATTAAAAGAAGTACCTCACTGTGTTTACTTGAGCTTTCCTCAAATCCGTTCTCTTGAGGCAAGACTGCAACCATTTCTGATATGTATAACGAAGATCTTCCCCCGGCAGTGTCGTATGCGTGCACCATGCTCTCACAGGATGTACCGCACTGGGCCATGCACAACGCTCTTGGGTTCAAGCTGGCTTCCCTCTGGACTGCCAGGAGTAAAGCAAATGCCAGTATGTCTGCAAAGGCCTGTGCAGACAGACCCAGAGCCTCTTATTATAAATGCATAAATCCAACTCTGAACTTCACAGAGGGGCTTTAATATTCTGTGGTCTTTATTTTAAATGAGGCAGTAGTTGAAAAATACTCATGATTTACGGTGCAGAGAAAGCAACATGGGCCAAAGAGGACTTTGTAAAGCATAAACAAGACCAAATGAATATTCCTTCATAAGCTCTTATTCTGCTTAAGTCCTTAAAATGGAAAAATTCAGAGAGAACCTTTCTTATACAGCATGGTCCTTAACTTGGGGAAAGGTGGACTGTTTCTTGAGAAACTTTGCAATATATTACTATTTCCAATAACAAATCACTTTTTAAAGTTTATGTCCAGGAGAACTAAGGGACTGGAAATAAAGGATTTTTTTATTTACCTGAACTACTGAAAACATCTTGTGTTTCTTACATATTTTGGCAGCATTTATAGAAGACTGGATATGCTGACGCACAAAGTCACAAGACACCGTGGAGCCCAGATCTCAAGAAATTCAATGAGATTTACGCTCCTAAAAGCCTTTTGGAATCTCAGTCCTACACCAGAACTAATGCAATGCAGATGTTACCTTTAATTTTTTTTCACTTTTAATCTTTGAATTATAGAATTGAGTGCTTTCAGTAATGTCAATTAAATTGGAAATACTCCTGCTTTTTTTGACAATAATAGAAAAGCATAACAAATGCAAGTTGGAGATTTACATGGTTTAAACAGGCCTAAAATTAAGACTTTACAACCTTTTTTAGCTTCACATATTGTGTAAGTACCTTAACTGCACTTAGGACCTTAACTTCCAACATTTGAGTTTGACAGTTTTCATCACCTCTATCAAGAATTCCCCATATTTCTGGACCCGCAGGTGATGGATGAGGAACTCCAGCTCACGGCAGCTGAGCATCTCTGCCTCTTCCCTTCTTTGATCTTCGTTTCTAATTTGTTGCTACATTTCTTTTTTTTTCCCCAGAGGTTTCTTTGGGCTTCTTAACAGATTTACCTGGGATTTTTCATTCCTTTTCTGCTCATTTTCAGAACAAAGAATCAGCTATTTGAGAGTCACACAGTGCTTGTTAAACACCTGTTGCCTACAGACATTTAGTTGATTATCCTGCAAATTATCCTGTCTTTAATTTATTTCACCTTTGTTTCAGTTTCAGGAAGGATGTTGTCTTTGAACTAAGATACTGGTAAATCCACAGGTAGCTCCTAGTATTGTTTTCTCTTTGTCAGATTCAAAACCAACTCTGGATATACTCTCTCTGCTATTTGTGGTCATGCCTGCAGTCCCTGGGACTGTATCTCAGCTGTTTGGATAATGATGGACTATAGTCTTCAGTCACCCCAGATGCAGACAGCTAACAGGCATTTGTTCAAATTTTTAGTTAAAGCACTTGAATTCAGAAACCCTTAGTACTTGTATTATTAACTTCAGCTACTGGGGGCCGAAACGATGAAACATCTATGAGGAGGATTGCACAGCTCCCTCTGGGAGACTGAAGCCAGTCGCCGTAGTACAGCTAAGCACCGGAGGAATTAGTTGAGCCACGGTATGTGTTTCAGCACAGTCTCAAAATTTTATGACAGAAGTAGCTTTCACAGCCCGAGACAGACTTAGGGGGGCCCGATGGATTGCGGACCCTGTGCCTGGTGGAGGCCTGATCCCCAAGCGCATTGGGAAAAGCATTGCAACACATTAATTCCCCATATCTCATGGCTTCAGTACTGCACAGTAAAATAGGATCTGGTAAATGGTATGCATTTGCGCAAACGAGTTGAATTGAGAATACGTGAATGTTAGCATTTCCTACTGATTTTAACCATACAATCACAAGGTTCTTTTTAACGTAGTTTTCACTGAACTTCTCACTTATTAAAGATTCTGTTTAAAATTCAAGATTCCATGTGATCCTCTAACCACTGAAATTTTCAGAAATAGCAAAGATCCAATCCCAATACTATTTCGCTGAGAAAGTAACTTTTTTCTGTCTCAAAAGAGCAATATATTGTTATTCTCCTCTAAAATTGGCTTAGGAGTATTGAAAAACCCACTGTCCCAACTCGGTTACCAGTGAACCTGATGCTCTCCAGCACACTAGCCGAAGTCAAGGCATGGCCAGTGTCGGAGGCAGTCCATCTTTCCTGACCCTCACTCAGTATTCTCCCTTGCTGTGGCTGAGCAAAACGTGGCGCTCTCTTGTTGCTGCACCAGCACAGGCCAGTCAGGCCCTAAATTTTCACCTCCATCTCCTACCTCACTTGGCATTGCCTGGGGTAAAATAGGTAGCATTAAAAACAAAACGAAGCAACGACAACAACAGAGAATACTTTCCTAATCTAATCGCTGAAACATTTTCCTAGTCTTAAGAAAGAATTTAAAAAGCAGCCTTTTGAAAAGAAGGTGGCCTTGATGGTTTTGGCACAACAGATGAAAGTTTGATGAGTGTAAACCCCTGGAAATACAAGCCTAGAATGAATATTTTGTATCACTATCACTGTATATTTCTTAATTTGCAACCACATATAAACCTGTACCAGTCACAAGGGAGAGGCAATATCTAAACATCTATGCCTCTCAGTGCTTCGGCTGTATTAGCTAGTGTTAAAACACCACCCACAAAGACTTTGAAAGCATTCTTCAAGTAAAGTCAAGGTGCAAGACTGTCTACGCCTTTCCACAGAAGGTGTAGAAAGACCTCCCCAAATTCTTGGAGGAATCTATTCATCAAGTGCCCACAGAGACCAATGGTGCAGACTCGGTATTGTTATCTAGCAAGTCACGTATATCTAGTCTTCCTCTCTGCTGTACTCCACACACACATCAGTGAAATCACATTTCCTACTGAAAAATAACTTTTTTTTCCCCTATTCAAGCCTAATCGTGTGTGTGACTACTGGCCATTATTATCTTCTGTCTACTTTGCTCGTGGTATTTTCTATTGCCATTTCTCATGCCCAGGAAAGTATTCTGTTCTGAAAAAATAAAACAAAAGAGTATGTTCCTAACTCCTCTTTTGCCTTCAGATTCTCCAACAAAAGGTTCTAATTGTGTAACAAACAAAGGCAGGAGACTTTGAGTCTAAAAATTTTCCAGCCAGTTTTCGGAAAATCAGTAGGTGATACTAATGAGATTCGACAGAGCATCTCTAACACTATGTTGACACATTTTTCTAGTTTCATTCAAGAACATAGTTTAACTGAGGGACTGGGATCTAAAGAAACTCCTTTAGATTCCTGTTCTGGGTATGTGTGTTTCCGTATCACTGTTACCTCTCCAATGTAAGAAAAAAAAGGAGTTTCCCCTTGTATTCAAATTTTTTATCTGTAGAATGCGGGTCTTATTATTCATCTATTCCCTTTGATACTAGAAGGCTAGTGTAATGACCCTTCATGGTAAATGAAGTTTCTCTTTCTGGTGAGAGTGATATATGGAATCTTCTTTTAGAAATAGCAATTTTTGTTTCATCGGAGAACTCAGTCCTGACTACAAAGTCAAAGAGTTGTTCAGGATGTCCAAGGCCACATTCACACTAACAATATTTGCAAATGCTCAAAAATTCACATGATAAGCCATTAAAAATTACTGATGTTCCCCTGTCACAAACTGCTTACTATCATTATTTCCCCACAATTATCTCCCATTTGCTTGCAGTGACTTACAGAAAATCTTTTTCTTTCTGTATACGTAGTTACATGTAAAAAGGGAACTCTGATTACTAATTACCATCATATGCTAAAAAAAGCCATTTAAATGTGTATATAAGCTGACTTTTTTGTGTTCTTAAGGCGGTCATTTGTACCTATGATCAAACACCAAATGAAAACTTTAAATAGCTATACTGTGTGAAAAGTAATGGAAAATAAGATCCATACTTACTTGCATTTTCAGGAACCAATGGTCTTAGAGTACACTATGTTAAAGATATAGGAACAGACTAGTTTTGCGACTAATAATTACTATATATACTATAAATAACACTGGAAACTTCTCAGCAACACCTACAGACTAAAGTAGCATGACCCATTTCTAGAAATTGCTTTTATAGACACACTTAAGTCATTGCGATCTGAACATATGCCTGAAGCTGAGCGTGTAGATGTGCTTTTTAAATTTATTCATAAAAGGGGGTGTTTGTGTGTATACATATGCAGACATATATGCACACATGCATGTATATGTGCATATCTGTATCTATTTATAAATGAAAAATGTGGATTTTCAGGGAGGAAAGTCAGAGTACAGACAGAGAGCACATCATGTCATTGATATTGAAAAACTATTTCAGTTTCTTGGCAGGGCTTAATAGATCACCTGGAGGGCTGCTCCACATCCTCAGCTCTACCAGAACCTGAAGACCATTGGCAAAGAAGGTTTACCTGTACTAGGGCATTGCTTTTCCAAGGGTTGTGCTGCTGAGCCTAATGTCATAATCTGTGATTACTCAGTTATTTAAGTAGGACCCCAGAGCTCAAGGGCACTGCAAAGGGCATGAGTAATCATTTTCTGTCTGTTTAATCTTTACCAAGTCAAACTTTCAAAGTGAAGGAAATGCACGTAAGCCCCATTATCCTTTGTGTCCTCTTTGTCTCCATTTGCCTCTGCACGTAGTGACCCAGTGGAATGACAGATTAATGGTGACATTAAATGAGGTATTAAATTTAATCTTCTTTACATGATGCAGCAAAAGTTCCCTTTCCAAATCGCCTTTCTTTAATTTTTGCTTCATGATTGCCATTTTTCATTCGCTGATTTTATTCATGCTAGACTAGGCCAGTGACCTAAAACTGCCAATTAAGGAGTGAAACGCTAATCACATTTCTTCAATAGAAAGCATGAGTGTAAAAGCTTCCCATGCATTATTTACATTAATTATTTTCTGTCTCAGGGATTCCTCTGCCTCCTCTTAAATCAGTTCAAACAAAACAAGCAAAATGGCTTATTCTGACTCTAAATATTTATTACAGTCCTTCAAATTGACAAAATCCATCTATAATTGCTTGTTCCTGGCTATTTTACAAAAATTCTGGCTTATGGAGGCCACTTCACTACCCAATGGACTTATCAGGCATTTAAGAGCTCTCTGTCAAGATGTTCTGTAGTCTTTTCTTTCCTTATAATGTATTAATGGCGTGTGGTGTTTAGTCTTTAAGTAGGAAAGAACGGTTTCACTATGGCTTACACAGTGGTAGTGTTGCTAAGTGATGACGTCTACCACGAAAAATAAGTCACCGGCAAAGACTCATTAATAATATGTGTAGTGCTACAGGCTATATGACTTGATTCCCCATTAGTTACTTATACAAGACTTTCCTATCTAGTTTTCAGTAAAATCAGCAGCTTTTTCTAAACTGTCAGAAATGGTTTCAGTGCAGGGCTTCACATTTTTCCCTAGAATAAAAAAGAGCAAAAAGAAGAAGGCATTGGCTGAAGTTTCTTTGAGAAAGCATTTTAAAATAAAAAACATTGCTTAATTTAAATTATTTTCTCTCTTTTGAAAAATTATATCAGTTTCGATAAAAATGTTCCTAGAATAATTTCTCAGCTCTAGGACAATTACCCTTGTGATGACATGATTCTAATTCTGTCAGATATTTTGCATCTTCAGTTCCTACCAATGGAAATGTTCACTGAAACTTCTCAATTTGTCATAGCACATGTGAAAACCCAAGAGGCTCAAGCCTAGGGTACACACACTGCCCTTGTTCTATAAGCTCTCTAACACTGACCGTGCCCTTTGCTTTCAAATGCGTTTCAATCCCAACACCATCCCGCAAATTTTCAGTGCTTCACCGAAACTTTATCTGCGGGAAGTCAGTACTATCTGAGTCAGTAGACATAGGTATTAGAATATTGTTGTTTAACATCTCACAGGCTGAATGATGCTTGCTTCTGACTGTGATACTGGCTTTTAGTCACCTCATCTCATTTTATGTAAAAGCATAGTGCCAAAGCATTCTTTATGGAAGCGTGCAATTTCTTTTAAATGAACCGTATTTTAATAGATCTACATTTATTTTATCAAATACCAGTGAAAGGCAGCAGATTATATGCACCTAGCTGCTGAAATAAAATAAACCAAAGAATTAAATAAAGGAAAGATGTTTCAAGGAGGATATTAAAACAGTTTTTGGGAGCATCAATCATTCAGTGCTGTGAACATGAAAGGGCTTATTCTTTGATCGTGTAAATCCAGAAATTATTATGGTGCACCCGCCCCGTTCATTCTCTCAGGGGTCATTCACATATATATAGCACTTTCCATATAGCATCCCTGACCCCAGGGAGTAAACTCCAGGGCACGTTTCAATTAGAAAGCCGCAAACGTAGCAGGGGGAAGTCAGGAGGCGGCTGTGCCCCTGGCACAAGAAGCCACTGCTAGCCATCTGGCCACCTCGTCACTTTGCCAGCATCTGTCCTGCAAAAGGAGAGTAGGAGACCACCCGCGCTGGCTGTCAGGGTGTCAGGAAAAAAGAGTGCATCCCAGTCTCTCCTTAAAAAAAAAAAGTGACTAAAAGAGGGTTGCAGTGGGCTAGAAGCAGGTCTCTGCTCCTTCCCGCCAAGGATAAATACAGCTGCTGAGGAGAGGTGGAAAATGAAGGAGTGGTGTTGTGCAAGAAGAGCTGCACGGCTCTGTTAGGGACACTTTTAAGATCAGATGAGATCTAAAAGCTTCAGTTTAAGAGGGAAACCTTTTTAAGCACTTTGAGGAGCAAAACTATGTAGCCCGTGGCACTAAAATATTTACTGCCATCCACAACTCTCTTCTTGGCAGGCAGCTTACCTGTCTCCTCGTCCCTCACTGCAATAGGATCTGAATCAACAGTCTTTCATGACAGCTTTATCCTCATGGCACTGGGGTAAAATCCCTTTTTTTCTGTAGTAAATTGATATATGGGAGGCCAGATGAGTGTTTTGAATATGAAAACTCGTATGTTGGCACTGTTAATGCTTACAGCATTCTCCCCTTGGTTGAAGAGAGTACTGTACTAAATTTGATTGCTGCTCCTTTACAGCCCCAATGTTACCTTCGGTTTTTCAAACTTGACTGTATGTAGAAGTCAGCAAGAGATGACAATATTCTATTTAATTAAATATTCTACTTCAGGCAGCTTGACTATGTGAGGTTTCTAACAGGTCACTTCGCAAGCATTCCTCTCCTCAGCCACATTATGGTCAGCTTACACATTCACTTTTCAGGCAACTTTCCCATACATGAGGTCCATTCATGAACAGGATAAACTGTCTGAAAACAATAAACCACAATTAATTAAGAACATGTACAAAGTGCAAGATGTCTAAATAAAAAGAAGAGCTAGAATGAATAAGGTGGATCACAGACTGAGTAGTAATCAACAGTGTCATGTTGCTTCTAAAAAAACAAATCTCAGGCTGTCTAAAAAGTGTGTAAAGCTGAGAGCATTTCCATTTTAATAAGGCTGCAGCCGAATTATTGTGTTTGGGCTACTTGTGACCTTTTAAAGAACCCTGAGCAGACAACAAGAGTGGATCAGAAGTCCAGAAAAAAAGGAGTATGAAGAAAGACAGACCTGTAGTTGTTTAATATAGAGGACAATGCACAAAGAAAAGTAGTAATAACAGCCTTCAATTATATAAACCCCTGGTTGCTACAAGTTCAAAGGCAATAGACTTTCCAGAGGATAAGACAGGAAGTAACAAACTTAATTTGCAGCAAAGATCTAGATTAGATGGTAGAGAAAAAAAAACATGCTGACTATAAAGGTGAGGATAAAAGGGATTCATTGCCTGAGAAGGTGACAGTCTACATCACTAGAGATTTTACAGAAAAGATTAAACAATTATCCATCAGAAATATCTGACATTTAGTTGGCTAAAAATCTTCTGAAGACCTCTCTGGGTTTACTCAGGAGTTTCTGATTTGGAAATTTTGGGTTCAGGGAGACAGTCTAGAAAAACATACACCACAGAAAGAGCAACGTGCTCGTCCACCTCAAAATCTGTCCTCTGTGATAAAAGGAGAAAAAAAAAAAAAAGTGACTGACTTTCTCAGTCTAGCTGGCCTTAAGAATTTAGTCAAAGCAGATGCAAAATACAAAGACAATGTCAATGTTCCAACAGAGAAAAAACCAGATCTTTAGGATTAATCCTTAAGATTAATTCAGATCAGATTAATTCATGCATGAAAATTTTACACTGGGAGAGGAACACTGATAGATGAGAACAGAACCATCCAGCCACTAGCTCCTCTTTAATAATTTTTTTTTTTTAGCTGTTATGTGTTAAAGAGCTCTTAATCCAAAGCTCCCACTGCTCAGTTTCTCAAGCAGACGTTTAAAATCCCACCTCCGTCAGAGGAAGCTGCCCTCACTTTCAGGTGAATCTTATTAAAGGGCCTGTAGAGAACCTCCTTTAGGTGTAAGGTGTTAGCTGCTAAGCAGGTCAGTTGTCCTCTTAGGAAACGCAAAGATAAGATTATGAAGATTTTAAAAAATAGTAACAATAAAAAAAAAAAACAAACAAGCCTCACAATGCCTTGTTCTCCCTAAATGTTGACATTGTGAGAATATTTTGCTGGTTTTGTGGTGATTTAAAATGGCATTAAGGTATTCCGATAAAAATAATGAAAGAAAAGCTGTTATATACTCTCTACACCTTTATCTGTTGTGTTCTAAAGCTTGTTATGTTACTTTTTCACCCTCAGGATATTCTACTACCTAAGTCTATTTCAATAGTTGTTATAGAAAGAAAAGCTACATATTTTAGAGTGTAAATGATGAAGTCTAAGAAAACAAACTGTAACTCTAAAATATCTGGAAAGCAAGAATGTTCCTAAAAGGGGTGGAAGGAGACTCTTCTTTTAGGTCCTGAACTAAAGTTTCACTGAAGAAAATGATCCTATCTTAGTCTATGCAGGGTGAGAATAATTTCATTTTTATGTGTGAATTTTAAAAATCTGAAATCTAATGTACGTTCCACAATACTGCATATTGTGTATCTTAGACATGCTATTGTGAATGCCCAAAGCTCACAGAGAACTTTAGGAGAATTTTCCCTCCTTCAGGTTTTGTCCTTTTCTGAAAGAAATTACCTTTTTTTTTTTTCCAGAAGTGCTGTTTGGTATGATGAAATGTTATTATAAGGTTCTATCACAGAACTGGCCTCTGTCACACAGGGGGTTTTTAAGCACAGGGACTACCAAATGTTCTTTAGTCTGTAGGGGCAGGCAAAATGTTTGGGGTGTACATCGGGGTTTTTCTTTTAAAGGTATATTCTTCAGACAGGTGGTATAGAAGAAGGTTTACCAGACAACAGTGCTTATTTATCCAGAATGTTCCCTTTGGTTTCAAAAGCACGTGCATGTGCCAACGCTGCCCATCACCTGATGAACTGGTGGTTCTAATGAGCCTGGCTGTCCTGGAGGTGCCTGACGTGTACGGAAACTTCTGGTCTGGGACTTGCAGTGGCTCCCTTGAAAGAGGGTGTGGACAGGGAACACACCACCTTTTTTTGAGCCGTAAGTTTCTCCCAGGAGAAAAATACTGTGGTGCACCTGAGAGGGGCTGCTTGCCTAGACAGCGAATTGCTGAAAGCCTTTAGAGGAGGCCCACTTACCCTTCTGACAGACTATGGGCTGTGGAAAAAGACATTATCTGACAATCAATAGCTGATGCTTCTGCTCTAGACCTTCACAGCCTTTATATCAGCCCAGGGCCACCCAGAGCAAGTGCAACTTTCTTACTGATGGGAAGGATTTAGCTCGTTTTCCATCAGGTCACTGACTCAGCTGGGGTGGGGAAGTCATGCCACAGCATCTGCGGGGAGCTCTGGAGGCTGTGGAAAGCAGCCACCCAAGATCTCCTGGAAAACTCTGTGGGACGGAGCCAGCCCCCAGGCCTTAGTGAATGCAGCCCAGGGTAGGGGAAGGGCCCTCTTTATGAAGCCCTCGGATAACTGATGGGAGTGGTAGGCTGGCTCTTCCTTCAAAGAGAAGACCCTCTCCAAAGGGGCTGAGGGGCTTCCTTGCTTCTGGCACCAAGAAAGGTTCTTTCCTTTTTTTCCTTTAATGTTATTCAAAATGGAAACCCATTTAAAAGAGAAACTGCCGATGCTGGAACAGTTTATTTACTTACCTGGGGAATGAAGAGCCTATAAGGTGTAATTCAGTGTATCCTAGGGTCCCTTTTGATGATAGAAGAAGTAAGATGCTTATAATAATGGTTGCTTTTCCCCTATAGGTATGAGTGAATGAAATGAGAAGTTTAATGATACCATCTTGTTACTCTGTTGCCTATAGACTGGAAGCCTTGGATTCATAATTGCATTAAGTACCATAGCTTATGCTGATCATTAACAAGGAAAATTTCACACTAGAGATTCATTGTACTAAAGACCAGTTAAATTACAGTGTGCATATGCACATTACAGATATTATGATTCATTTCTGGAAGGCTTTAAAATACTACTGTTAGAAAAAATTATCTTGCATATTTCTCTCAGTGTAAAACTAAAGCCGGGAAGAAGATGACTTAGTGTTTGTAGTATTTGACTTCTTTCACTGTAAAAATCTATCTTTTTCCTGTCGCTCCCAGCTCCAATTACTCTGCCAGTTTTCCAGTGACCGACAGTAAAAATGTTATGGAAGTAAACTTATTAGTACTTTTTTGCTCAGCAGAGTAGTATCCCTCCTTGACTATTTGAGCAAAATAACAAGAACCAGTGTCAAAAGTAGATATAGTGTCACTGAAGGTGCCTGGAAAAGAACAAAAAATTTAAACAGGAAAGCACAATATTCCACTCTGGCCTGCTATGCTGAACTGCTTTATTTAGCATTTCTACTCTAGAAAACTTACAGAAGAAATACAAAGAATAGAGGATAACAGCACTGAAGGAACTATGTATACACCCCTCTCTTTTGGACGTGAAATAGACTGAACAATTGATAAGATGTAATTAGGAACCCATCTTGCAGTTATGCATTCATATGAGAGAGGACTGCAGATCAAGGGTCTACCAAATAATTAGTTTTTCTTAAACGTGCACCTAATTAAATTGCAAGATACAGCAATTCTGATTCTCTCCCTAATGTGCTACTTAAAAGGTCAAGGAATAGGGCTTCAGATAGATCCTCCTTCTGGGAAATAAATGTATTCCTCTTTTTCTGAGCATTACACAACAAATTTACTAATTAGTCAGGACAGATAATTGCTTTTGTTCATTTTGAGAGAGCCTGTTACTGCTGGTGTTTTGTGTATGGGTGTGGTGGTGGTGTTTTTCTTTTGTTTTGATTTTTAACACTTTATTATCCCCAATAGTTGCCCCTTAGCAGTATTTGCCTGCGCAGTTGTTACCCTGGACACGAGCACTGCAGCAAAGGAACTGAAAACTTCATCCGTGGGGAATAAAGATGGTGTGGGATCCTGGCTTTCTGATAAATAACTCTAAATAATGTATCAAAGAAATGTTCAATGGATGCTTCTATGGAGCCAGAAGAATAGGTTTTTGCCAGAGAGAAAACCAGGAGAGAGCCCCAGCTTTGCCCCCTGGAATTTAGTCTGAAGACCAAAGGCAGCCTGAGATGAAGGCAGGGACGGAGCACTGGGCATTGTGTTTTGAGATGTAGATATGGATTAAGAAAATTTTACAACAAAATAGACCTTATCCCAGAAGTGGGTCAGCTTCAAACTGTCTTTAGGGGAATGTATAGCCTTATCTCTTAGAGCGTTTTAACACTCTATATCAACGTGTAGCAGGTTTAGACAAGCATATAAAGAAGAATTAACATTTGCTTCCTGACCCTTATATTGATTTGTGCTCATCAAATGAACAATCCTATTCAGCTAATCATGTGGATATAGTTCATTATGCTGTGCTTTTGTTTCACTAATCAAAATGTACGTAAATTAGAGAAAAATAAAATTACCTTTACCTGCCCTTTATTATAAGAGGAAATAATGTGTCTACAAGTTTCAGCAAACAGCAAGACTTTGGAGGCTGCTGAGTCATAATCTTGCTACTGAATTTGTCTCCATCTAGGCACGTGGATAAAAACTTGATTGTTTCTAATGGTATATTTTGTGGGAGCCACTAGACTGAGGATAGAATTTGAAGTTCAGATTTACAGTTCGCACTCTGTTATTTTAGGTTTATGGTAATAAATGCAGGTGTTTTGCTAGAATTTCCAGTGCCCTTCTGAGTCAGTTCCCATTTCAAAGGCAGTCTTAATAATTGGTCAAAACTCTGGGACATATCTTCAATTTCATTGGAAAGACAGATTTTAGTATTTTTTTTTAAATGCGTGTCCATCAGAAGTATTATCATTTTGACCGTGTTTTGGGGGTTCCTGCAGCTCATTCAGTTGGTTACACTTTAGGAGAAAATCCTGCCAGTAAGAACCTTTCGTGGATCACACAAACACACAACTGTGTACCGAGAGCACCTCTGCACACATTTTTTTCTAGGTAGAGAGGACAGCACTGAGCACAGTTATGTTTTAAAGACCAATTTATAGTTTCATTTTGGACTGATGCTGCCTATTCCTATGTCTTTTTGCAAGCTGGTCAGCTCTTACTGATGCCTCATGTCATCCCACTCATGGTTACTGCAGTTGTTTAGTACCATCCTTTCATCTTCAGTCTAGTCAGCTGCAGGCTCCACTTATCTTTCCTCAAGAAATCTAGGTGTGTATAATACTGATTTTTTTTTTTAAAGCAGATTTTTATTTTCCACTTCTTCGTGCTGAACTAACTCCTAAAGAACAAATAGATGAACTGCATGAAGACTCAGATTACTTTGCTCTTTTCTCCCTAGTAATTATTTATGAGCACACAGCTGCTATACTAGGCAAAGTTTATAGCAAAAGACAGGAAAGTTGGAGGTAGTCAAATGTGGAAAAAAAAAAATGCAAAATGTTATGAGATACTACCAATGCAAATAAATCATTCTGAGTTCCCCCTTCAATCTGTTTGTAGTCAGATTGCATGTAATTTTAAAGGCATCTAATTTTTCACAGAAATTTCATTACAATTTTCATTTAAATATATTTTCATTTAAATCTATGCAGAAATCCAGCAAATCATTTGGACTTGCTGTCATTTATTCTTTGAGTAAGAAATTAATTTTCTCAACATTTGCAAGTTTATTCATCAGTCTTAACTTAAATTACTAAAATTGTTAGATCTTTTGAAGAACTTCAGTATCATCTGGATTACTCATTTCTCTAACCTAACTGAATAATTTTGACACTTCATGCTTTTTCTATAGAGAGAGTTAACTTTAGTCCTTTGCAAAGGTTATGTGGATAAAAGTAGGATCCAATTAACCTACATTATTAACAATTGCATCTTGCTATTCATATCGGTTATGAATAGACTCATTAACAAAACCAATAAAACAGACATAGGATCACTGTGACTGAATATACTCCATGCAACTCAAGCTATTGCTATTTTTTTATACCAGTCTATAATTCTGTTATGATAATAACTTGGTGGCTTGATGAAAAGTATTATGTACACGCACTTGTTGGTGGATTACCTGCTCAGCTCTCGCTGCTCTGTGAAGGCTCTGCAGGTGCATCGCCTCCTGAAAGATTCCCACGGCTTTAATCTCTCAGGTCTGCCTTAAACGCAAAGGGCATCAGGGGTACTTGAGAAAGAGCACAAGACGGAGACCCAAACGCAGGACTCTGGCACTGCATCTTCTTTGAGGCACCCACTACATGTGATGCTGATCCTGTTAACACTGCACTCTAAATGTGTGAGTTCGTACAGAACGGTGCCAAAACCACTGCACTGCAACTCTTTAACTTTACCCAAGCAACTCAAAGGATTTCCAAGCTGTATTTTTTACTGGAGTTCTCCAGCTGCTGCTGAGGCTGTACTGTTCCACTGAATATACCCTTAAAACATATATGTTTATTGTACACATGTGAAACTACTGCCAAATAGTTTCTAGTTGCCTGAAATTGTTGTGCAGTTGCACTTTATGGCAATCCCTTCTTGATCATGGTACTTGCCATATTAATTTTTTTTTAAAGCTTATTCTCACACATACAATGTGAAATGGAATTACTGACTTTGTGTGTGTTCATAGGACAAGACTATTTTATTTATCTTCAAATCAAGTATTGCGGTTGCAATAGATTTGAGTCAAAGTACAAGGTATGTCTGAGTTACTCAACTTATTCTGACCTATGGCAATGTTTTTTGGGAAGGAGGATGAGAGTGGGGGAAAGGAAGGAAAAATGTGACGATTTATTAAGATTGTACAATCAGATCATAGCTATCTGATTATTTTGCTGATGTTTGCACCGACACTAATGAAAATGCACCAGTGCAAGCTTCTAATGAAAAGGTATTCTGCTTTTGCAAAGCTTTAGCCCTCCCTCAAAAAAAAAAATCTTCCTTTTATGTGGAAATGTTTTCACAGTCTTAAAATGTGTATCTGTCATGCTTTAGTGGAAAACTCCAGAAGAAGGACTGCTGGATGCACTTTCAGGGACACTTACTAGGACCAGCTCTGCTGAACCCTGAACTAAACTTCAACTGGATCTAACCATGTAGTAGAGCTACAAAAGAAATGGAATTGGAGTAACCAGGTACTATGTGAACAGTAGAACTGAGTGTACTAAGAATATTTCTATCTGTATTGAGTATTGCGTGGTGCTGTTTGGTGTATTAAATTGGTGGGATAACTTTGCTTTTCTAGAGAACCCAATGCAAGGTTTCTGGAAGTAGGCTGGCAATTAATACAATCAAACTCACAGAATCTAGACAAACTATGAGATTAATTCCTATGTGTCAGTCTTTTCAGCTATAGGTGCAAACTAAATTTCATACCACATTTGGCTGCACACGTGGCACCACAGTCTACAGCGTCTCTGAGCGCTTCATAAAACAAAGTCAGACAGTAGATTCCTGTCTTCCAGATTCCACTTCTGGCTTTTCCCCTTTCATATACAACAGTAACCTCAGCAATGAGACTTTTTTTTTTTTTTTCTAATGAGATAGATTAATGCATTACTGTAGCTTTTCCTTTGAGTGGAATCAAAACTCCTTGAGACAGCTTTACCAAAACTGTACCATCTTCACATTAAAAGAGAGACTGGTCCGTTGAGGTCATTGTCAATGTGAACTAATAACATAATGAAGCAGGAGGCTGATACATGCCTGACCTTCCCACAATATATTTTATAACTAAACAAGCCTTTTCTTTTTCCACCTTCTCCAATATTCTTGATTCATTCACTTTTTAAATGCAATATATCTGACTTTCCAATTCCATGAAAAACAAAGAAGCAGATTTATGCTTGGGCAAACTACCAAAGCAGTGTTACTCATCTTGTTTTTCATAGGAGTTAGAGGTGACCTGTGAAACCACAACGGTTTAAAAAAGCAAAACAAAGCAAAAATGCATCATGAACATATGGGTGAGGTCTTTCTTCTTCTCTCCTTGCATAACTCGTAAGGAACCCTTGGCAGCATATTTGCGTGCTGTCTCATGACTGCTCCTGTCAACAGCAGCTGCTGGGCTCTGGGTCAGGTTCTTTTGTTTAGTTGTTTAAGTTGGAAAACTTGTAAGCCTAAGAGTAAAATTATGACCTTATAAAACAGTAGCATCTTGTTTATTCAACAACAAAGTGTTTTATCATTCTATCTAAATGGAAAAACTGTAGCATGGAAAAACTGGTCCATAAGGTTTTTTGAGGGATTTTTGGACTGAGGTGGCGTGGTGGTGTATTTCTTCCCCCTCTCTGGGCTGTTTATGAACTCGGGAAGTCTCGCTAGGCCTTAGCATAAGTGTAATGAGTTGGGCAGTTAAGTGTCTCTTGACCATACCCAGAACTCTTGCATGGCTAAGACAGGGAGCTGCACTGACCTTACCAAGGACTCCT
This sequence comes from Sagittarius serpentarius, assembly GCA_034782735.1. NCBI lineage: Eukaryota > Metazoa > Chordata > Aves > Accipitriformes > Sagittariidae > Sagittarius > Sagittarius serpentarius. The sequence continues at coordinate 12,883,537 of JAVKLA010000058.1, forward strand.
GTTGCCTGGTGGAGGCTGGGGATGGGAGTAGGGATAATTAGTCATCTCCTGACAACCTTGGGACACATCTCAGTCCTCTCCTGACAGCCTTGGAGCTTCCCATATCTGAATCTTAAGCCATTCTCTGACAGCCTTGGAGCCTGCCTTATCTGAATCGTAACTCATGTGAAATGGTACCAGTGCTACTGGAATCCCAGTAATTTCCTGGTGACTAAAGCCAATCATCTCATGAACCTATAAAGAGCGGTACTAAGTGACACCCTGTGAGCTCTCCTGGACCGCAGCGGGCTGTGACCAGCATCTCCCCCTGAGTGTCTGCGCTCGCAGACTCCTCAGTTTGTGAAGATCGGAGGTCCATCACCGAAAGCCAACAAGACTGATACTCTTCACTCCCTGAGGCTCAACCCCTTGCCCGCTGAGAAAGATGCTGAAGCATTTGATATGAATATTTTCACTGAACTCAAGGGGAATTTTTAACAGGTATACATCTTTGACTCACTTACATGTATATCTCTTAGTGTCTTTGTGCATGTGTGTGCACTAACCTGAATATTCTATAGCAAGTATATTACAAATACTGCTTTTCAAATCTGTACATAAGTTACTGTCATGAACTTTATTCAGCTGTGAATGAATCTCAGTCTGCTATTATACTCATAATGCCTTTAGATACAAACCGCTGACCAAGTCTGGGACTGTGAGTTGATCCAGCCACACCTAGACTCCAACAGGAGTTTAGAAAGCAAGGGGGTCTTCTCTGAACCTCATGGCTCAATGGGAGGATCTCCCCTACCTTTTTACATTCCTGATCTCTGTACCAACCACAATAAATCAATTCTAACCTGATTTTCCTTTGTATGTTTCTCTCTCAACATTTTGCATCATTGGTTTCATAGTTTTAGTTGGATTCTAAATTAATTTCCCTTTGTATTCCCCATGTATTAAGTAATAGAGCGAACCTTGCCATTGAATTCTGTGAAGTCACGTTTTTGTCAATTCCTGCTAAATCATTTTTGCTAATACCCTTGAAGGTGATTCTTTAAGCGGTCCAAACCATGCCATTTCGTGACAGGTGGGGTGGTGTTTGTTTTTTAAGTTAGTGATCTTTTGTTACATGAAAATTGAAAAAACAGTAAGAAGAACATAGACAAGGAACAGCTTGCACAGGATTTTGTGCCTTTAAAACAGTTCTTTCTTTGAAAGGATAAGTAGCCTTGCACGGTCTTATACAGAACACGTAGATTTTGACAAGATTAAATACATTTGGAAAGTAACGTACACAGCTTACTTTATGGCCAGTTAATATTTGTTCCTTTTGCAAGACGGAGAAAATAAATTCTTACACAATTCACTTCTGTTGTCAGTGCTAGAAAAAACAGGAAAATAAACTTGGATCTCAACAGACAATTATGTTACCAGTGTTTCTTTACAAACAAAATTTTCACCTGTTTTGAAGTCTGTCCAATTTAAATTCCTATTTTCATCCTGAAAAGGCAATTTCTCTACAGGAATCCCACATATGGCAGGGAAAGAGGTACTAAAGAAAGTTAGTATTAGCCTTTGATTTCTAAATACTGCGCTCAGTATTTAAGCTGCATCAAATGAAAATAAGCTGGAGGCTCTCATTCCAACCCCTGTTTGTGGATATTGCAGAATCGTTACATAGTTCAGCAGTTTGGCAAAAGCAGCAGTCTCTGCTTAAAAGAAGTCCAGAGAATGAAATAAAATCGCTCCCCTTGCTTCAAACAGAAACCTGTTGTAAGACCATATAAAGAAACGTTTGCTGGGGCTCGCCTGCCTTGCTCTTGGCTGGGGATCGCTGCAGCGGTGAGGAGGTACCGGACACGGCCCTGCCTGGATGGAGCTTTCTGAGGTCAACTTTATTCTGTTCCCCCTTCTTCCCCTCCAAAGCTGGGTTTAGCTGTTCCTATAGCGTCTATAATTCTTATTCTTGTGGCTCACATTGCAACATCAAGATGAACGGTTAATTTGGAGTCCCTTGAGTATAAAGAGGGGAGGTGTGAATGTTTGGTTCTGCTCACCTTGTTTAGCAGTCTGCAAAATGAGACGGAGAAGGGATTTTTAATTTGCTTCCGAGTTGAGAGGAGGCCTGTTTAAGCCTAAACCTGTTTTGAATTGTTTTGCAGAATAAAAGCATTCTGGTGGGTTGCAAGCACATATGCTACAACTTTACTTCACAAGAGGTTTGTTCTTTTGCAGGTGCTTTTTATGTATGAAGTTTGCATAGGGGAAGAAAAAAGACAAAGGAAAGGGCAAGTAATTAACTCTATTCCCAGCTCCTTCAAAAGGCCTGTTCGGAGGTAACTTGGGAAGTTCATTATAAGCCTGCCTCTTCCATCCTTGCTAGAGTAGCACTTTACTTTTCATGTAAGCAGACTGGGCTTGTAATTTGTGACAGTAGAGCCATCTGCAACCTTTTCTGTGCCCTCTATTTTTTCCCCCAGCTTCACTAGCTCAGTTAGAGTCTACTTTCATTTCCATCACTATAGGCACAGCTATGATACTAATTTTTTTCCCTAAGCCTGAGACTCTAAATTTAATTTATTTTTTTTTAAATAACCCCTGACAGAGTATTCTTCTCAGGGAAGCAGATTATTTTAGAGCGAAGTGTGTTGGGCTGCATCACAGCTTATTCGAGCTATTGCTTCAGGCTGTCTGCAAACTCTGGAAGACAACAGCGAGTTGTCTCATTATGCTGTCAAGCTTTCCTTGACATCTCTGAAGAACAGAAGACTACAGACTGATTAAAGCATAGACCACGGTGGTTTGTTTGTTTATTTGTTTTAAAAGCGCCTTTACAGCATGCAAACTTGCCTGACACCCTGTGACATCTTCAGGTTGTCTAATCCTTTTGGCACGGTACCAGCTGTTGGCAAGGAGTCCCTGAAGCCCCGCAGTCCGCCGGTAACAAACACTGGGAACACTGTCTCCCAGAGAGACTTGGGAGGAGTTCAGACCTTCTGAACATGGCTACTAGTGCTGATAACATAATCCGGATTTTGCAGGCATGTGCTATTGTTCAGGCTCTCCTTTTATTATTTTGTGTAGTTCTAGAATACCTCAGTAAATCTCTTTCATCTTTTCTCTTTAAACCTCTTAAAAAGTAAACTCTCTGTCAGCTCTCAGCCTTCTATTAGGAAAGAAATCCTCTTAAATATATGTCTGAGTTCAAGCTTTGTTTTGTGTGAATTTTGAACCTTAAATACCAAGTTCAATAATGTAACCTGTGGACACATTTTCCTGTTTCCTGAGGCACAGAAATGGTCCCCTGCCATATATGCAATAACAAAACCTTCTGAATGTAGAAAAGAAAGTATAGGAAAAAAATGGTGATTGTTGATTCCTTTTCTGAATGAACACAATATATTAATTCTTATATCCTTTCTGTGATATGTCCATCAAATATTTTTCACACTGAAAATTATTTTAAAATTACCTTTACCTATATTATTAATTTTTTCCTTCTCTTTCTTTCCTGGAATTGTGACTTGCAATTAATAGTTAAATTTTGCCATTAGATAGGCCAAAACGACCTGTCGTAAATATTTACTGGCGCACTAATTTATGTGTAACCATTCAATTAGAGCATGTAGTGTGGCCAGCAGGACGAGGGCAGTGATCGTCCCCCTGTACTGGGCCCTGGTGAGGCCGCACCTCGAACACTGTGTTCAG
>JAVKLA010000058.1:12887371-12910719 GCA_034782735.1 Sagittarius serpentarius
GAGGCTGAGGGGAGACCTTATCGCTCTCTACAACTACCTGAAAGGAGGTTGTAGTGAGGTGGGTGTCAGTCTCTTCTACCAAGTAGCAAGTGATAGAACAAGAGGAAACAGCCTCAAGTTGCACCAGGGGAGTTTTAGATTGGATATTAGGAAAAATTTCTTCACTGAGAGTTACTAAGCACTGGAACAGGCTGCCCAGGGAAGTGGAGTCACCATCCCTGGAGGTATTTATTTAAAAGATGTGTAGATGTGGCCCTTAGGGACATGGTTTAGTGGTGGACTTGGCAGTGTTAGGTTAATGGTTAGACATAAATGTTCTTAAATGAAACCTAAGTGTTTCTATAGTAGTACTTACAGAGCTGGCCTTGCAGCCCTTCTTTTTATTGTAATGGTGCCACAGGTTAAAATTCAGATTACACTGATTTACTCTCAGGCATATGGAAACTTTTGGATGGTCAGCATAGCGCTGTGAACTTAATTTGGATGTTATTGGATTAGTAATTATTTTAAGTTTTGTTCCTGCAATGAGCTCATTTAAGGTAAATACTTTTTTTCCATAACCCAGAATAAGTCTATGCAAAGACTTCATTTAAACCAAGACCTCCAAAATCTGACCCCAGACTTCCTATTTATTATATGGATCTATTTTATTATTTTCAGTTAAATACTTAATAGGTTATTAACAACATTCTCTGGAAAGCTGAGTTGGAGATTGTCTTCTATTCTTCGACTTCAGCTACATCTTTCAGTTGCCAAAGGATACAAATGAGAGCATTTTCAAAGGAGTTTTTCCTCTAGATATCTCTTAAAAAGAAAAGTTAAAATGCAGCCAGAAAATACAGGAGGAGAAATGCTGCATTATATCAGGATTATGAGCATGGGAAAACTCACCTACTGCGGATGCTTACGGTACCATGGTTTAGGTTATGTTTTCTTTCGTGTGGGGGTTTTTTTGGTTTTGTTTTACAGGGTTTTTTAAGTGTTAACTGAACTCTCTGGAGAACAGGAAGAAATAGAAATTCTCAGTTCCTTTTCCTTTTCTTTTCTTTCAAGATACTAATACATGTCATGGTAAAAAAACGCAGAAAGTCTTCCTGTGCGCTTGGCACATAGCCTTGCCCAAAGTAGGTTCAGGATGGATGAGGATCTTTCAGCACAATCATAGAATCAATCCTTTTACTGATATTAAGCACTACTGGATAAATTGATTCATCTTTAACTACCGCTGTTTTTAACTTCTCTCCTGATATTTTCAGTCCGTTTTCTAAAGGAAACCAGAATTAGACATTTACCCTGTTGGTCTCTGGTCCTCCTCTTTCCTTCCCTTTCTTCCCCAGTTTGCAACCATTGACAAATATGCCATATGTTTGACCTGAGGGTACAGGTTCCAAAGATACTATGTTTTTACAGATATTATGAGGGTGTAGTTAAAAAGGAGAGAGAGCACAAGAGAGACACCATAAGCATCTTTTTTAAAGGAAGTGGCTGCAGTGGGACCTCACCTCCATAAGTCAGGGAAGTAGCCAGGCTCAGAGGATTTTTATTTTTATTCAGTGAATCACGTAGGTCAATGTTCTCTAATGATGATGAAATAGATGCGGAATTAGAAGATGGCTGTGTAGTGTATGTGCCTACAACTCATTCAGGTTACTCAACTCCTCTGCTCATACCTTCCCTAACTCTCTGCCTTGCTTTTAGTACTACTGAGCTTTGGAAACCTGTCATATCAAATTCTGCTAAGATGTTTTGGAACTGTGATGTTACCGAAATTGGCATCTAATTTTTTTACAGCTCAAAGCTTACAGGTTGACAGTTTTGTAGGTGGCATCTTTTGAAGTTGGTTAAAATGACAGGAATTGATCAGCCAAATGTTAACCAGTTGGAAGGTAGGTTGCTGGACATTTGATACTTCATGTTTTTCAGTAGGCTGCAGTTTGTTTTTACTCCATCAGAGATCTTGAGGAGATTGCTAATTTTCAAATATACAAATAGTGCTGTTAAATTTACCCCAGCTTCTTTAGTTGTTTAAAAAGGCAGTCTTTTAGGGAGACTTATGAGCTCTGAAGCAAGAATCTGAGGGAGAAGTGGTAGTTCCTGGTTTCCATTCTGAGGTGTTGATTCACAATCCTATATGATCTGTCTTATCCAATGGTATTAGAAGTCAGTTTTCATGATAAAAGTTATGAACTGATTTCTTAGGCTACACAAGCTTATAAACATATGAACTGCAATACTGTCTTGTTTGTGTTTCACTTGTGTCTATTGGTACTCTTTCACTCAGTGATTAATTTCTTTGTTGTGATGTACTATACCATCACCTACTGCCATGCAGTGTATACCCAGATACAAAGAAATACAATGGTGAATACTGAGAAGATAAGTTCAGAAATTCTTTAACGTAAAAAAAAAAAATAAAGGCATGGTTTATTTTTTAGATTTTTTTGAAAGCTACATTCGACTTACTCCTTAACTGGTCAGGCTTATCCCTCCTAATTGAAATGGTACCACATATTTTGGGACCACTTTAAAGGAGCTGGTTTGACTGTCACAGCTTTAGATGTAGGTGAAATAAGCATTTTAATCAGTCAGGGACTTACAATAATGATTCCATACTATTACTTGAACCGTCAAAGAAACTCAGCCACTCCAGACTTCAGGTAATGCTTGCAAGTTCTTCAGCTTAGATTGTTCTTTGTGTAAAATAGCTCATGTTTAATTCCCCATGAAATAAAATTTTACTATTATGGTTGGCTGTGATGAGATTACAAGGAGAAATAGGGGGTGAAAGGAATGAAATTCAATTTATTTCCCTTGGTGTTGCAATATATCACACCTTCTATTTGTTTTGCATGATCTGGAGAAAAATAATTTCATGTCAGTCAAATAATTCAGGACTCCTCTGGAAAAGTCTTCACACCAAACAAGTGGGGAAAAACAACTTAAATGTATAAGTAAGAAATATCTCGGAACAGCCAATTCCCTTCACTGTGTCTGACAACAGACCCCTAAAAATTGCAGTGCCTGTTTGGAAAGGGGGTTGCAGAAAAAGGTATGTCACAAAGTGCATCGTGTATTGTCATGTGTAGCTATTGCAGAATACTGATAACATACTGAAGATGCTGAGCTTCACAAAATATGCATGTAGCTGGAATCATGTTTCATGTTCTCAAGGATGTGTTGGTAACAAAAATGAAGAGTATAGGCAGGGAGGGAAAAGTTTGGACTTAAACTCTGGAGAAACCCAAGCCATTAATAATGTTTGCAATAGCCTGCATATTATATTCATCCAGCAGATTAAGTACAATAAGACAGACAGCAATTGCAGGTTGAGCTGTAAAACAGCTGGAGAACTGCAGTGGCATTTACATTGTAATTTAGTTTTTAATCAAAAGGATATTTAAATAGTTCAGGATGAAGAAAAGAGTTGTAAGACTGAGGACCTCATCCAGAAAGAGGTCAAGCTGTGTAACCTCTTTCCTTCTCTGATGGCTTCTTACCAGTGAGAGTACACAAAATGTATTGTTAAATTGAGGTGAAAGTGCTTTTATATGTATCTTTGCTTGCAAATTTTTTTTCCTAATCCTTAGCTAAATGTTTGACCTTAGGTTTTGTTGAACACCCATTATTCTTCCTTACTGTTAAGCCTTGGTAGGTTGTTGAAAAACGTGGACTGTGATGTAGGGATGATTCTCTCATCTGTCGTCTGAGATAGGCAGATTAAACAAAGCACTGTGTGCATTTTGGGAGAGTTTTCTGTTTGAAATATGTTAAAGTGTAGCAGGGGCTTGAAAGTGTCTTCCAACAAGCAACCTTTTTGTGAAGGCTGGTGTCACCTAGTGCTGGAGTTCCCTCTTCCTGTCTCAGACCGTTGCCACCACAAGAAGACAACAAAAAAGTATCACAACTTCCCATTATCTTTTGCCCTTCGTATATTTTATTGCTTCTTAATACTGTTATTACGTATAACGTAAAAACTTCTATGCCTGAGAGTTTAAACTGTTACTTTCATTAGCCTTTTAAACAAATAATTCCCTTGTTCTTTCCAGAAATGTATACATTTTAAGGCCTTCATATTGTGTATGAGGTGACTTTGCTTATATGGGTCTGTGCATAATTCTATGCTAAATTCTAGGAACCAGTTGAACCTCTTGCATCGACTTCATCTTAAAATTTGAGCAAATATGTTTATTAGCACTCACTTAAGAGGAACACACACCTGGATGTGAGCAGGTTAAACAAGAGCTTGGAGTGAGTATCTAAGGGAATTTCAGTTTTGGAGGAAACTCGGATTAAAAATTGTTACTTAAGAATATGTGCAGCCTTATGAAGAAAGATGAATTTTGAATACAGAGTGGAGTGGTAAGAACTTTGAATCACTTGGCTAATACATTTACTAGCAATATGCTGTCCTAACGTAGTGTTATTAAACTTTCTAATTCAGCCTTTATTACGTGGAGGATATTTATTTAGATACATGACATTATCGCACATAGGGAGGAAAAAAAGGTTTAAGACTATCTTGCTCATTTTATAGACACATTGATATGTTTTATAGCTCATATGTAGATTGGTTCCAGGCACCAAACTAGGTCAGGACAAGAATAAGAATTTTAGAAATATGGATTATATTGTGTGGAAATAAAGAACCAAGATTGAATTCTTCCCCATTATCTTTATAACATCTTTATGACATAACACGAGTTGCATTTTAATAGTTAACTTTACTCTGAAACGACTTAGCTTATGTGATCATAGCTATCGGACTGTAGAAACTGGAATTAGCAGTGGACAAATCGGCTACTGCTATAGAAGGAGATAATAACCCACTATAGCACCTCTTGGGAAATATAAAAATAAAATAAACATAGCTTGACACAGCTCAGTAAGTAGAAAGCATTTTATGGTCCTGTAGTTCTTACAAACCATGATTAAAAGTCTGAGTGCTACTGAAAATAATTTAAGGGGAGAAGTGTAATTAGTGCATTATATTCCAAATTTGAATTTACTTTAAAAAAAAAAAAAAAGTAAGTTTGACTGCTGAGACTGGGCTACTTATTGTAAGTGTACACTCAAGCAAGCCATGTAGCAGAAGTAGTAGCGAACCCTGGCTATAACCCAGGCTTTCCACTCATCAGTCGATGACTGTTGACCTTACGCTGCTGCTTTTCTGTCTGTGGGAAAGTCAGCTTGGGTGTGTCTCCTCTGTTTAGACCCCAGCTTTCATGAAAATATAAGAAATGAAGGGGGATGAGTCTTCACTAACTTTAGACAACTACAGTGTTTTGCATGCATCTGAACACAGGTCATCCTTAGCTCCTTTTTTAGTCAGCAACCCCCGCATCTTTAGGATGACATAAATTATGTCCTAAAAGTTCCACTTTCTCTCCATTGTCATTCTAGACTGCTTTTTGTGGTTAAAATCAGATGCAGGTGTCTGTAATTTGTCATCCTCAATCTCTCTCAAGAGCTCTGTCAGTCCGTCAAGACCAGATTCCAAACTCTGCTTTGGAGAAGACAATGAAAAGCTGCCAGTTGACTAAGAGGCTCCTAACAAGCCTGTGGCTTTTCGGTTGGGGTTTTTTTTTTGGAACTGAGAGCTACAAGCTGCCATTTCCGTGCCCATGGCTGGGGGCATGGGACTTGTGACACTTAAGTTTCACATGCATATGACCTGCTTCTTAAGGCTTGGAGCCTTACAGGCCACTAGAAAAAAGAGTTGGAGCCAAGCTGAGGTCCAGTTCCTGTGACTGGATCGGCTCATCCCTCTGAGGTGTATCATGACATAAAGAAAATGAAATATGAATATAGCCATGAAGTAGTTAAAGCAGTTTGCTTTTTGATGTAGCAGATTTCATATCTCCACGCAGAATCTGCTCACCTTTGTTTTTAGTTAAATAAAACTATCTCCAGTTTAAACACTAATACAATTAACCAGTATCAGGGAGGAACGCGGAGAGACAGCTGGAACCTATTTGCCTGTTCTCTTTAATACTCCCACCCAAGAAAGGAAGCCAATGGCCATATAGGTGCTCCTCTGTGACACTCACCTGAGAGAAAACACAGACATGAGAGGGAAAAGGTGATTTAAAGGACATGGAACATCCCCGGTAGGATATGCAGGAACCTACTCTCATTCCCATTAAGCTTTCAGAGTGTTTTTTTCCTCCTCTGGTGTCAGAACAGGCTTGTCCCACATTTGCGTACGGGTTTACTGCATCCAGGCTGACTGCCTGCACTTAAGAAGCTGGAACATGTTTGTGTGAGTCAGGTGGATGCCTTTATCAAGGTACAGGTTTACTGTAGATCTGTCTATGTTATGGGGAGAGGAAACACACAAAAGCCTACTTTTCTCACCTCCACTCTTTGCCAGACTCCCGAATGAGAAGAAAGAATGAACTGAAATACCTAAACACCTTCAACATGTAATGCAATAACTAAAGAAAATATACTATATGAGGTAATCCATTATAAAAGCATGATTAAAGGAGACTTTTAATAATTGTAATCTCTGTGAAGTACCTAGGACACTCCTGCACCAGCGACGCTTTGAAAGTCTGGTGGGTAGAAATATTCTGTCAAAATTGCTCTTTTTAGAAAAATGGAATAAAGCTTAATTGGCAATTTGAGAATTCATATTTGCAGGATCTAGCAAATCAAGAACGGCATTCATTGCTTAGTAGCAGAGCAAACCATAGTCACAGCTATTTTAGTGCTTTTCTATACAATGAACAGCTTAAGGGGGATATAGACTGTTCATCACAATTCTTTTCCTACGGTATTTCATAATGCTCAAGTTTATAAGCATTTATTTTAAAAGTGCTCTAAAATAGATGCCATCCCTACGAGAGACCTGTTCTGCCTTTGGAGGATTACAGTACTTGAAGTTCTCGAGAGGGCTCTAAAACATATTGCCAGACTGATGATCTAGAAAGGTTCTGTAATATTCAGACTGTCCAGATGTTTCTGTGCTGTTTTGTGGTTGCACTTTTACAATCTGCCCAATCATAGGGATAATGTCTGAAAGAAGTCAAAATAAAGGGAAGCTAGTGTTCAAAAATGTACTCGGTTTTTCTTGTGAAGACTTGTTCAGCTAACTCTACAGGCTGTGCAGAAGTCTACAAAATAATTTCCTACTACAGCACCTGCAGAGATTTAATCAATGGCTTAGGTTTAAAGTATTTGTCTTAGTTTCTAGGCACATAAGACATCCTAATGTTTATTAAAATAACAAGTCCATGGGAGTTTGTTGTGCTCATATTCTTTGTTCTTTAGCTAAGCAGAGGTCTCCCAAGTAAACAAGTTAAGTCACAGATCTTAAAACTGAGGGAATGTGTGCGCTCAAAGTGTAAAATGTTGGAATGGGGCTCTGCTTCTCAACTGCATAATATATAATGGTTTGAGTGCACGGCAACAGATGGAAATGTATCTTGTAGTACCAAGGAAAGATCTTCCTTCACTTAAATGTGAGCAGACATGATGCACAAGTGCAAATAAACCTCTTTCAAAACATGTTACGGAATCCTTAGAAAGCCCCAAATATTCTTTAGAGAGCTTTATTACCGTACGGCTGGTTCCACAGACTCTATTTAAAACGTAGGTTTGGGCTCATTTAGAAACTCAGCATTCTATTCTAATAATATATCCACAGTAGGAATACATTCCTCTATTGGCAGGGCTCTGTAGTAAACTATGTACAAAATTGATATGCCAATTGATATGCCAACAGATTTTGGTATAGTAATACCCATACGTGAGAAATAATTTATTACCGTTTCTAAAACCCGTAATCAGACCCATTGGATATGTGAAGCTCTAAAGTTCCTAAAACCAAGACAGGACTTTAAAAGCACCTGCAGGTGGTAAATGCAATCAGATGCTCTGTGTGGATTCATCACACAATTCCCCCAAGGAAACAGATGAAATCATTACACTGAGCAGCTGTATCCTTAGGAAGTACTGTTCGTAATTGAACTATTCCTAACACTCTGCCACTAAAAATGCATCTTTCACATGTCAAATTCTGCTCTGCTAAGCAGCGTACGTGATCCGCTGCTGACGTCACGGCAGAGTGCCAGTGTGGCTGAATAAGCCATTTGATCTAACTATTTTTCTGTGAATAGTGTGTGAGCTTTTATTTATTTATATTTATAGCTAGGCAACACTACTCAAAGCCTTCAGATATCCAATATTACCTTTTACAAGGAACTTTCCACCTTTTTATTGCCAGTGAAAAGAAAAGTCATAACAGGCCCGGAACCCTGTAACTTTTTAAGAGTGATGGGGGAAAATGTTGCATGCAGCAAGGATAGCCCCTAACTTGAGCCCAGTGACTATTTCCTATAAACAAGCAAAAATACTGGCTTGGTTTTCAGTAAAAGGATGTTTTGGTAAGGCAGGACAGCTAGGCAGGTGTGGAAACAGAAATGATCAGCCTGAGGAAGAAGCAAAACGCGGAGGTTCACGCACTGCATTTAGCAGGGATATATCAGGTAACATCTACCACAGAAACCTGACGGAGCTGGCACGCAAAGCTGGCAGGAGGGCTTTCAACAAATCTGAGTTAGAGTGGTACTGTACTGCTGGAAATTAGCAAATGTTGTAGCTACCTTTAAGAAAGGGAAAATAAGTCTGGCCAAATACCAGACTGTTATTCTAATATGAATAGTGCGCAGCACTTCTGGGGGAAAAAAAGAGCTAAAGAAAGAACTCCTTGGAAATGGGTTACTTAGAATATTGGCTTGACCAGAAGCAGGTTTTGTGCAACTAATTTCCTACTACCTATGATCCAGCAGTGACTGTTTCAAACAGTCTTTGCACTGTATCAAAAACTTCAGTAATGTGGGAAATTTTAACCGACTTGGACATACTGGGGATTAGCAGAGAACTTGTGAGCAGTGAACTTGTGCTAGGCAAGAAAGCAGCAAGTTTAGGCTCTTCCCTTTGGAAGATCTTTAACTCATGGGAAGTTATTAGCGGGTGTCCAAGCTGAGGCAAGACTGGTACAAGATACCGCCTATACGGTGGCCATTCATAAGTGCAGTTTGAACATCAGAAATAAGTTTCAAGGCACAGCAAGCTTCTGCATGAGGCTTCTAAGACGAATTTAAGCAGACCAGAAAAATCTAGCTTTCTTCATGAAGGAGCCAAGAAAGTTTGTGGAAGGGATTATATTTTAAGAGATTATATTAACCACTGCCTAAAGCAATGGGTCTATTACCACAAACATCATTTCCACAACACTCGGGAAGCGGGAAGGGGGAGTGCCCAAGTGTGGTTGATGACCGACCATTATTTTGAGGGTTCACATGGTAAAGAGACACTGCTCATCAGCACTGTTGGCTAACTGCAGTTCAGCTACCAAGTGTTTTCCTTGGCTGAGAAGACCCACTCCCTGTGTTTGCCCCGAACAACATGGTGCGCTGGCAGCTCTGCCGTAGTGTGGCTGTGGGTGGCCAGGCTGCCCGCGGGTCTTGGGCAGTCCATTTCCATGAACTGGGATGATGGTATTTTCCCAAAGCAAATGTGGTTTTGTTGTTGAAGCTGAATTACTGTAAAGTACAAGTAAACCTCAAACAATGTTGGAAGCTGAAGCTTTTTCTTGTTTCTTTTCTTTCCTTGCAAAGGAAATACTGGCTATCTTCTCCAGTCAGCCAGTGGGTCTCTTGGCTCTCCAACAGCAGTCATTACCCTTGACTCCCAAATTTTTCTCTCAGGAAATATTTCTGTGCTGGAAGCTTATCCTCAGGCTCCTAATCAATATGAATATGTAATTTGTGGGGTTTTGCTTTTCCAGCCCCAAAGTATACTGACTTCCTATAGTACATAGGTCTGTCACAGGAAGTTTCTTTATGGTAGGACAGATTAGAAGGGAAGACAACACTGGTGGTGAGGGGATAGCACATTTTAAGGATGCAGAATGGGAAAACAGAAGTCTACCGAGCAGTCACAAGGTGAAACCAACTCCATGAAGATGGCTGGGAAAAAGCTTATACCCAGCTGTCTTCCATTTGACTCCAGTTTTTAATTAGACAAGTTTTCAGGAATGAATGTTAATTTCTAGGTTTAGTGAAATGAGATTTCTTTTGCTTTTCTTTTTTTTTTTTCCAAAAATGGCAGCAGTTTAAGGCAGAGGCTTGAGAAAGGAAGAAGATTCAGAGATGACAACAGAGACAGAAGTGAAATTTTAGCAGTGTAAAAGAGAATGAGTGTGTGGCATCCTATCTAGTAGTGTTAAACCTGCCACATCAGAAAATGGGCAAGGCTGTATGAGGAAAAATAAGAGGAGACTGAGGCTGAAGAATGACCATTTAAAAAAAAAAAAAGATTGGGGTCGTGGGGGTGAGCAACCACAGATTCCTAACCCTCATCAGAAAATAAGTAAAATAAACTCCTCATAGCAAAAGTAGGAGAAATAGGCATGCCACAGGTAAAATGTGCATCAGAGCAGAATTGTTTCTGCTGCCTTTCTGTTTGCTCCTATTAAAGCCAGAAGCCATCACAGGCCATGCAGCTCCCTCATGTGTTCATTCCTCTCTCACACACTGCAACCTGCACAGTATATTGAACAGCGTATCGCAGAATTTGCAGCTTTGAGTTATTCCACGTACAGTATTACACGGGCAAACTGGAAGTGAAGTTTATTTTTAATAAACAGTGAACATGAGTTGTGTTCAACAGCAGGGGCAAAGAGGGCTTCGCTTAATGCAGAAGGTAAATACTTAGAAAACCATTAAGGAGGGTGTTTCAATGGTGTGAACACAAGGCAGGTGCCTGGCAGGCTCACACGGTTTGCTTTCCTATTGCGAACTTCCTTACCTTTACCAAAAAACTCCCTCTGTGTGTCTGTTCAGCAACTGTAAAATGGGAATAATATCTCCCTACTTCTAGAGATAAAATAAAAGCCATACGGGTCTCGAGTATTATGGTTTTATGAAGTATACAAATACCAAAAATGAAATATACATTTAAAAAAGAAAAAAAAGAAAGAGTGAAGGAACGGAATTACAACATCCCTTACTTCTGAGCGATTTGTTGTTCTCCTGCCTGTTGAGACCTCATGTTAACTTCCTAAATATTAGCAGGCATGAGATACTGCTTTGGGCCGCGTATACATGTAAGACATCCTGTCGGTGTTATCACCCCATTCGTTTCTGTGTGGCTCATACAAACAGTAATAAACGAGCCCTATTTGGAAGGATTACAGGTGAGCAGCTCTCTTCCTGCACCGGCTTTACCCGCCTGCAGAACGGGGTTCTGCTCCCTCCCCGCCCTGCCTGCTCAGGCGCCCACACCAGTGCTGCCCAGTCTGACCAGGGCGGGTTGGGGCGGGGGGATGTCAATCGTGTGTTGAGAGCCCCATCCAGTGGCAAAGTAGCGCTTTTGCACCGAAGACCTCGATTTCAGGCAAAAAGCATCGGCTCCTTTCGTGGTTTTTTCCTGCGAAAACCGAGCGGCGGGGCGCGCCAGGCCGCTCTGGCTGCGGAGCGGCGCCCAGCCAGGGCAGCGAGTAAGCCGGGAGGAAAGGCTTGGGGCCTACTCTGGAGGACTTGAAAAAAAAACAAAAAAATTTAAAAAGGAACTACATATCAAGGTTGACTTGCCTTGCGGCCTAATCTGTATATAAATCGGAAAAACGTATATAAATATTTCTAATGGGTGAGCCTGATGAAAATCGCTATCACTTTCTGAAAAGACTTATTTGTTGTACAGGAACACTTACTTCCGTATTTAATAATTCAGTCCCCGTCCAAATCTATTTCAGGCCATACCACTTGAAGAAGTGTGTAATAAATGTTTAAGCAACCTGACATATAGCCAAATTCCAAATTTAAAATAATTACCAAGTAAATTCTGCTCTTGACAATTAAGCCAATGATGAATTAATGGGTGCGCAGCCTCTTCATAAGGAACCCTCATTTCTACAGTGTTTGTTGGACTAAATGTTGACACCTTCCAGCAAATTACCTCTGGTAAATCATACCGATATTACTGTTGTCGCTGCTGTATTGTCAGTCAGGCCCCACGGCCTGCCACTGCCTTCCTCTCCCCATTCACAGGCCTCTGCCTGCTTATGCTGCAGCGGTCATGCAAAGGGTTACCGCTTCCTTCTTTCGTCTTGGTGAGAACTGAATCAGCCTAACTCTGTATAAGCATCAAATCTCAACTAGTACAGCATCCAGTAAGCACTGCAAGTTGATTAGGAATGAGAAACGCCTTCCCCTGATTCCAGCAAGCAGGCTTTGGAGTGCCCCCTTCCAGATTTTTTTCACCTCCAAATTTGTTTGCCTGTAGAAATAACTTCTAAAGAGAGTTAGTGACCAACTTCGGTTATTTTTCTTGTGCATGTTACATAAAACTCATTTTCACTGTCCATGTTGCCTAATGCACAGTGAGGTTTGACCTAGAGTTCAGAAATCTGTCCCTTTCAACAGCTAGTTGGAAGAAGACTATTCATTGAAGGTAACTTCTTTGCATACTGCCAGACCAAATACCGTCGCTGGCACTGTGCTTTTTGCAATTACGTTGAGAGTGTAGCGCAATGTATTCTTCCCAGCAGCAAAGTGCTATTGTACAACCACAGGAGAGGGAAACAGTGGTGCACAGATAGAAATGAGCAGCTGCAGCAGAGGGATATGGGGAAGGCAGGAACACTTGAGCTGGCTTTGCTGCTTGATAAAGGAGTGCTGCTGGACCATCCACTGAATTTTGAAAAGCTAATTCACTGTCAGGTGAGTGCAAAGGGATGAGCCTAACAACCAGTGAAGAGCATTCCCAAGGTGTGTCTGGCACCATGTTTGACTTGGTTGTGTTGAGAGAACTCTGAACCTGGAAACCAGGATCTGAGACGTGAGCTGGTCCTTTGCTTGAAACTGTTTTGAGCATTGATATCCCTCTGGATGAATTAACACTCAATAGAATCCTTATTAAAGTGAGCACAAGAGCAAATTTCACCCAAGTTACAATTCCATTCAAGGAAGGCAAAATCTGAGGCTGTGACTTCTGAGACAATTGTACAGGCAGTATGAATATGCCCCTCATTCAACTTCCCTTGAAAATCTGGTGTTTGAACAGAACTGAGAAACTGCAATGAAGTCAAAAGAGACCAAGAGGGAGTTCCAAGTTGGTTTTGTCTTATTTATTTCGGTCTGATTAGTGTCCTGAAAGCTCTGCAGTTTACCCCAAAACTGTTTAGGCATCTTATTCCTATGTAAGTATGCTGGTATGCTTTCACTGTGCCAATCATCCTACCACAAACTTGGACCCCAAAGAACTCAAGGATGAAGCTCTACTTAGTGGTAAGGAGTGGTTCAGACACTTATTATATGAGAGAAGAGAGAAAAGTTTCTTACTAGCAAGTGTTAACCATGAGGACAGGGAAGGAAGAAGTGGAGGGGCTCTCTGGAAGGGCAAAAATACTGTTCTGTTGCTGTCAAAGAGAAGAAAGGGAAAGCTTGCTTGTGTTACAGAAGAAATACATCAAAAACTTTTTTAGCCTCTCTTACGTCCCATCCTAAAAATGATCCTGAACAATTTGACATTCGCAAAACCTGGACTTTCACAAGGTGGTCCTAAAGTCTTAGTACGGAGCACCACAGTCATTTGGAGAGGGTAATCGCCCTCTAACTATGTTTTTACAGTGCTAGCATTCACACTATCCAAATTTAAGTACCTAACAAGCCAGATAATGTAATCTGTCTTGTTTCCCTGATTCCCACTGCAGTGAGTGGACAGCAACCAAGGGCAAGTGCTTGCATTAAGGTCTGGCTCTGAGCCACCCTCTGGAAGGTCCCCTCCTCTGTCGCTGGCGACTGGGGCACCCAGCTACTGCCAGCACCAAAAGTGAAGTTCTGTGAAGTGCCCTGTCAAAAGAGTGCAATTATGTCTTCCCACAGTGACTCTACTTGTCTTACATGGATATGACAGCCTTTTAAAAATATACACACACACCCCGCTCCAAAATAGGAATGGTGTATGAGTTACGCTAAAGGGAGCACTACCAAATCCTTCAACTTCCCTTGCACAGACTGTAGTATTAAGAGGGAAAATTCAGCAGCCGCTTCACAGGAAAGAGAGTTGAACAATAGCTCAGCGCTGCATGCTTTGCTTTTTAAGCCAAGATGTACAGGGTCTGACAGCACTACTTCAGAGCACCAACTGAAAACTCTGACAGGACAGTGTTTCACTAGAAAATGTCAGTGCTAAATGGTACATGAAAAGAGAAGGTTATTTTTAGACTATTGCCACAAAAGATAATTATCAAACCTACCTAGGGAACTCAGATTTCTTAATGCTGTTGTTCTAACAGGTACCTTAAATTGTCCAAAGCCCCACTCATCTTAATGATTCTGTTCTTGGAAAACTGTAACTTCTTTTAAGTATTTACTTTTGATTTGAAGATGAAAGGATATTTCATCAGAGCTCCCTTTCAAGCAAAAAATTTTCTTTTAACAGGCTCTGATACCTGTAACTTTGTCTCTAATACACCTTTCAAATCTACTAGAGATTTTTATGTGGGAAGTTTAACTAGGTAAGGGTTTCTTTTCCTTGCATGGCCAGGGACTTAGTATATTAGCACTTTCAAAGTGTAACAAATGTTTTCTGAATATCTTGAAATAAAACTGGTACATTTCAAATTGACGGTGTTTGCAGCTATTGCAATAAAGAGGATGTAAATTCTAGTTGTCTTATGGCTCTGGCAATATGGGTTGTTTCTGCACTGAACTGATTTTTTTCAAAGTGAAGACAAGTACACTTAATATTCAAGAGGAGTCTGCACCTTAAGGTTGCTCCAGGGTTCCTTGCTGGGAAGTCTCTGGAGGATCCAGACTACTGCTGGTTTGGGAGCTGCGCCCATGCTGTCCTTAAAAACTAGCCACCTTCCCTTTACACGCTGCCTATGGCAAAGGCTGATACAAGTGGTGTTCTCACAGAGGAGAGAAGGGAAATTTCTGCCAATGTTATAATCTCCTTCTAGAAGTTTCAGCTCCTCCTAGAAGTATTTTTGAGAGAGCCTTAGATAGCTGGCTGGTAGCATTTTTGTCTTACCATGGAAACACATGGGCCGTATAGTGCCTGTCCTTGATGGGCAAGGTATGGCAGCCAAAAGAGTGAAACCCTCACCCAGGATGCTCTCGTGAAATGCAGGAGGCTCAAGTTCTGTGTATGCTCTGCCTGTTTAGGCCACTTCAGGTCTTTAAGTGTGTGCTTACATCTTTCACAGTTATATCACCCAAGCCTTTGAAAAGTATATTGTTAGCTGAGAAGTATATTGTTAGCTGAAAATTACCCCCCAAAAAAGCTGCACGAGCCAAAAAGAGTTTGTCCAAGGAACCTGCTTGGAGTACAGGACATACATGATCTGTTGGAAATGGGGAACTTAAACAGATTTTTCACCTCCAAGGGAGGAAAAATCCTGTAAGTTACGTAAATCTAAAGGGAGTACTGCATTTGTGACAGCATGGGCTTTTAATAAGATACAGTGCAGTTTGTCCATAGCAAAATAAAGAGCCCAAATCAGTGAGAGAAAGTGTTAATCTTGTGGGATGAGAAAGCTGTATAATTAAATGGGCTGCTGCTAACCGAGGCTGTACCTCCCTGGTGTCGGGTCTCTTCCATTCGGGAAAAGACGTGCTTTGACTCTGTCACTGTTTCTGCTGGCGTCCCCAGCGGTGATGCGCTGGGACAGATGGGAACTCAGGTGAGGAGCTGTGACGGCATACAGGCACATTCCAACACGTGCCCAGTGCAGGCAGCCGAAGGACTAAAACCCAGCAGCGCACCACAGGGTGCCGTCGTGTACAGGTATAAACAAAGCCTTGAGAAACCTCAGCTGAGGCTATGGTTTGGGTCTGTGCCTCTCCAGATTCCTTTAGAGTGTTCATACAGATAAAAGTACATCCAGACCCAGTGTGTGAGAGATTAATTCCACAACGTGCATCAAGAGAGGTCTTGCATCTTTAGTATTCCTCGTGGTAATTTTCCAGGCCTTAGCTACAGCAGAAGAGGTACTTGGGACAGTTTGCTGCTTCTAAATGCTGGTAAAGCTTTCCCTTACTTCTCACAAGCTGCACAAAATGCATGGCCAGTTGCACTCTGACAAAATGAAAATGGCCCTTGTCAGTATTTGAAGGCTAGATTTAAAAAAGCTTTATGCCATGCACTTTATAGCTTTTGCTACATTAAGTATGCTTTTTACTTTTGATAATGCAGAAAATCACAGAATAAAACTGGTTTTACTGTCTCTACTTCATAGACTTAAAGGAATTTTGGTTTATTTGTACCTTTTAAATTTTTTTTTTCATATCATGATAGAACCAAAATACCAGCTTTTTGTGAGCTGCCATTGGAAATCATTTGGAACTTAATTTTCTCCTTGTTGCAGCAAAAGGTTATTTTGATTGTGTGTCCCCCAACTTTCTCATTAAAAAGAATTACACACAAAAAATTGAATTAGTAAAGAAAAATCTCCGCTTTTGTAAACTATTGTCATGACCAGCTGGCATTACTTGGCAGCAACAAGAACAACAAAAAAGTAAATTTTTTCCATTCATCTTTGCTAATGAATTATTTGCCCTTCAGCTGCCAGACTTTGCTGCATGTGTTAGTTCAGCTGTTGTCAAATGTTCTATACTGGCATGTAAATATATTCTTTTCAGTAAATAAAGCTAATCTGATTGTTGGTCTGAGAAGATACGAGGTTCTCTTTCACCATGGCATGACTGTTTCATAAGTGTAAAAAAAGAAAGTGCAAGAGTTCAGCAGTTTTCGTCTCGGCTCTGTGAAGGCATTTAATCACCCAAACATTGCAGGTTGCATCTATTCTGCTTTTCCAACTTCTGTTTCCAGTCAGTCAGTGGCTGTGATTTGAAGACAGCATAGCTCTTTTTTGGGATGCCATCTGCTAATAAGACCATAAGGCTCCTCTTGGGTCTATCAGCATATATGGTGCAGGTACAAAGAGCAGCTCAGTTTGCAGTCCTAGTCTTGCAGCAGTTAGAATTAACAACAATTTTCACTGCTAAAATCAAGCAGCATTTTTTGCTCTTGTTTCTTTGTTATACTTCTTTCTGTCCTCTCTGCCACGAGATCTCACAAATTCTTTGGCGCTGCGCATGCACAGTTTTCCATGTTTTGGCAGCCGTTGGTTTTGTTCTTTTTTTGTAAGTTCTCATCAAATGACATCATGGTCTCCTTTTAACTTTGTGTGCTTGTGTTCTTGGCATGGTCATGAACAGAAAAGACTGGAGAGATGCGCTGGCCATGCTCCTTGGGCAGGTTCTTTCCAGCATGCTCCCCAGCATCTCACTGCATGCTGGATGGCCTTCTTGGTTACTACCTGCCATTGGAAGTCATCTCTCCTCCTTCTTGTCCTCCTGACCCTTGTAAAATGATCTCTCCTCCTGCCCTGTGCAGCCTCTGAAGGAATTGGTTATGTGACTCTTGAATGCTCTGGAGAATGTGCTGAGGAACCAGAATACTTAAGGCATCCCAGTGGTTGATTTATCGAGGTCTTGGATAGCACCTATCATGTTGCTACCCAGTTACATTGAAATTTCTCTTATCTTAAGCCAGGCTAAGGTAAAGTGCAAGCGGCATAATTTATTTTCAACATCCAGAACAGACAACAGTTACAAATGTTTATAAAAGGTGATGTTGCATAATCTACTTTCATTGATAATTAAAATAATTGGAAATGACCCTCTCCTTTTTAGGCAACTTACTTGTCAGTCACACAAGGGACTGTATCTTTTAGCACCTATTATAGAATGCTTCTCCATGGTGGAGCTTTTATAGATTAATTTAATTTTTAAACTTGAAATGCATTTATTTTTCTCATGGAGGAGATAAAGTTATCATACTTCTTAATAAAAAAAAACCCAAACAACCATCATTTTGCTTTGGTAATATCAGTATTTCCCTGTTAGACAATCTCTTATGTTTCTCCTGTGTTTGACTCCCTGTTTCAGTGAGAGATAAAAACCCTCTCTCCTCCTCCATCTTTTGATTAGCATTTTTCAATGTGAAGAGTCTCAGGGTTCGGTACTGAGGGTGAAACCCTGAATCTTGTAGTTCAAAAAAAACCCAGTACAAACATATAAATGGGAGAGCTCATTACTGGCTTTTGACTGAGGTGAGACACGTTGGTAATTAGCCTCTTCAAGGAGCTTCAGACTGAGGGAAGCTGGCTAGCCCTTTTCCTTCAAGCCCACTAGAAATACCTCTTCAAACATTTATGCAGATAGATTTTCAGTGACTAATTGGACACACAGTTGTACTGAGACCATAATAATTACGACAGTCCATAAAGCTTCACACTTAAATAACACAGAACGTTTTGGGGATTCAGTAAGTCAAATAACCAAGTAACAGTTTGTGAAGTTGACTGAGGTAACAGGGAGTCAATTACATGGAAAATGGTCCAACACTGTCCTCTTTTATTCTAGAAGACTAGGCACAGTGATAAAATGGTGTAAGCTTCTGCTTTGAAAACAGAGGTGTCAGTAGTCTTCGTGCCTTGGGATGCATGATAGGTACCCACCACATGCCAAAGCCTCATGTAAAACACACTGAATACATACGTGGAGGCAAGAGAGAATGAATCAGGCAGGCTGGGTAATGGAAGGGGAGGTTGCGTTTCCCTGCGTGTGTGTCAGACTTAGCACAGCTGCACTGTGGAAGAAATCATGGTGTGCTGTGTGAAACAGGGTTGCAAAGGACATGACTAGTATTGTCAGCAAGGCCCAGCATACACATCTATACTCTACTGGGGGTTTTGTTGTTGTGAATGTGGACAGCACTACAATTACCTTACTACTTTCTATTCAATTAGTTTAGCTTTTTAACTTACTTGCAAAAGAGAACTTGTCCTCTCTGTGCTGCATCTGTTACGAGAGCGCTTGCAGTTGTCAGGCAATCTATTTCTGCTGTTCCTAGTGGCAATAGTTTGCCCAGGAAATTAATTCACCCTTAGCCATTGAATAGCATTTGTTGATATGGTCTAGTGAACACAAAAAAAAATAACAGAGCAGCTTATTCAGATTGTTTGTGGTCTCTTTCTTCCTCCCTAGAAATGCCTCTGATACTTGTTCATTGCCTTTGTTTCTTACTGGTCGACTCCGGAGTTCTTCAACAGATAATTATTTTTTTCTTCTCCTCAAACCTCTTTTCAATAAAATACTTCTTGTGAAGAGCAATAGACTGATAAACCGTTGTTAGAGCCAACCATTAGGAAGGAATATGCACGTATTTAGGTTTTGTGTGTAGATGTAACCAAATGGTTAACAAGGGGTGCTGGTCCCCCTACCACAAGCTCTTAAAAATCAAGGGACAACGAAGAAGAGGCAAGCATTAAGTAGCTTTTATCAGAGGGGAATGGAAACTTATCAGACAGAGAACGCAGAGGTGTGCAGACTGAGCCTTGGAGAAGAAAGCTTCAGGTATGGGAGCTATAAGAAGATCGGGTGGGGTGATACTGATAAGGAGAGTACAGAAATAAAATGAGAGGATGGCCACTATTCAGAGGTTAGTGGCTTGATGTGAGAAATGGGTGACAGTTAAAATTGCTTATTTCTGTCAGACACGTTCTGATTCATGATCATGAAGGTAACTTGGGCAGTGCTGTCACTCCCCAGAGAGGGCTCGGGGCATATGCACGCTGCGTGCCCGCGGCCTCCAGCGCGCACGTGCAGGTTCTCTGCAGCACTGTGAAGGAGGAAACTCACACCATCGTGAAGGCTGGGACAAGGACTGTGAATCACTTGTGTCCCACTGTAACCTTGTATGATTTTCTGCTTGCGTTTTTAAGGACTTCATTGCTACTTTAGAGCATTTAGTGTCCCATATGCATAATTTCTCTGAAAGTGCTATGAGGAAAAGAATCATCATTAGGAAGAGAATGATATTCTTGTCAAAGAAGAAAATGTGGTGGGGATTTTTTTCCACCGTAATCAAGTCTGCTATATTAAATCACGTGGAGGGGAAGAGGGAAAAGAAATAAAAAAGATGGTGGAACTGAGCGCAAATATCATATTCTTAAAAGTAAATCTAAAATTCAAGTAATAAACACTGTAATATTCCATGTTGTTGTTTGATGCTTGGTTTGGGAAAATAGCCCATAAGAAAACATGTTTCTAGTTTGCAGTTTATGTGCTGTGTTCCCAGTGATTATTTTTCAGGGCATGAAGCTCTTATGTTTATTATGCACCCTCAAGCTTAAGCATACATATCATATCAAGCGCTGCCTCTGCTGGTTCCGCAGCCCTGAGACATGTTCTATGAATGCCATTATGTTGTCAGGCTGAAATTAAATGGCAACTTTTAAAAATAAGCCTTGATGCCGAATCACTAGAAATTGTGATAAAGACATCAGACAAAAAGAAAGTTGTCACATTCCTGTCATGAAATGTACATACGAACTTGTTTAAAACCTTCAGTTACATGTAATTTGTTACCTTATGTCAACAAAGATTTATCATGAACTGTATTGATTCAAGGCAGATGTTTTACACATGCAAACAGATATCCTCGGTCTCAGAAGTATTCTACAACACGTGTTACTGTCTCTGAGGTGCAAATATAAGTTCACCACTGAAGAAGATATTTTAAAGCTGTGAGAAAGACCGATTTTGCAATAGCACTCTTGCATGGTCACAGATGGACAGGACTTGACAATAAATGAAAGACAAACAAAGTAAAGAGCTAGGCTGGGTCTTACTATCCCTAACCCATCTCTCTCAAAACAGACACTGAATGGTGTCTATGCTGCAGTTACATAGCCGGTACCATCTAAAGGGATTAGACTCTTCTCAGCATAAATATAAAATGATGCATTAAAAGAGTAAAGACTTTTGACCAAAAAGTATGCTGAACTTTACTTCTTAATAATGTTCTGTACTTCTTCAGCTGACAAAAATATTAAGAGAGTACAGTGAATCCATTCTTCCATGACTTCTTCTATATTTTTCCCAATGCTGTTGAAACACTGTGTTTTGGTTTGTTCTTAAAGGCAATAACAATATAAATATTTTGGTCAAAATGACCTTTCCTTTCAACTTGGTTTTTTACAGACTATCAGTTAAAACTCAGTGTACATTTTGGTTTCGTGGAAGTGAAATGGTTTAATCAACCTAAATTGATTTTATTTTGGCTTTTTAAAAGCTGTGGGTGGGCTCTTCAGATAACTTCAAAGTTGGGGGGCTTTCCTGGTACTAGAGGAAAAACAAATGTGCAAAACTTAAAATCCTTTGCATAGCACAACTTCTATTACCCTCCTAACTCTGCTTTTCATATAAGGCAGGTCCCTGTGATTTTTAAAATGGACACTCCTTTTGCCAGTTTTTATGCTCCCATCCCCTCAAAAAAATAAAAAGCCCAATTCCCTAAAATTTACAAATGCCCTAAGTATCAGAGCAGAAGGTTGCTCAGCTCTACAAGCCGCAGGAGCATACAAGCTGGTATGTTGAAGACACCAGGGAGGAAAGCAAGGTGCAGCAGTGGTGGCCCGGTGCCTTTGAAATGCCTAGGAAGGCTTTAAATGAACACAATGTTCTTGGTCATCTCATGTCTGGTAAGTAGAAATACATGCATTTTTGAAGGATGGGGGTGGGGGTGGATATTTATCAGCAAAATACACTTTTTCATGGAAGGACCGTCAGGCTGATCCAGCAAAACCTTCCCTCCCTGCCCCTCTCTGCTGCCATAGTGGGGGGAATGCAATTTTCATTTAGGTTCCTTTATAACCTCATAGATGGCATTCATGTGAAACCACTTTTGCTTGTGATTAACCAAGGAGCAGATTAGCATGTTTCAGGGACTGGCTGTCTGCTGTATGTTGACAGCACCAACCAGTGGTAAAGGAGAACTTAAACAGAATCTTTATTAACGGAAAAGAATGGACCTTTTCTACACAAATTTACAGTTTGAATAAAGCTGTATGAAACTATTGGCTACATTACGCAACAAAGATTTAGTTGGCAATCAGTCTGATTTTCAATAATAAAAAAAAAAACTATCAAGAAAGGAGTACAGAAACAGGTTTGCTCTCCAAAATAGTTTACAAGCAGACTTGTATGTTGCCTTGCTTGAACAGTTCTGTACATATGTGTGTATGTAACCTGGGCTGCCTAATAAGCCTTGGCGTTCTGGTAATATAATCACCTCACTTGAGAGTGTTTTCCTGTGGTTTGCAAAATGTATGTTGTCATTTTTAAGAAAAAGAGCACCTAGCCTGTTCTCAGAAAGAGTATAACTTATTTAAAAAATAAAACAAAAAAGAAGGGAAAAAAAAAAGAGTGTATTCCAACCAGGAAGGTGATGCAGGTAGCGTGTGAAGAGAAAAATATATTAAAGAGCTAAAGAATAGGTGGTCCAACATGTACTGATTAAGAAGCAAGTACATCAGCTGCAGCTAATAGTCACATTTTTTAGGGCTGGTTTTGCAGGCACTAGTCTCCCATCAAATAAATGTGTCTTTAGGAAAGGAACAGAAAGGAAATAAAGAGATTTCAAATGCCGTTTCATAAATAAATAAACAAAGGCAATGAAAGGAAATGCATTTTCATGTATTTTCAGTTACTTAGGACTGGAAGCTTAAATCAATGTGTGGGTGCTGTATGTAGGAACCAAGCCTGAAACGTAAGATGGGGAATCCATATATGTTTGTTCAGTATTAAAAATCACTTGATCTAGGGGCAAATTGTATGTTGCTTTGAAATAGCTCAGTGAGCATTTGGTGGCCAAATGTTAAAAGACACCCTGGGCAGACTTCCCTTAGCATCTTAGTGTTAGATAGACTTAATGGTCATTTGGCCTTTGGACTTCCAAACTGAAATCTGAGCAGAAGTGGGATGAAGGAAGGCGACCATCCCCTGAACCAAGCGTGAGACTCTCCTCTGCCTTAACATGGCTTCCTGCAGGCAGTCTTCATCTTCTGGTTCTTTTTGAATGGAGCAAATACCCTCCAGTGCAGCCCAGTCCCACCCATGACCACAGCCTGAGAGGCTGTGGTGGTGCTCAAGCATCCCCCACGTTCAGCTATCACTCAGGAGCTCTGAATTTCCACAGCGATGCTTGTGAAACTCCATCCTTTTCTGCCTGGCCCAGGTCTGAAGCTCAGAGGCTCCCAGATCACTTATTTCTCAGGCTCTCTGCTCAGTATCTGTTCATTAAAGCTTAAAGAAAGCTGGAGATGTGAAAGCCCTGGAAACCTTGGTGCCTGGAGTTATCGGCTCAGTGTTGCTGAAAAATATGTTTTATGTTTGTTAAACACAGGTCTTTGGACTTTACATTTCACAGGAGCTGCAAACTATCTATAATTTGTCCCAAAACAAACAAACAAACAAACAAACAAA
>JAVKLA010000058.1:12910819-12923881 GCA_034782735.1 Sagittarius serpentarius
AAACAAACAAACAAACAAACAAACAAAGTGCTGTGGAAGGAATTTGATGCTGAATGCATACCTTTCTCCTCACAATTAATTAGGAGGAGGGAAACAGCATGTCATGACCCTAAAAGGTACCTTGTGGCCATCTGTCTCTGAGCTATAGCAAGTGTACAGGCTGTAAATACATCTAGCTCTACCTCTTCTGACCCAAACCATTAGCCAAAATTCAGTTCTTGTGCAGTTTCCATTAGGCAGATAAATTGATGAGGGGCATCTTTGATACAGTCCTCTTATCTGTTACACAGAACAGACGTATGACCACCACTTTTCACTACTTCACTGTAGAATTTAGAAAGAAAGGAGGAAGAAAAAGCAAAAACAGGGGTTTCTTTTTCCCCAGTACAAGCTACTCTCCATTTTAGTAAAAATATTTTTTTAAAGTCTTCTTTCTCAGGTTGAGTGTGCTTTTCTGGCTATCTTCACGTCTTTCTCACTGCTGTTTCTGGTTCTGTCCCCGGCTGGCTGATGCTTAACTGCAATGAAGTCAAAGGCCTGCCCTGGTGGTTTTTAACAGGCTCCTGGGAAGTCCCTTAAATTGCATAGACAAAAGAGAGTTTTAAGAAGTCCAGTTAAACTGTGGCTGTTTGTTGATCTAGCCATCATTAAAGCGACAAGGAGGAAGGCTTTTAGCTGTTCCTTTATTTAGGTAGAAGTAACTGAAAACAGTGACCATCAAATTCAGCCAAGTAGTAAGGTTTGTGGTTTTGTCCACTAGCTTGTCAACTGCAGGACACTATCATGGTAGTCGGTAAAAAAAGACTGTATTTGTCCCCTGACAAAAAGCATGTAATATCAATCCTATGCTTTAAGTGTAGCTCTCCAGACAGGGCTTTCTCTTGATAAAAGGCTAGTTTAGCTTGCCACAAATCTTTGCATACATCACGATCTGAGGTGTCATTAAAGATTAAACCTCCTAAATTTATTCAGTTAGTAAATTAACTTTCATTTTTGCCTCCAAAGATGAAAGAGTGAATTCCCTTTTAAAATGAGGAAGGGTAGATAAAGAGGTAAATCACTACTGATAGTTTCTGACTCGAATGTGGTGGGTTTTTTTCAATCAATGAGTCTTTCTTTAAAAATCAAAGCATTTAAGTATTTATTAAATTTTACAATTTAATGTTAGAGATGAGCACAAGCACTGAAGAAACCAGAGCAAGTCCAAAACCTGCTTTGCTGTCAATGAAGCTGTAGTGATTAATGTCATATTCTCAGAATTCTATTATCAAACCACAACTTGATTGCCTCCACCATTTTTTTATACTGAGTTATCAGGTTTGTCTGCATGACAAATGATTGCTGTGCCAGACCTTTGATCAACCCTTCTTTATCCAAAGCATGCAAAGAAAATCATAAGAAAGTGGTAACATTTCTGTAGAAACTGCTACGTATAAACAACATTTTGCCACTTTATCGAGTGACATTTGTCCCTCTAATTCAAGCCATTTCAGAAGAAAACAGGAAAAAGCTGTCAGGTAGTGCAGCAACATGAATGTGAAAATTAATTACTTTCCGTCAGAGGCTATTCTCAACCAAATTGTAACGAGACAGGGCCAAGTCCCTGCTTCTCAGAACTGTGCTGCCTGTTCAGATACTCTAATTGACTCATTAAGTCTGACCACACAGCGCTTGTCATCAATTCCAGAGAGACCTTAGTGAGTGTACCTGAGTGATGCTCCTCTCCCAAAACACGATGAAGGCAATGTACTCACCCCCAGTGCAGACAGAACGGCAAAGTGTTCACGGGGTGAAGACACACAGTTCAAAAAATTCATTCCCTGTCCTCTCCAGGAAAAGACAAGTGCTTAGACGAAAGCATTGCATAGGATACATATTTGACTGTACCAAGATACAGCTAGATGGAATGCCTTACTAGGAAATTTGCTTAGAGTAGACCTAGCTTAAAATATAACTCATTGGTGATAAACACTGATTCCCTACGGGCTGTTGAAGCAAGGTGGAAAGGTTTCGTGTCTGTAAAGCGATACCAAAGACCGACTACCTTTCCAAACACTAAAAAGACCATACAAACATTTAGAAAAAAGCAGCTGAGGACGACTTTTGATCAGGACTAGATTCTTCCTTTTATTTGTAAGACACGGGGAGTAGGAACGTGAGTGGAGTCGCACCATACCACAGGGAGTTTAGGGTGTCATCCTGCCGTGGCAGACTTCAGCTTCCCATACAGAGAAAGGTGGGTAATGCTGTGCTGTGCTTCCCTGAGTTGAGCCGAGTCAGAGATAAGCTAGCTCTGACTGCTGCTGCAGAGAGAGAGACAGCACTTTTCTCCATCCTTATTTCTCAGCTGTGTTTGGGGGACATATTGCCATGCTAGGCTTCCTACTGAACAATCCTACGATTCTCTCCTAGGTGTTTGGAAAGTGACTTCTTGCTAGCCCTGTCTGGAGGCTTGTGTTTTCCCTCCTTCTTTTTTTTTCCAAAAGAATCCCTATTGGGAGTTCCAGTTTGGCAAGGATGTACCTATCCAATTAAAATAATTCTTTTATACCTTCTGATTTGGCAGATCTCAAAATCCTTTCCACAGCATAGAAGACACTTTAAGACATTGCATGCAAGTTACTGTTTTAGTTTTCCATCCATTATCTCCTTGCTGCAGGGAAGACACAGTCCTTTCTCCAAGATATCTAACACGGACAGGTATGTGACAGACTGGGCATCCAACATCAGTCTTCCAGAAAGAGGTGGAAGCAGTCTTTCTCCGTGGATTTTGTAATGCTAAGCAGATATAGTTCTTTTTCTGGAGGAAAAGGTGAAGGATGTTGCTATTGATAAAAGACAGGTTGTTATGGATCGTCTGCTACATTGATGTTGACCAAAGAGAAACTTCAGAGGTTGCCACAGCCTGTTTCTGTAATTTACCTCTCCCATGCTGTCATCACATGTGTGGATCGCTGTTCCCCAGTGTGTCGCAGTTTGAATACTTAGGTTTCCAAGTTCCATGTTGGTATATTTAAAGTGGAATCAAACTGAAAGTTCCTTTAACTATGTATTAATCGCATGAAATAATTCATAGTGTTATAGATATACCCAGATACATACTAGTGCACAGTGTATAACAAAGCATGGTATATTTCCTTTGTAGCATGTAAAAGAATCTTGCATGTGAAACTGGTAAACCACTGCCATCTCAAGTCATCTAATTTACTTCATTTTCCTCCATCTACAACATAGCTGCTTATGTCCCACACGATGTGTGTAGGGTACCTATTTCTACTCAGTCAGGCTTAGAGTTGATGTAGTATCTTTCATTTTTACGAACAGATGAGATAACTTAAATGCAAATGAGAGAGTCAACTACCCAGCTGGAACTATGAGCATCATTAAAGCATCCTGTGGCTTTGATAGTTGTGTACTGATGTGTATTGTACATATGCTGATACAAGGTTTTGCTCTGATAAACTTGCAAAAATCAATAGATTTTTTTTCTTTTTTTTCTTTTGAGGTTCCCAGGCTGCTAAAAACGTGTTTCTTTGACAGTATTCTGCTGGCACTTTAGAATAAGTTTTTGGTTTTTAGTGGTATAGATTTTATCATATGGCTTTCAGGCAGCTAGCAATAGCTGGGCATTAATGTTTGTGTTCAAATGATCAGAGAACATTTCTTTCTGATATTGCTTGTTTATCTTAACAAGGATGATGTTGTATTACCTGGTGCCTTTAAGAAGAGTGACGAGGAACATGGCATGGTACAGGAAAACCATAGGACTCTTTTAAGAAAATACTCATTTAAAAAAAAAAACAGAAAAGCAGTATGCTGGAACAGAGAAGCAAGCTTTTTGCAGCAGGAGAAAGAAGCATCTAATGTCCCTTGAAAGAGAATGGCCAATTGAATTTTTATGAGGAAAAGGGAAAACATACATGCATGTCCAGATATGCATGTATTTTATTAAACAAAGAAATATGATTTTTTTCTGAATTGCTGAGTATTTGGAGGTGAAAAATTATAGAGCTTCTTGGAGCCTGCTTATGCAGCCCACAGGCCGACAGACTGTACGATATCTTATGGCACCCTCATTCAGTATCCTGAGCGAGCGATAGCTTATCAAACACATGAAGTCACATGACAGTGTTATGTACTTACCTCTGTGTCCAGTTCACAAGGGATGTAATTCTGCAACAGTCCTGCATATGCAACTTTACACTTTAGTAAAAGTTGTAGAAATTGTTGCTTTTAGCCTGCGAGCACCCTGGCTCTCTTCCCAGTATCTGGCAATTAGGTGGCTGTCACATCTGCACCTACCTCAGTTTCGTGACCCCTTTAGACATGGAAATGCTTTGTCAGATATGACTTTTCTCTGGAAAGAGTTTCTAGGGAGAATCAGATGCAAACAAGTACAGTCAGCCTGCTGAGAAGGGGCAAAGGCAAAAACTGAGAGCATGCATTACTTCAAAAGTGCATTGTCAACACACTATCCCAGTAAGTCTAGGATGTTGACAGATAGAAAATCCTTCTCAGTTAACAGAAAACTGAACAGTTATTTTTCAGGAACGGACAAACTACTGAACTGCATGATATTCTGCAAGAAAAAAACAGCACTTGACCTGAGGAAAATGCATGAAAAAGTGGCTGTAAGAGAACAGAGTCTGACAGACTACAGGAGAATATATACCGAGGTAAAAAGGAAAATTTCTGGATCACAACTCCTTCAAGATACAAGAGGTAAACATGATGCTGAAGCAATACATCAAACATTCAGGATACCCAACTCAATCCAGAATATTGTATATTTTGGGTCCTGACTGGAAACCAGGTTTTGTTGAGTCTTCAGAAAGATTTTTTTAGGGCAATAATTAGCTTAAAAATGAAAGCATTGTTTTTGCATCTGAATTTATTGACTTCTGAGACTGAATGCTGAAACCCAGAGCATCGTGCTGTAGAGGAGCTGGCCAGTAAAACAAAAAGCCTTTTGCTTCTGGCATCATAGACTATATTTATAGAAGTAGTTATTAGCTAATGACTTATATGGCAAAACAATTTTATTATACAATTTTCCATATCTGTCCTAGCTACAAGACCAGTTCAGTTTCTAGCCTTTGTGAAAGTACTTAGGAGCACTTTCTCTATCAGCCAAGCCAATATGAAATGTCTTGCATCCCTGCCTGAGGCACTGCCACTCTCTTGGGCCATACTGGAAAATGAGTCAGAGAAAAGGTCCAGGTTTAAAATAGCAATAAACAAAAAACAGCTGCTGATTTTTCAAATATGCCTTGCATGGAAGTCCAGCAGAGAAACAATGGCAACACAATTTTTTATGCCAAGAGATATGGAAAAGATATACCCAGTAAAAATACGGGAAAAGCACCCTCTGGTAACTCCTTTAACATCAATCTCTTGAAGTGCTTTTTGAATCCAGAGAGTGTCTCTTGTATGTGGAGATGATGGTGTTAATGCCCAAAAACTAGAATACTGTGTAGTATCCACAGTGAGACTCGTGGCAGCACACGTTTCCATGTGCATAGGATGTCCAGTTGGAAGTTTGATGTGCTGGCACTTTGTAAGTTGAGAAAGACAAAAATGATGGGCAAGTAAAGGAAAGGAAATATGTAAAAAAAAACCAAAAAAAAAAAACCAAAACCCAAAACTTGCTGGTAAACAATAATCTTTCCAACACAAATCAATTTAGAATAAACTACTGAAATCCTATGTTGGAGGCACTGAAAAGTGAAAAGCAGTGGCTCAAAATATTAGGCTTTTATGGCTGTTTCTCTGAGTTTGTGTTTTAAAATATTCTCAATCACATTATTATTAAAATCTTTTTTTAAAATAAATTTTCTGCAAGTGAAAATTGCACTCACTCTTAAAAGCTCTGCCAGTGCAATGCTAGCCCAAGAGTTTGGCACCTTTGGCGATAAGGAAGAATATGACAACAGGGTCCTCACTATGGTCTACTTCTGCCTCTTAGCGAGATTTGTGAGGTTGAGAAGGTTCTTAAGAGCATTAGGGATATGTGAAAGAAGAAAGACAGAGGATTAGCCAGAGAGAATACAAGGCTAAGGTTTGTCAAGAAATGAAGCAGATGACTCTCAAGAAGACTGCAGAGCTGGGTATAATTCTGACAGAGATGGACAAACCAGGAGTTTAAGAGATGAGTCACTATTTTCCCCCTCCCAGCCCAGCTGATAAACCAAAAAAATGAACAGATTTAAAATTAAAGTACGCTGCCAAGGACCTGAACTGGGAACAACTTGTAGGCTTTATACAAATCTTCTTAAGACATTAGCTGAGAGTAGAACTTAAAAGGTTGGAATTATTATATGTGAGATTTTTTTTTTCCCTGCTTAGATCTGAGCTGCCTCAGGCCCAAAAGACCTAACTGTTCAATGAGAGTATTGGGCAGGTGGAAAGGTATGAAAATGATCATAATATCCAGTATCCTTAAAAAAACAAGTAATGGAATTGTTCAACATGCCTGAAGTAATGAATATGCCATAAATTTTAGTGAGTTAGGATGTTTAGTAGTTCATGAGTTAGACATTTGTCTACTATACCTTGTTTCTGCCTTTTGTAATACTACTACATCAATTCTGTGATGGCAAAATCAAAGGCAGAAAGGTGCGAGAAAGAAGAGTTCTTTTTTTGGTATGACAACAGCAAATTCAGTGTGAAAGTCAAAATCATTTCTAGCATAATTACCTTCAAATAATTCTTGCTCCTTGACATTAGGAAAGTAAGCTGTGCTCTGATAGACCCACTTATTGTAAAGGCATAAACGCTCCATTATAGATATGTGGTAGAGCAGGCCCCATCTACCCTAACACCTCCTGGGACTATGCTCAGAAACCAACAGCCTCACTCACAGCATACTTGTTTTTTTTCAGGGGACTCACCAGAGTCAGAAG
Source organism: Sagittarius serpentarius (assembly GCA_034782735.1). NCBI lineage: Eukaryota > Metazoa > Chordata > Aves > Accipitriformes > Sagittariidae > Sagittarius > Sagittarius serpentarius. The sequence continues at coordinate 12,917,722 of JAVKLA010000058.1, forward strand.
AAAAGAAGGGGCAGAAAAGGGCTCTGGCTTCGCGGGGCTTTTCTGACCCCTCCCTCCAGCTCCAAGTTTTCTCAGACTTCAAGTGATGTAGATTAATCTCTAGACAAAAATGTAATGAAGAAGCCTGCCAAATCAGTAAGATTCATAGAAATAACATTCCCTTATACTGAAGTAATGATCACACTTTTTATAAACCTAGCTGTTGAATAGGCAGGCGCCAGCACATAAAGATTTCAGAGGCTTCCGGAGCTCCTGCAACAGAGAGAAGACATGTACGTTGTCCCCATTGTAACTGCAGTACCATGAAGGAAGGGGCCAAGCTGGTGTTTAAAGCAAGCATTTTGGAGGCTTAAGAAAACCCTACTTTGCATAGCTATGCTCCTTATGGTGGTGTCACTTACATTCTACATTGTCATTAAGAAAAATCTGCTTCCCTTAGAAAAGAAAAAATGGGAAATGGACAACAAGCTTTGAAAAAAAAATGTTTCCCACTTCTTCATTGGACAGAATGCTATGTTCAACCAAGGATCACATTTCTGTGACTGTGACTCTTACGCTACTAAATTCTTCAGTGCTAGCTCAGTAATACAGTGAAGAAAGTGATGCAGAAACCTGAGACTGACAGCTATTTGGATGCTTCTGGCTGAGAATATTGCCTTCAATAAACTCCTTCACGCTTATATGTTGCTGACCTGTGAGCCATTCCTCTGACTTCCACTGACCAGTCTTTTTCTATTTACAGATCTGTTCTCCAAATTCAGCAAGTTGTTATTACTGGAAACTTAGGCAGTCTTTGCTATGATACTGCCGTGCAATAATACAAACATAATTCAATGGAATTTTCTGAAATTAATGTTTAATGAATATACATTGCACTGTGTATCAATTCATAGTGCAAGAAATATGCTAACATAGACGATGCTAAAAGAGTGGAGGCAGACGTAGGTTGTTCTGTTGTAAAGAAATTAGAAAAGGTATGTAACAAAACTGTACTTGTACCATATTTGTTTTACTTCCTCTGTCCCTTATCTGTTTTGTATTTGTCTCAGCTACCACCAATCAACTGTACTTATAACTCAGTATAACCCATACTCTGCATCTACCTGTTTGCAAGAAATGTAGGCGATAGAACAGTTTTTCACAAGAGTTTTACATCAAAATGAAAAGGAGGAATGGGAATGGAACTGCTGCTTTGCAGTAATGCAGTGGGAAGGTACGGAAAGGTCAGCAGAAATTAAATTACTGTCTGAGGTTTCAAGTCCGATTTCTTCCTAAACTCCTGAAAACCTGCTCCAGACCTACCAATGCACTTGTCAGAAGGGGCCTAATACTTTCTAGGTCTTTTTTCCTAAAATGAATTTCATATGAGCATTAGGACAGTTATGGGAATGTACTGGTAACAGCTGAAAACTCGCAGTGAGTTCAGACAAATGAGGAAAGATATAGGTGAAAACCAACCTTCTAAAAATTTTCTTGAAGCACTACTCCTATATGGCATTATTTTTACCTTCAGCTCTCTGGAGCTTCAAGAAGTAAACACCATCTGCGAAGAGCATAAACAGAGCAGGGAAATAAAACTGTATCTGGAAAACAAAGCCCTTTTCTGTAGTTGTGCATGTCTTCAAACAGGTTCTCTGATGCTTTCAGCTTCCCCTTAACATAATTTCCATATTAAATCCACGCAACAACTGACTGCTCAGTAGAGCTCACAGTCATTCTCCTGCTACCTCTTACTTATCACTTAGATTAAAAAAAATGAACTGCTATTTTTCTTGCGATTTTTTGGATGCATGCTTTCCCTCTCTTCTAGAGGAAGGTCCTTTCTCGGGTAAAGCAGAAGTATATGGCGTACTGCTTATATTTATTGACCTTGATGATGTTGTGTATACTTATAGAGGTAAAATTTAACAAATGACAATTACAAGATATGTTTCTTATACCTAAGGCAAATAATGGAGAAGTAGTCAGAGAATTAAATGTTTCCTTTATGTTAAGAATACAAAACTGGTAGCCAGTTGTCTGTTGCTCACTGACCTGCGATAATTTAACTGGCATATAGTGATACTTTTGCCTCAAAGGGTTATTCTTGAATGCCACATTGAATTGCTGTGGTAAACTATAGATAGGCTAGGAATGCCCCAAAGCCTGCTGTGTACACCACTCCAAACACACACGCTGCTATTCACTCAAAGCCACGTCAAACTCAAAAGGCCAATCTGATCAACTATTTTCCTCCTTCCCTTGCCCTTTTTAATACTCTCTGCTGCTTTCTTAGTCTACCAATTGTTTTCTTGACATGTTTCATTTCTTCCCCTAGCCTGTCTGTTATTCTCCAACATTGTTTTCTTACCTGTAATACCTGAAGTTACACTGAGCAACAGTGCTTTGGTAACGTGTTGGTTTTATCCTTAGCAGACATTTTGAGACTTTTTTACTTTTGTTTCCTTCCTCTTCTCCCCCCCTTCACTGACCCTGTTTATCTACCTGTCACTGATTTCAGTTTGAGAAGGAAATCCATAAGATAGCATATCTCCATACTCTCCTCCTGAATCCTGCCTGAAACAGCATGCACTAGCGTTAACATTTGGAAAGCAGTGTTACAACCCCATTTTTCTGGGATTCTTTTTCTTTTATCTTCACTATTTACAGAAGTCTGAGACATGCTCTAAGCTAATGTTGCCATGGTGTTGTCTCAGATTGGGTCTGGCGTCCTCCCAAGGAGGTGTGTGGGTAGCCCTTTTCCCGAAGGTTAAAGATGCACCATTGACATTTTTCTCTCTCATGGCCATTTCAAATGAGTAGAGAAACACAACCAAACCATCAAACAGATTTCATTGAGCAGGGTTGAATCCAGTATCTGCCTTGTGTGCCCTGTGCCTGGATAAACACTGATATATTCAGCACTGAAATACTCTGATGCTGCCGTTATAATTTTATGTATTTTACAAACAAAGAGCTCATAGATGAGAATCCAGGGATTAGCAGGGCATATGGATTTGTTTTTTCTTTTTGATGCAGGTGGTTAATCCTCCGGAAGATGGTTCTGAATTTTTTCTTCAGCTGATCCTTCTCACCTCTACTTAACCAAAATACATTTTCACAAAAATGTTGTTCACCTTCCCTCCTCTGGAATTTTAGAATTTCTGCATATTTTTAGACATAACTATTTATCAAAATATTGTATTAATGAAAATACTTTAACAGTTTACAGCACTTTGTAAGAGTGCTTACTTTTTATTGGTAATATATTCAGTTCTCAAAAGCTGTTGTAAATATTTTAATTTCATGACAAAACCCAAGATTTTCAATCCCATTTTATGAAACCAAGGCCTGCTTCACTTAATATTTTTGATAAAACTGTATTTTAATAGAAACAGCTCTAGGTTGTAGTGCTTATTAAAATATGTCAAAATAAAAGTCTAGCAAAGACAAGATAATAACCAAACCTCTGCTGTATAATATCATCCATTTCCTTATGGCTTGTGCATTAAAATATCTGCCTATTTTTGTTATTCAATCTAATTATGCAATAGCTTCCTAGGAAATGTTTTTCACTGAGTAAATTGTTATGGAAAGCAATTGTTCACTGCCACCAGCATTTCTGTCCTCAGTGCTGTTTTGTATTCTTGTCTAGAAACAGAACTTATAACTGAAATAATGTAAGGGTATCTTGCCATGAAAAAAACACGTGCTAACCTGAGAACTGATATTTTAAACTCAATTGCACCTGAAAAAATGGCAGACTTCTGGTATTATATTTGACTTCTGCTGGTTTAACTTTCGACCCTTGTGTTTAAACATCAGCTGTCCTACCTGACTACAGTGATCTCAGACTTAGCAAGAAGAGAGAATGTTTCTAATAGGATCTGAAAGTCTGAACTTCTTTTTTAAAAATAGGTGTGTTTGCAAAAAGTGGAAAATGCATTTTCATATTAATGAAAGTAAAGATTTAAAAATTCTGAGGGCTGTAAACATCACTTTGAAAGCTTCTGGTAGGGACGGTGATACAGTCACAAACCTCATCCCTGCATTTTTGTTGATAAGGAGATAGGTCAGAGTGAACCACTACAAATCTTGCAGTCTTTTGATGATTTTTACTGGTGTCAGAAGTTCTGTTAATTTTACATTAGCTCAATTCTAGCTTTTGTGCACTTCAGTATTATCACCGAACACGGTTACTAGAGGTACTGTCAGAAGACATGCTCTTGCCTATCTTCTTTCTCTGCCGTAGTCCCTCTCCTGTATGTTTTGGTTTTTAAGCATTTTGGCAAGTTAGGTAATTGAGGAGTATTCTGCAAGCCAAGTATTGAGCACTCAGAATTTAATTAAGGACTTCCCCAATCACCCACCTCTAAAGGCAGGACTTAATCCCAGCGAAGAGGGACTCAACACTTTGATTTTGCTGCAGTCCCTACTGGGTGAGCAGCCACATTCAGTAGGAACAGCATTTCCCCAGAGAGAGGGGAATGCAAACCTCTGTGCAGCTGCTCTCAGAGGCTTTTTTTGACCAATTTGAGGTCCTACGTAAAGATAAAACAGAAATTGCGGCAGTTGCCTTTATATAGTGTAGAGAATTTGGATGTGTTTTGTCATGTTCAGATTCAGGGAGGAACTTCATCTGTATCGGAGCCTGCAGCAATGGACAAAACAAGACAGAAACTATTGAAAGAAAACAAGATAAAATGGAGAAGATAAGTGTTTGCTCAATAGCTTATGGTGAAATGGAATGTAAAACCTGTTCATGTGTACAAATAGACTTGAAATAGTATTGCTGCTGACGGACATCTCTTCTTGCTTGGGGCCTTCATCATAAAATGTTGAACTGCTTTATACATTTAATTTTTCAGATGGCAAATTTACAGAAATCAAACCAAACCAAAAGAATAATATAAGCATGGAAAAGATTACATGACATTATTGAATTATTGTTATTTTCCCAGAACCTTTTAATCTCCCTGCAACTTGCATTGCCTGATCACATAATATGTGATGCCAGAGCTGAAAATGTCTTCAGTAAGTTTTAAAAGACTTTCTTGTTTTACAAAGCAAAACCACAGGAGCATACTAGGTGTAGGTTGCAAGGTGCAGGCGGGGGTGGGCTGCAGGGTGGCCTCTGTGAGAAAAGACCAGGGGCTGCTCTGTACTGGACGCAGCCAGTTCCAGTCAGCTCCAAAATGGAAGGAAATACCTTTTACTTCTCATGGTATTATAATCAGAGTGATGAAAGCTTGCTAATGGATCTGTGGCTTTAAAGGAATTCACAACAAGGAGACATCTGCAAAAGGTGTTTAAGTCCTGATACAGTTTTTAAGTGGTCCTCGAGTGACAGTGCAACTCTATACCTGTTCTTGCAACCTTTGATTTGGAAATAGAAAGAAAGAGTTAATCCTTAATTTTAATAATCTAATTTTCTTCCTTTGTGGTTTCTCATAATTCAAGTCTGATCAACTGAGAAGTGGTATTGAAAAAGTGTGCATCTTATCATTCAGTTCAAACCGCTGCTTTCTTGTTACCTCGCTGCGTGATCTTTTGCGAAATTAATGCCGCACATTAACATCCACATAAAGAAACTTCTATGTAGAAAAGACCCAAGAACTCCATTGGTCCCTAGATATTACAATGGGACAATCAAAGAATCAGATGTTCAACTCAAAGTATTGGTACTTATCCTACTTCCAGTTGCCTAAGTCTACCCAAGCCATTTCCAGCCCAAGTTTGCAATCGATTGAAGAACTCCCAACTCCGGTTCCAGGAACGATTATCTGCAGTAATTAGTATTGTAAAGTTAAACACAACTTTTCAAAACCCAAAGCTTTGTTCTGATTGCATTTTTTTGTTCAAAGCTCACCGTTGCATTTTCTCTTCTGTATGTCTGGTTTTAATTGCCTACATTGAGCTTTGATATTCAGTTCAGCGGCCAAAAATGCCCACACTTAAAAATCAGAGCTATTTCAAATTCTACCAGAGGAAAAATTACAAACAAGCTTAAGAGTCCAATTCTATATTTTTTCATTCATGCAAGTAGCTTTGGCTGATTTTAGTGGCGCTCCTCATAGAATTAAGAATCTCAGGACTTGGATATTACAGGTGTCGTGGTTTAACCCCAGCCAGCAACTCAGCACCACGCAGCCGCTCACTCGCTCCCCCCCCACCCAGTGGG
>JAVKLA010000058.1:12932582-12945303 GCA_034782735.1 Sagittarius serpentarius
GGGTGTTGGGGTTTTTTTCCTTCTTTCTTTCTTTCTTTCTTTCTTTTTTTTTTTTTGGCCAGGCCTTGATTTTGCCTTTCCTCAAACCGGAGCTTCAGCACAATAATGAGGCGAATGGGGAGGGCGATATTTCCTTCCCATTTAGATGACTGCGAGAGCGAGCCATGTTCTCTGCAGTTTGCAGTCTGTCACCGATAAAGGTTGGCAGGGCGGGGCGGGGGGGGGGTGGGTGTGGGGGGAGAAGGTAGGGAATGGAACGGGCTGCATAAATTCTCCTTCTGCGTGCATAGCAATAGTAGCAAGAAAGCAAAATTTAAAAATTTAAAAAGGCAGATCGCTCTTTTTGCATTAGTGGGGAAAAAAGTTTGGAAAATCTATTCATATACACAGCAGCATAAAATTCACATTAACATCTCATTAAGTATAAATGCACTTAGGGACTGATCCAAAGGCCATCAAACTCAATGGGAGACATTCCATTGCCTTCAAATGCGATTTGGATCATGCTGTTAGTGATTGGCAAAAGCTCATATTAACAAAACAAAAAAATCCTGACATTACCTAAAAGGCTATAAAAGCATTTCCATTCCTCGTTCTGGGAAATTCCTTTTATGGCTGATCAAATGTAATCACAGCAGCCACCTCTGTGGTGAAAGCTTCCTGTTAAGGTAGATGAGGTACGAATGCAAGCAACACCACTATTTTACAAAAACTGGAATTAAACCCTCATTTTGGGTCATAGTGAATTATCCATAAACCTGACGTGATTAGAAGTTCATTTAATTGCTATGTAAATATTATTTAAAAAGGGGGAGAGATAAAAGCAACTGCAAACTAGCTCAGGAAAAGTATATGCCTGCTATAATAATATTTGACACACGTCTGATGTCCAAACATGAACGAAAATAGCTAAAACAAACTAAATTAACTAAAGCAAACCAGTTTGTTGTGCACAGTACCCTTTAGAGATCTCAGTATATGATATAATCACTAATGGCTCTGTTTTCATGTGTGGAGATAAAAAGCCGTACATTTAAAAAAAGTAAATAACTACCTTCGGCAGCTTCAAATTCCTTGATCTTCATTTACTTTTTGAAAATGCTGCTTCTAGCAGAGACAATCTGAAGCAGAAGCTCCAGCTCTGAGTAGGTTTCTTGTTCAGCTGGCCTTAGCTGGGGCTATGTTATTCGGCTGATGGCAGAGATGGGCCTAGAATTTTCTGTGTATGTTTAAAAAACAAATGACGTGAAATGACAAGCCCATTATTTTTTGTCCCAAATATTTTAAATTTGAAACAGACATGTCAGGTTGGCTGGGTAGAATGCTACTGAAGCCTTGAAAACCTTTCCTAGTTTTCCTTCTGCTGTGAGGTTTTAAATCTCCTTTTTCTCTTTGTTTTCTCCAATATTTCCTTTGCTTGTTTCACTGTGTTCATACCTCCTTCCTGGTGATCAGCCCAAATAGTGTGGTGAGAGACTCCATCTTCAGGTCTCTGGCAAATTGCCATCTTATTCCTCATGTCTGTTAGATGCTGAACTGAAAACTTCAATTTGAACAGTCCCCTAATTTTTGAGTGCTAGAAAACCCTGGATCTGAGTTGGGGCAGTGATGTTCTTGTAGGAGTTCCAACTCCTAAAATATTGCCAACAATGAAATTTCACTAAAGGAGGAAGGGAGGTGTAGATATTGCCCAAATTTTTAAAAATTCATCTAATTGCTACATACAACAGTTACGGCAGACCCTAACTTTAACATAGTATTAAAGTTAACTGGCTACTGAGAAAGGAATCCCCTTAAAGAGTCATGTAGCTGATTCTCTTCCTGGCAGCACTGATTTAATTTTTACTTGTATTCTGCCGTCTCCCTCTAACCTCCATTCCCCTTTGCCTCTTTTCGGTCTTCAAGATGTATATAGCCTGGCTGCCTTGCCCCTCCCCCTCTTCGGTGGCTTACCTTCATAAAGAATGGAAGGCTCTTGTAACAAGAAACAATATATATTGAAATGCATATCAAAATACTGTTCACTGATTTGCACCATCAGTTCATCCCCAACAGAGGTCAGAAATCTGGCCCTTGGTGAGTACTTTGGAGAAACTGGCAGGAACTGCTAATCTTATACAATGTCCCCACACATTCAAGTAGAAAAGTGATGCAGGGGAAAAAGATCAAACTGGCGTCTGGGGTTGGGATCGTATTTTCACCTCTCTTTCTGTTTCTGATTACACATCACCTCAGCCATCTTACAGTTAATCTCATCCCACTCCTTCTCGAGTCAAGGGGAGTGTGCCATCGATTACAGCAAGAGCAAAGTGTTTGGCAAATGTCTCTTTCCTTCTGCTTCCTTCCCCCCTCCCCTCCTAATAGCCATTAAACACGATGAAGAAACTATCAGAAACAATATTTTGTTGTTTACGGATAAGCCATCGATTTCCCTATTGTAGCCCTGGAAGTGTGTCACCTCTGGAAAACCAAGCGGGAAGCATCTGGAGGCTAAGACACCTCTTTGAACCGCAGCCTGCACACCGCTTTCTCGCTGCAGCTCCTGAAGCAGCGTCACCCGCCGGCGGCTACACCAGCACCAAGTCAGCGCCGAGCTCACCGCCTGGGTCCCCAGCCCTGCCGGGCGCTTGCTGGAAGGAAGGAAGGAGAGCCAAGGGGCTGCCTCCACAGAGGATAAGCAGAGATGCTGCCGCTTTTATTCACCATCACCCAAGGAGGCCCAAAGTTTAAGTGGGGATTTCTGTGGAGAAGAACACTTGTGGATTTAGGTGCCGGGTGCTCACGTGGAAGCTGAAGTCTTTTTGTGGATCAGGGCATTGGTTAGAAGCCAGCTAAACTTTATACTGTGTTTTGAAACCTGTTATTGCATGGCTTTATTTTCCATTAATCTGTGAGAAGCTTACCTTTACTTTTAAAACCGCAGGGCGAATTGCTTAGATAAACCAGGCTTTTGTCTAGATTTTTAGTTCCCCCGACAGAGCACTGCATTAAAAAAAAAAAAAAAAAAAAAAGAATGAAAATGCAACAACATCTAAATTCATCCTGTTAACAGAACAGAGCGATTCTGTTGCTGGTTAGATAAATCAGAGAACTGGTCATTTCATGGCATCACTAGTCTTTCAAACATCAAATTGAGTGAATTGCTAAAAAAAAGAAAAAAAAGCAGAAGCCCCCCACCATTTTAAATGCTGCTGTTACTCTCTGGTGTGGCCATCCGAGCACACACAGGGCATTCACGATCGTAATATTAAATGAGAAACTAATTGCTTAGCCAGGATGGCAATTCCGTCCCCTCAGGTTGTGGTCATTTTCTCTCAGAGCACAGTGAGCATGGAAATGCAGCACTGGTAATGCTTGCTGTTGTCTTTATTTAATGTGAAACAGTGAGTCACCCAAGGCTCTTGTAATTTTGCTCGGTTTCTGGTTGGGCTGGCAAACGTACGGGATATTCACATAACATGGAGTGTCTAAATTTCACCCCTTGAGAAGTTAATCTATGCCTTTCATAGTTAAGTAGTAAGTATTACTTACTTCTATCAATGTTTTACACTTCTATAGAGCCTTTGGACGCCAGATTATTGATACTTAAGTAGATCCTCAAATGCTTCTCAGGGAGAGATAAATACCATTATTATCCACAGCAGCGCAGAAAGGAGAGGTGATCTTTCTAAGTCCATTCATTGAGACAATTTAGCTTGAGAGGCCTGATAACACAGTTATAAATACCCAATAACAGCCTGGCCAACCTCCAGCATTTTTTTTTTTTTAAAGACCAATTTAAAAAAATGATGACAATGACTTAAGGATACATTTTTTTCCACTTGGCTCATAGTTTCTGAGCATCAAGAATACTCGTGCTTATTTGAGCTGAAGAGCTAGAAATTTCCTCTGTTTTAAATTTCAGTTGATAATCTAGCACTTTGACAAACTGAGTCTAAGACAAACTAAGTCTGCGCTTGCAGCCCGGAAGGCCAACTGTCTCCCCCCGGGCTGCATCAAGAGCGGGGCGGCCAGCAGGGCGAGGGGGGTGATCGTCCCCCTCTGCTCTGCCCTCGTGAGGCCCCGTCTGGAACACTGCCTGCAGGCCTGGGGTCCCCAGCACAAGAAGGAGGTGGAGCTGCTGGAGCGGGTCCAGAGGAGGGCTACAAAGACGATCAGGGGGCTGGAGCACCTCTCCTACGAAGACAGGTTGAGGCAACTGGGGTTGTTCAGCCTGGAGAAGAGAAGGCTCCGGGGAGACCGCATTGCGGCCTTCCAGTACTTAAAGGGGGCCTATAAACGGGAGGGGGAGCGACTTTTTATGCGGGCAGATAGTGACAGGACGAGGGAGAATGGTTTTAAACTAAAAGAGGGGAGATTTAGGTTAGATGTTAGGCGGAAATTCTTTACTCGGAGGGCGGTGAGGCACCGGCACCGGTTGCCCAGAGAGGCTGTGGATGCCCCATCCCTGGAGGTGTTCAAGGCCAGGCTGGATGAGGCCCTGGGCAGCCTGATCTAGTGGGGTCATGCCCATGGCATGGGGGTTGGACTAGATGATCTTTAAGGTCCCTTCCAACCCAAGCCATTCTGTGATTCTATGATTCGTAGAGACATCAGGAGTATTGTGAAATGTTGGAGTTAGCCATCAGGCTTGTAGAGGCTTTGAGCCGTTTTTCCCATAACAGAAACAGCGAATGAAATTATGTAGTGATCAATGAATTAAACCTAATCAGTGACCTTTAGATTTAAGGCATGAGAAATTTTTAGTCTCAGATGGCGAAGATAGAACGATGTAGGGTGAGTGGGTGAAAAGTGCTGTGGGCTGTCAGTAAGAAATCCTTAGTGCCTTGCTAAAAACCCCATTGCTTTTGCAGTAGGGCTACTAACTGAATCACATATGATTCAACAGCACTTAAACCCACTCAAATCATAATTAATAGCTTTGTTCAATCTTGATTAAAATATATGAATATCATTTTCTATATTAACATTTATTATTAATTTATAATTAGACATATGAAACATGAAATCCTATGAGCTAATCAATATATATTTTATTAATTAGAAAAAGAATGCAAAATACTTATAGGAGCTTACATGCAGGCCCAGGTGCTGCTCTCATCAGTCAGACTGGTTAACCGTGGATACAGTTGTCTGGGGATAGTTTACTGGGGAAATGGTTTCCCTGTGTTTTCAAGTGTGCCTGTGAATGTGAATGAATGTGTTGGACACATGATGTTATTCTGTGTTTTTTGTAGAGGAAGACTTAAGGCCCCTGCCCCTTCTTTTTCTTGGCAGACTTTAATGTTATTTGAAAATATGACGTTTTCAAATACAGAGATTAAAAGGAAGGCATAGAGGAACCTTTAATGTTTCAAATTAGTTTGTTATATGATGAGATTATTCATTTTGACTTGGGTGAGGACAAGTAGCACTTAATTCCATGACCATCCGTAAAGTAATGCGGAGCTGCTCTAGACACAGGCGAAATATCTTGGGCAGCAAAGTGATTAATGACCCTTCTGGGCGCAGCGCTTGCAAGAGCATCCCGAGAGGCCCACTTCACTGCTCTCAGTGCCACACAGAAAGGCACCAGGGTGACAAGTGGCTGGTATCACTGGGAGGAGGGATAGATGGGGATGGACCCCCCAAAATCGGTGGTTGCATCCCCCACCCCTCCCGCTATCAGTCAGGGGAATGAGCATCACCTTTCATCTGTTTTTCTTCCTCCTTTCTGGAATGGGAGCAGAAGCCTTTGCTCCTACCTTCGTAGCTGCCCTAGCAAAACGAGCGTGCAAAGCCTCCAGGCAGGGCTGAAGTACCCACGGCACGTACGACCCCGCTTGCCCCGGTGAGGTGAAGGTATAGCTTCTCTCACTTTCTTCTGAGGTGAAACGCTGGTCATGCTCCAACAGCCTTTGTCAATAATTAAGTGAGACATCCTTGTAGAGAGGATATGCAATTTTAAAAACTCAGCTAGTTGCATGGTCTGTTTAGGAATGCATTAAATGAGCTGGCTAGAAGTATGAGGGCCAAGAACAGGTTGGGAGCAGTGGAAAAGGGCTTACTATGTCTTTGTAGTTTCTTCATCTGGAAACTAAATGTGATAAATTTGATATTTCTAATAGGAAATAATGGTAATAATTAGCTGATTATACAGATCTAGGATGTTACCAAGGAAATAGCCTGGTACAAATGTAGCCGGGCAGTTCATTGCCAGCATAAGTATGTGTATATGTACTTTTAGGTTCTACCCTTCTCTGTGCCACAGCATGTCCTTGTGCTGACACACAACTCATTTCCTTTAAATGCAATTATTCCAATTAGCGTTAATTGTCAGTGTTGCCATGCTGCCACCATTTGGTCCCATAGTGGGAGGAGAGCATGTTAGTCACCGTTGTTCTGTGGACAGGAAAGCTGAAGGCCAGGACAGATTGTTAACAGAAAAGGAGCTAGATCCCCTTTTTCTATTTATATCCTTTTGGATTTGTTCTTGGTTTATTGTTTGTTTTTGCCGTATGGTAGAGGAGGAAGGCAGCCAGCATTGCTGTTAAGAACAATTATCTTCATTATTTATTCAGATATCCTAGAAGATAAGTTCATTTAATATATGGACGTAAGAGAGCCTAAGGGAGCACCGTTTGCATTAGGAAGAAACCGACGCTATTTATGACAAGTTCCTGAACTAAACTCTTCTCACTGCAGATGGGAATGTTTTCTTAATCCACATCTTTAATGGGGGCATGAGCTGGATGGTTCTGCTCTAAGAAAGTGATTAAGATGTTAATATGCCTGGGCTAGAATATTAAGGAATATTAATCCATGAATTTATGGTCTTAATTGGATTGAGCGCTTGCAAATAGATGAGCAAATCAACACAACACACCAAAATCAAGATCCCTAAGAAATGCCGTAAAATAATGTAAAATTAGTTTCTACAAAATTGATGCCTTCTTCTGCTGACAACAAGTTTTCATATCTTTTGTAGTTTCCTTTTCCCTCTGTTTCATCAGTCTGAAAGAATCTCAACTTTGAAGCTCCTGCAGCAGAGAACATAACCAGTGCCGGCTAATCTTTGTTGCAATATTCTCGTGGAGCATCACTCATCATTAACAGAAACTACGTGATCTACAATGATGTCAATACTGCAAATTAAAGTGCACTTTGTGTATTCTGGATTTTATGAATTTGTCTTTAATATCTGATTATGGTCTTAGCAAATTAACAGTAGGAAGAATTATGCAAAAAAAATCCCATGAAAGTTAATCAAGGCTGTAAAGAGGATGCTAATATTTTCCTGAGAACACAGCACAGTACACGACACATATGTAAAGAAAAATTGTTGTTCTCCTTGAAAGAAATATTCTATAAATTATCTAGCACAGTGCTTACTGTAATGACTTTGAAAATATTTCAGGACTTCAGCCTGGGGGGGGCGGGGGGGAGACTTACAGTATGAATTGATATATGTATGATTATGGTGCCTGAAGAAAATTGTTAAAAGGGGACAAAATTAGGAGTAAATCTGCTAGAGATGATTGTCACTTTCCCCTAAGGACATAAATGTCACGCATAGTTCTCCCTAACCTGAAAGGAAAGGTTGCTTGTATGTGGAGTTAACAATTTGGTCTCTGGACCAACTTCAGCCTGACATAATTTGGTTCAGTTCCATTAGCTTCTGAAGAGTTGCATTCACTCTGCCAGACTTGGATTTGGATTTGAAGTTTTGACAGTCACCAAGAAATTATTAAAACTGCTCTTTCATCATTTCCTGTGATCACGCTTGCATAAATGAAAACACTGACAATGTGTGAATAGGTTCTCAAAGTTGAATATCACTAGCAAGACATTTCTGTGATTGGTTACAAGCTTATTCATCTTTATAATGACTTATTAATGTGGAAATTAATTTTCAAGACCAAAAGATTCTAGATTTGAGATCCATATAAATTGCAGGAAATACGAATTTTTAAATGCGCTTTTTCTAACATGTTACATGATCTTTTCAGTTGACATCACACCGACCAACTTGAATTTCTTCACAGAAGTATTGGAAGTAGCAAGCCAACACACACTGGCTTTGAAAGCATTGATCCAATTTTTTTCCACTGTATCTGGTGTTCAACATGCTATTCCATCCATTTCGTAGGTGTATTTTGTTTTTCCAACAGAACTGAACAAAAGGGCAAGTTAAAATTTTTTTTCTGATGCATGATTCTAATGGTATGATGTGAAGCTAATGACAGATTTTCCCTTTATAAGCACAGAAAACTTCATATTTTCACCTACAGAACATGAAACAGACATTAGTTCAGAAGCTGAAGCCTATTTTTGTTTAAATTTGGAAACTCTTCTTTAATAAAAAATAAATCATTATAGGAATGAGTGGTATTTGAGCGAAGAGCAATAATAATTACCAGATTGCAGTTACTTCTCTTTGAAGACTTTTCTCTTAATATTGTTGGTAGGCATTATTTGAAAATTTAGACATTTTAGTATTCCCTTACATGTAAATGATATTACTAATAGTAATAACTATTATTAATAATAATTATTAATGATTTCAGCAGTGGTAAAAGGACACTAGTGGCCTAGTGGTTCTAATAAACTATCTCAGGAATACAGGAACTTTGCAAAGAAACACTATGAAGTGGGGGCTCCATTTAGGGCTGAAGGCAAATGCTCAGATAAAATAAAGCACACTACCATTTGCCCAGAAGCACATCACAAAGGAAATCAGAAATTTTGCTTTTCATTACCATTTAGTTAGCTACTCAGCAAGTTATATTAATGATAAAAATGTGACAGGCAGGAAATAATAAATATCTTGTAGAAGCACCTTTCTCTCATTGCACTGAAAAAATGTCACATTAAAAATATGTTTTGCAAAATATGCAATAATTGTGAAGTAGGTGAGCTCTATATGCTCATTTTTTTCCCTTTTGTACATTTCAAAGATAGAACTCTAAATGTAGCATTAATAAAGGAGGAAAATAAGTTTAAATTTTCTTGTACATAATCAAAGGGACTATAAACTGATTAACTTTAATTGCATTAGGTTTTGAGTTGCTTACAGTCTTTGAAGCTCATGTCTCCTTGAGATGTACAGTGTAGGAGGTTCCTCCCCTTTCCACTGCTGATTTTGGCAGCTTTCAGCTAAACTGGGCTAAACAAGAGAACATCACATCATTTTAATATTAATCAGAGTTCTGTTTAAAAATATAAATAATTATTAAGACTGACACTTACCTGCGTATTTCTGTATCTTAATAAGTAGCCTGGCCTTAGTCTCTTCAGCCTTCATAAGAGACAGGAGATGCTCAAAACAACTAAAAATCTATTAGCTTAATTAAAGACTTTAATATGATGCTAAATACCTATCATGAGGGCCTCAAATTTGAAAACATGCCTTTTTTTTCCCAATCCAGACTGTACATTTGTGGGAACACAGTGAACTGCTTGGAAAGATGCTGCACAAACACAGTTGTCAAATCTTTGTTTCAAATTCAAATCAAACACAGAGTACTTGGGGAAGTTTTTGTACTTCATGCAAGGAATATTTTCTCAGGGGTAGGGGTGTAGTTATATTTACACCAAGGATTTGCATCCAGTGGATCTGGTTCATAAAGAGTAACACTGAATACGTCACCTAATTTTATAGGCCAAGATCAAGATAGGATAACCTGTCAGTAGTGACTTAAGAGAGGGGACAGAGTGCACCCTCAGCAAGTTGCAGGTGACGCAAAACTGTGACAAGTGGTTGATGCACTACATGGGTGTGCTGCCACTCAGAGGGACCTTGGCAGGCTGGAGAAACGGGCCAACAGGATCCTCATGAAGACCAACAAAGAGACGTGCCAAATCCTGCGCCTGGGAAGAAATAACCCCATGCACCAGTACAGGTGGAGGGCTGACCGTCTGGGAAGCAACTCTGCAGAAAAGGCCCTGACAGTCCTGCTGGACGCCCGGTTGGACATAAGCCAGCAACGCTACCTTGCGGCAACGAAGGCCAACAGCACCTTGGGCTGCATTAGGCAGAGCAGCACCAGCAGGTCAAGAGAGGTGATCCATCCTTTCTGCTCTACCATATTGAGACACATCTGCGGTGCCAGGTCCAGCGCTGAGCTCCCCAGTGTGACAGAGTCATGGACATACTGGAGCAAGTCCAGCAAAGTGCCGCAAAGGTGATTAAGGGACTGGAGCACATCTCATATGAGGAGAGGCTGAGAGAGCTGGGACTGCTCAGCTTGTAGAAGGGAAGGCTTCGGGGATCTTATCAATGTGTAGATTGACGAGGGGAGAAAATATGACAGAGCCAGACTCTTCTCAGTAAATGTCAGCGACAGCACGGGCGGCAATGGGTACAAATTGTAATACAGGAAATTCTGTCTGAACATAAAAAACCTTTTTCCTAAGAGGGCGGTCAAGCACTCGATGCCCTGAGAGGCTGTGGAGTCTCCACCACTGGAGATGTTCAAAACCCAACTGGACACTTAGCAAACAGCTCTCGCTGACCCCTGCTATGAGTAAGATTGAGCTTTGAATAGGGGTGTTAACTGCCTGGGCTACTTCTGAGTGTTTTCTGGGACACTTATGTCTGAAATCTAGGGCAAATTAATATATTTGCATACTTAGACTCACACAAGACTGGGTATGTATGTGAATGCCTAAAATAATGCGTGATGCTGAGGTGGACCATAGCAGTTTTTAAAGCAGACTGTTTGAATATATTCAGATAGGTATAAGCAAGTTTAGACAGATGAAAGGGATCAATGGTGCAATTATTGATAGCTGCGTATATGCACAAATCAGCAGGAGAGACTTTAATCTCCCTTTACAGTTTTGGATTATAAGAAATACTGGGTGAGAAGGCAATTTGCTCCTGAAGGAAAAGTATAGAAATAGAAGTTCCTTTATGGGTCTCTTTCACAGGATTAACATTTAGATACATATCCAAAAACCACATCATTTTTGAGCTTTGCAAAGTGATTTCAAAAGTCAAGCAGAAAAGAATCATTCTCTGCCTGTAATAGCAAAAATTGCCTTGTCCAAACTCTTTTCAGCAGTAGGATTCTTTCAAACAGCTGTAACTTTTATCAATATTAGTCCAAGGAAAATTAGGTTTTGTTCTTCACATGTGGGATGCAGTGTCTGTGCTGGGAGGCTGTATAAATTCTTTCAAAAGCTGTATTCTTTGGGATTCTCATGAGGAATCTTATGAAAGGCTGATGTGTATTGTCTTTATCACAGCATGCTTTGACAATAAAATGACTATCTGTCTCAGTTCATTTGCTGTCTCCAAAGGAAACTGATTTACAGATCTTCCTGCTAGCTCATCTCTTATTTAATCTACCTGCTTATAATTATTCTTGTAATTAACTTATAAATTATTATTATTAGTTTATTCATATTTAGAGATGGGCATTCTGACAGTTGCTATAATGACATCTGGCATATTCTCTGTCCCAGCGTGATCTGTTTGCTCAGTTTTACCATAGCTTTGCACTCCAGACTTACTGGTTTCTACAGCTGAATATCCCGCTAGGATAGTTTGAGAACCTTATTGCTATAGGATGCTATGAAATGTGGCTGTTCTACTTCTGAACGTTACCATTTCTCTAATTCACCCAGTCTGAGGCCATGTGCCCACTCTGTTCCTCCCCTGGGAGTACTGGTAGTTGGAGACAGTGAAATAACCTCACAAACACCTGCACGAGGGGAAGAACCTCAGAAATCAAGAGTAGGACTGTCCAATATGGTTTCTCTACAGCTGGCTTTAAAAATGCCTTTTCCTAATCTATTTTTGATGTTTCAAAATGTGAAGCAGATGTGGGGAATTCCTTCATTTTCAATAGCTGTATCACCTTGGGAAATATTCAAATAGGGAATCCCTTTGTTTTATTTCTCTGCATGTCAGAAAATGCTGACAGGCAATGAGGTAAAGGATCAGTATTGCAGCTTTTTACATGCACCACTGAAGATTGCCAGTTGGCAGTGGGCCTAAAAAACTGAAGAGGAGCAATGTGCTATAGGAAGGGGGGGTGACAGATACAGATCCTGTAAGAGGTCACGAGATTTTATTTCATGTAAAATGCAAGGGTGACCCTGGAGGGAGGTTACAGCCCAAAGTCTTTTATGCCACTATGGGCATCAAGAGGCAAAGGAAGAGCAAGCCCACAGATCTCATGCTGTAGTTGCACAGTCAAAGACAATCAGTGATATACTTGATATTTCATAGCCATTTATTCCAGTGTCAAAATGGCTCCTGCGTAGTTCCTGCAGACGAACACAAAGCACTGTCGTGGTTTAACCCCAGCCAGCAACTCAGCCCCACGCAGCCGCTCACTCACTCCCCCGCCAACCAGTGGGATGGGGGAGAGAATCGGAAAATAAAGTAAAGCTCGTGGGCTGAGAAAAGAACAGTTTAATAGAACAGAAAGGAAGAGACTAGCAATGACACTAATAACAACAATAAAGTGACAATAATAATGAAAGGATTGGAATACACAAAACAAGGGATGCACAGTGCAATTGCTCACCACTTGCTGACCAATGACCGAGCAGCGCTCCTCCCCTGGACAGCTCTCCCAGTTCATATACTGGGCACGACGTCCCATGGTATGGAATACCCCTTCGGCCAGTCTGGGTCAGCCGTCCCGGCTGTCTCCCCTCCCAGCTTTCCGGTGCCCCTCCAGCCTTCTTGCTGGCTGGGCAGGAGAAGCTGGAAAGTCCTTGACTGAGT
>JAVKLA010000058.1:12952707-12964756 GCA_034782735.1 Sagittarius serpentarius
AGTACTGGAAGGCCACAATAAGGTCTCCCCGGAGCCTTCTCTTCTCCAGGCTGAACAACCCCAACTCTCTCAGCCTGCCTTCATACGGGAGGTGCTCCAGCCCCGGATCATTTTCATGGCCCTCCTCTGGACTCACGTATCGTATAGCATAGCATATCAGAGCATACCATGTGGAATTTCTGGAGGGCATGTTGGTAGTGACTCTGAAATATATACTTGCAGCCTGGGGATAAAGAAGACAGTTTAACCTGATCCCAAGAGTAATCAGAAGGCCACCTATAGCAGACAGTATAAATATAATCTTCTAATCAGCCAACCGCTCTTCAGCTCAGTGCTGGTCGCAGTAGAACATCAAGTACCACAAAAACAAAATATAAAATATGTGAGAGAAAAACAGCCTAGGAATCTGGGACCAAATGTCTCTGTGCAGTTAGCTATTTTCTCTTGCTGAATGTTCAAAGTATATTTTTAATTTTGAGGGTGAGAAGAATACATGGGGGGTTTGCCATACTTGCAGTTCCTTCTATAATGGAAAAAAATAGCTGTAATATTATGGTAAGATTGTGTCAGAAGCTATTGCTCCGAGAGGACAATGTTTTTCAAATGCAGTGCTAACAGAAAGAAGAAATACTTCATTCGAGTATTATCCTGCAAGTATTCAAGTAATGTTTCCCACTGCCATGTGCCTTGGGTTTATTAGATTATAGTCTGAATCAGGATTTTGGTCTTCAGGGCTTTCAGAAATCCTAGGTATAATCTCTAGCAGGTACTGACTCCACCCGATTGTAGCTTTAGGCAGTCAAAATATTTATCATTATAGGGTATTTGCCTTCCCGTAACAGTTTCTTTTGCTACTAAAGGCAGTAGATTTGGGCTTAATTCCATCTAGCCTTCTAGAAAACAAGAATTTGCCAACGCTAACTCCCTGGGTGAAAGCTTTGCTGATGGTGAAGAACCCTTTTCTACACTTCAGGGAACTATCACTCTCTCTCTCTCTCTCCCCCCCCTTTACTTCATGGCATCATACAGCAAATTCTCTTTCTAAACAAGCGTGGGAGGAAGAGAAACGCTAAGAAAAGATACTGGCTCAAGAAGTGAGCTGGACATGAACAAGCAACCATACTTCAGTAAGTCAAAAACCAGGAAACTGGAATTGCACAGCGGTCCTGCGGCGTTGCCACGTGTGCTGGGCTACGTCCGACTACAGCACCTGGCTACTGAAACTTACCCAACACCCGGCTCCGAGCTGTGCCAGGTTTTCTTAGCAAACAGTAAGGTGTCCACATTCGCGTTGTGCAGGCTGCACATCTGCCCGTGCAGCATCGCTCACAGGCTCTTGGGCAGGTGGGCCAAGGACCCTCTGCCTCCCACCGCAGTGCCAGTAACCCCTAGGGCAGCAACCACCAGGCGCCAGTGGAAGAGACAGCCGGGCCGTGTAAAACCAAAGCTATGGATTTAGGTGTTGGGGGCAACGGCTGCTGGTTGATGTCTCCATAGGCCTCCAGTAAGTCAGGTCTCTTTACGAAAAGATCCACCTCTTGAGAGCTAGAAGTATGTCTGAAAATAGCTGATAACCACAAGGCTGAGTAAGAAGAATGGGGCAAAAAGTCACAGAAATACTACACTGAGCGCTAGTCGTGCTAGCTATGCTAGTGAGAGTCACCCTAGTGAAAGCATGGCAAAAAAAAAACCAACCCAAAACCCACTTTAATGCTCAAGTCTACATTGCCTACTCTAATACTGCTGTTCTGTGGAGAAAGCCATATTTGTCAGCTTTCTTTTGAATGCTGATGGTATTACAGGACTGAATGATTCCTGTGAGGATTTAGCAGCTTCATTTGGCAGCACTCAAGCAGTTAAAAATACATTGTAAAATTAAGTAAAACAAATCCTTATATTCATTCTTCTGTGAGGATAGTCTAGTTTTCAGAATTCAGACACGACATAACTGAGATACATACAGTGACATAGATAGTCATATAAATTCGGATTAAAAACTCACAAGCAGCTTTAAAAAAAGATAAACATTAGCATTTTTATATGGCTGCAAGAAATGAAGTAGATCATTAAGTTAAAGAGAGTAAATTAAATTACAGTGGTTTCTGTTGTGTGTGTTTTTATGTGGTATATAGCAGGAACTATAGATTTAATTGCACAAATCAGTCTCTCACTAATGAATTCCCTACTCTTGTCCTACAGCAGTAACAGGCAAGCTTTAATATTTTCAGTATTTAATATTTTTCTTTCAAAATGTATTTTGAAATATATTTTCATTTAATTATTTCAATTTTTCAGATGAAGCTTGATTTTTTTACAAGTCTGTTTATACAAATCAGCAGAAAATAGTCTCAGAACAGGATCAAGAATTGAGGGTGATGGCTGAAACCTTGAAAACAAAGAGTTTGTGATTATGTGCAGTTTTCAGAGTTCAAACTGATAGGCTGCAGAACCTAGAAAGAAAATCATCTCTATTTAGTGGCTCTCCAAAAGAATTCAAGGTTCTTACTTGCCCATGGGAAGAAGCCCAAGAAGATATAAATCTGCAACAAATTGGACACCAGCTGTTCTGGGAAAAACATGGGCCAAACTCAAAGGAAAGAGAGGGGAAGAGAAGAAAATCTGAGTAAGTCTGTAGCTCTGGGTCTGTCTGACACAGGCTGCAGAGGAATGACAGAAGCTGAAAAGCAGACTGTGAGGGAGATACGTGAGCTCTGTTGAGACCCCAAAGGTCAGCTAAGCCTGTATTTTATGTGAAGGCTGAGCCTGTAATGAGAAATCGTTCTAACACAACTTAGGCAGGGAAGCCACAAGGAGAGCGAGGAGATGGCAACACACAGACAAGGGTCTTCACCTACTTACTACTTCTGGTACTCCTCTAAACTCTTCTGGGGAACTCGATGGCTTTGAGCCACATTTGTAACACACAAGACACTTTTAAGCAATTCTGATAGAGATTTTGGCTTGTGTTGTGCCCTACAGCACAAGGATCTGAACCCCATTCTACCTGGACAAGCTGAAATAATTGCATGTGTTTTGAATAGTTCTTCAGATTTTCATTTCAAAGCATAAAAAACACCCCCCCCCAAAAAAAAAAGTGAGTCAATTAAGCAAAACTTCCTATCCATTTCAAAAGATCTTTCTTCATTTCACAGTTGAAACAGAACCCATTATTTGCACTGCTCTATCTTTAGTGATGTGTGTCACTTCATTCTCAGAGTAACCTTAGTTAGAAAGAAAATAGTGACTGACAACCAAGCTTTTAATTAAAGGGGTTACTCTATTGTACAAAATGATCTCTCCAAACTCATCTATTTTAGACAACTTTTCCAATTTGAGCTTCCTTCCAGGATCTGTGAATAAAGGACTAATTTCTATTTCAAAGAACCAATTATTCCATTTGGTATGGAAGCATGCTAAAAGGCAGATAGCTATTTTCTCTTAAATTCAAGCAGTATGTCTACCCAGTGGCATCTTTACTGATAGCATATCTGCAACAAGACAAAACACATCTTCTGATCCTATTCTGGGCCTCATATAATTTCAATTCACCTTCCAGTGCAGTTAGGCTAATGAAAAGTCAGGTATCAAGCTGGAAATAAATGTCTGATCTTATTTCCTTCTGTGCCCATCGTAACTTCTGCCATGCACTCGGATAGTCAGTAGTTGTATGGAAAGAGCACTAGTCCTTGCATGGAAAGGCAGGTTTAGAGGAGCTTCAGAGGGGAGCAAAACCTTGAGGATACTCTTTTGCCATTAGGCAGAACAATTTGTCCTTCTTTACAGAGGCCGTAGCGTATTTATCCCCCAGACACGGTTTATGTCTCTGAAGAGAGAGCATCTGCTGCTATGAAAAACACAACCACCTTGTCTTCCCTCCTACCAGTGCAGGTCTGTGAGCCACTCCATGAGCAGCACAGCACTCATCCCATCCCTGACCATCTCATGGAAATACTTCAGAGTGAGAAGCACAAAATGCAAGGTTAAATACATGGAGAATAGTAGCAAAATTTGTTCTTGTAGTCTGGGAACTCACCCTGTGGAAGTAACGAAGGAAAAGCCTACATTGAACTACCAGATCACAGGATCGACATGAGGATTTGCTGTGCAAAGAAAATGACAAATGCAACTAAAGGGGGAATGTTTTTATTATATGTGGTGAAGCAGAGGGAAGCATGGTAAGACCTGGTCTAGAATCTTCTGAAAATTCTGGTTGTTGTTGTTTAATTGTGGTATAAATCTCAGCAGAAATAGGTTCAGAGAAAGGCTACAACTATGACCACAATACCTGATATTCCATCCCATGGGATGAGACCAAAATAATTTGACTTCATTTTACAAAGCAGGACAAGTCAAAGAGGGATCTTGAGAATCACCAGAAGTAAGAAGACATAGTTAACCTGAAGGGTAATGCTGCACAAAGAGCAGTAGGCCCATAATCTGTCAACGAACTCAGGCTGGAAATAGGTAGGTGTCCTGTCATCAGAGGGTAAAGAACCTTTTACTTTATCTATACTAATAGTGAAGAAACTCATTTTAGAATGAGTCAGGGTTCTTCTATAAAGACAATTACATAATGTGTTTGTCTGCAATGGAAAAGGAGACAGAAAGTTATAAAGCAGGAGCTTCTGTTTAGTCTTAAATTCCTTTACTGCTTAATGACTTCTCTATGTAAGTTAATGAAAGTATCTCAACTGCTAGGCTGGCCTGTTGCAGGTCTAGGAGATGTAGCAGACTGCGTACATTTCCCTGCCTTGGTCCTTTTGTCCTTTATTCAGCAGCGGACGCTAACTTTACACAAAATGTCACCTCAAGTCCGCCCCCAGTTTCAAGAACAGATGAATTTTTGTGAAGGGAGAGGACAGGTGAATGCTATTGTGTTCTCTGAGAGGCATCTCCTTCCTGCATGGGTGCAGGCTAGCAAAAAGGCTTACAGAGTTGGCTGCTCACACGTGCAGCCGATTGCTTGTAAGGAAATCCTCTCTGCTCCTCTGGGGGATGAACACCACCATGTCCTTCTCCAGAAACAAACACCCTACTTGTTTGAAACAAACCCACATAAGAAAACGAAGCCCTGAAGACTAAAGGCTTTGTAGATCAGGAGTAGTTTTCTTCGTAATTGTTCAGTTCTAGGCATTTAGATTTGTTGTGCCAAGGAAAAAAAAAAAAGACCCAATACCATGTTGATCAGTAAAGAATCCAATACGTAGTGTGAAAACCATGTGGAGTAAGCTAGGAAAAAAAAATCATATAAGCATACGTAATCACTGCTCCTTCTTTCTATATGTCAGTCTCTGAGAATGGTGTATCTCCACCTCTCATTGCACACAGTATTTGAGCTGTCACTGTACTGAATAGAAATTCTGAGGAAGGTGTCAAAGCACGGTATTGAAAAAACTATTTTGAAACCGAGAAGGAATTATTTCTGTACATGTGGCATAAGAAATTACTCCTCAGTCAGGGCACACACAGCCTAGTTTCTGAAACAGTCAATTTATAGTGAAAGGCATGTATTGTTACAGGTAAAGGAATTCCTGTTCTCTACCACAGCTTTCCTTGATTGAATATTAATTGAAATAAATATGTATGCATGAGGTTGTATACATGCACACACACACATAAGAAGCGTTATAGTGTCTTAGAAGACAGGTCATCTGCTACCTCAAATAAACTATCTGAGCCACATGGCAAAATTGCTTGCATTCCATAGAAAATACTATGAACAAATGTAGGATATGTCTATACAAAAAATACATTTTCCCACCAGGAAAAAACATATCATACTGCTGACAAAGCTCTGTGACTCTACAATATACACAGAAACATGCTAAAGGTTTTGTCCTGACTGGTTCACTGCATGGAGCTTAGCTAGAAGGCTATAACCCAGGTAGAATAAATAGAAAGATCAAGTCCATAGCGTAGCATATGACTGCCTTCCCCACCTCCTGAACCAGACAGAAAGATCAAAACCTCTTCATTTCCAAGAAATGAGGTTCAATGCAAACTGTGCCTGCTCTCCTTGTGCATAGATTTCTCTGCTTCAGTCACCACCCAGAATGTGGCAGGACTGAACACTTGAAAGAAAGGGATTTTTCAAGTTGTAAGAAAGAGTGCATTGCTTTTAATTCCAGCAGTCTTTAGTGTCACACATCTCTGGCTCGGCTGGTCAGGACTATTTTATATCCCAGTAGTTTTCGGGAAATACCAGGTCTGGCCTCACTGCAGCTCCCATTTGTACTGACAAACTCCTCACAGGACGTAACCTGAGCTCCGTGTAGCAAGAAGTAGAACAAACTACATCTGGACCACGGTAGTAGGCGTGCTGTCAGTTTATTTAAAACTAACCTTTTAGCCCTTGGCAAGAGTTTGTCAGGCTCTGAGGAGCTATCTCAGGAATGGACATCTATAAAGCAAAAGGGAAAGCAATTTAGAAATATGGCACTGTCACGATGCTGGCCAAGTCCTGAAGACACAACTACAGTTGGAACAGTGTGCCCCGAATTAACAAACTAACAGGCAGTTGGGCTATTCAATGTGATTAACAGCTGTTTTATGGGCTGTCTGCCTCATTCAGTGCATATGTGTACTGAGGGGCTGCTGTAGTGACGCAGGAGAATAAATAAAGTCTCTGGGACTGTGAAGAAAAGCACCCTCTGTTGTTTTTTAAGGGAAGCCGAAATACATGTAATATTTTGATCACTTAATTTAAACCTAGTTCAAAAGAATTAAAATGCCCACCCTTTAAAGCGGTCTTTAGTATGATAAATATGACGACATGGCCGTAAAACAGGAAATTGTGACTTTGTTGTTCTGCTGTTTTATAGTTTGGCAGAGAAAGTGCTGATGAGCACATGAATGCATAAAAGAGACTGGAAAATCTTGGCTGAGTCTCTGTTAATAAGGCTTTACTGAAATACAAATATGCCACAAAAGTACAAAGCCAGCTAAAATATCTCACAGCTACATCAGGTCGACTATGACAAAGCCACCCCACTGGTTGTTAGCAACACTGCCAACTCACATTGCTAAAGAATTAGAGTTTGAGTTTGCGTGCACAGACTAGTTAGCTGCTTTCTTCTCTTAGTGGGGTCTGTCAGCCACACGATTGAAATTAATTGAACTCCCAGGATTGCTAAAGATGGCTTCTTCAGTTTTGTCCTTTTCCAACACAAACTTACTCTTCAACATAAGTAAGGCAGATTGGGAGCGGGGGGGAAGGTGATGGTTAGCAAATGGTTTTTATCCAAGAATTTACTTTTCAAAAAGCAGGTTTCTATACTTTTCCCAGATACTCTTCTTTGAATATGAGATGCCTATATCTGTTATTGCTGTCTTACACTTTGGGGGGAAAAAAAAAAAGCAAGCTATTACTTTGTAAAGAGTTTTCATTTCCTGTAATTGGCACTTAAGCATTCAACTTCCTCTAAAAGACTATGTTTTACCCTCATGAAGCTGAAATGATTCCTTTTTTCTTCAAAATAGAGACAGAATGAAAACTAAAAGTTTATTAAGGAAAATGCTTACTCATTCTTCTTTTGTCTAGTTTGATGCTGTGGGTCAGAACTGCCGTAAATTGTATTTTCTCTTTGAAAGTTTTTGTAGCATTTCTAAATGTAAAAATATGTGCACATATCTGCAGTCCTCAAGAGAAATATAATTACTGTAAATTCCAGGAGCTGTCCTATTTTGTTCACAAATCTAACCCAAAAATCCTCAACTCATTTATCATTTTCATTGTATGTGCAATAAACTTCCGCGATTTCCACATTCTCTTAAGAAGTAACTTGCTACCGTATTTATTTATTTGTTTGTTTTGTTGTTACTTTGTTCCGGTACAATGAGAAACTACTTGCAAGAGACGGTGGCTGTTCTGTGTTGAGGCGTAACTGGAGTTCACCCACAGCATTAAGTGAATTTCTGTTTGACACTGAGGGTTTTCTGAACATCACATGGGCCAGTACACAAACCAAACTACGAAGACAGTCTGAGTTGAGTAGAAGAACATAGCAGTGGGAAGCCTCATCAAGGCTGATACTGTCCCTGGGAACTAGGAAAGAGCAGGAGGTGAGTGTGCTTCACTCTGTCTCTACGACAAAGTATCTGTGGCTCCTTGTAGCTCAGCCTGGGAGCTTGTGACCTTCCCCTTTCCAGACTATGCGTTTGCTCGCGTGCTTGTTTTATCACAATATTTGGGTAATTCCTCTTCTCTGTGGTCCTGCAGTGTGCCGGTGAGATAAGGCAGCCTGCTGAAAACACACCTGGGATTTCCTTTTGCCGAGGGAAAGAGCCTTCCTGGGAACGGGCCTGGGGTGCGTTACAGCGCAGCTTGCCTTCCTTTCACAGCCCAGAAAGCAACCATTGCCTAAGACTTTGGGGATGGAAACTGTTGCAGTTAACCATCATGCGCAGATCTATTGACCCCCTATGACAAACAATTAAATGCATTTATGATAGTAAGAAAGAGCCGTAGATGCACTGGAGGAGGTCTTCTGCTGGTAGTGAAAGTGTAGCAGAAGAGCCTGTGACTCACCCAAGGAGCTCAGGGACACGTAGAGAGTGGAGTATGGTTCCACAAAAGCAACTCTAGGCAAATATTTGGAGTGTTAGTGACGAGATCTTTCCTGCTCCCTCTAATGCTGTTTTCTGCATTGCGACTGTGAAGCACATTGTCCTGGCTGACTTCACAACTGGCAATGCCTGCTGAGGTTGTTAGCGTGTAGTTTATTTTATGTCTGCTACATCTAATGTTTTTGTGGGTACAGCTTTGTTAGTGATAAGAGTTGTTAAAAAAAAAATAACTGGAGAATTATATTGTCGCGGACTGGTCTTGTTAATTCGGTGAATGTAAATAATGTGGCCCATTGTTTGTGACAGTGAAAAATTAGTTTGATTGATACCAAATAGTGCTTCATTCTCATATGTTATGATAATGCTGAAAAATTTTTAGTTTTGGAAACAGACAAGAAAGGGTTGATCTTATAGAGCTTCTCTCAGGCAATTTGTTCCACTTTTCTATCCACCACAGTATTTGAAATTCTTATGGATTTTAGAGAACATCTTGATTTTAGTCTTTGTATGTGCATGTACACGTATATTTATTTACTCTGGGAAACTTCTGGCTGATGTTGAAGGTACTAATTTCTTCCTCTAAGAAAAGAAGCATGGTCACAAAATGGCGCCAGAAACATACTAATGGTTTAAAAATTATAATCTTTATTGTAATAATAACCCAGCAGTTGATGTGAATGCTCCTAACCTGTTTCACAGCAAAACCAGCATCTTGGTTTCCCAAAAGATCTTGTGACCATATTCGAAATAATATGAGTTTTTTCTTCTCTTGGCAAAACTCTGTAGGGTATGGCCATGGCCCTAGAAAAGTCCTTAGCTCGTTTCAGAACTTGTTCCTCTCTGTTAGCTATGTCAATGTACAACTTTGACGTTACATACACACTTTAACTTTCTAATAACTAGGTGTAGGAGCTCCTCAAAAAAATATTCTCAGGCCATTATGGCCTTTTTAAAGAATCCAAATTATGTATACCTTGGTTGACTTCAGTATTTTAAGCAAATGAATTTCGCATGATAGTATAGCAAAGGCCAGACTGAAAACCGACTGAAGTCAGTCAGCATCTGCCTCTTTGCCTCCGAGTACTTTGGAGCAAAGCCAGACTGTTAAGACATGTAATGGTTTTCTAACATAAGTGGTTGAAAGTAGCCTTCAAACTTCAATAAAATTCCATAAGCTTGTAAGAGTTATAAATAATTTAGGTGGAAATGTACTCTCCTAACTGAGCTTCACTCTGTGTATTTCAGTGTTCTCCACATTGTTTCCTTCAAAATGAAAGTTAGGTTGAAAGGAAGAGGACAACTGTCTTTGCAAAGAAAATGTTGAATACGTGCTTTCAGAATATGTCATGTCTTCTTGCACTGGGGAAAATGGCCCTAACCGTGAGGTAGAATTTTATCTCCTGCCAAGAACATGAAATTTTGCCTCAACTGTTATTAAATTAATCCCTGTAAAAAACTTGGGTAAACCTGAAATTTAGCCTGAAAATGAAAACAAAAAAAACCAAACAAAAAAGTAGCTCTATGAAGTACTGATGTCTCTGAAAGGCATAAGGAAAACTTATACTTGATATTCCGAAAACTTACATGCCAATAGAGATAAGACTGTCTGTGGGAATCACCATTATTAGAGGATTCAGTGTGAGCGTTTGGAAGCAATACGAGAAGTAAGCTGAGAAGGGATGACCCTTGTAGTGCTGATCTTCTGCACCGTCAACTAGGACTCAAAAATTGCTTTCCAGTGACGCTGCAGGTATACGTAACTGTGTGCAGTACTCTGATGTGCTACGAACAGAAAACTTAGCAGCGAGTAGAGAAAGCTCATACTCCAGGATCTAAAGATTTCCCTGACAGGCAAATTTGAAGCAGTGCCCTCTGGAATTGGTGCTATGCTCAGTTAATTAACTAAACTTGTCTTACTATCCTTGCTGTAACTATCCTGTTATAAATCCTGTCACAGTGCACCTGCTGGGTTGCAGCTCTGGTGAGCTGGTCTGAGAAGGGCAATCAAGCAATTTGTATTGCTTTGGTGATTGTGGACCC
The DNA here is from genome assembly GCA_034782735.1 of Sagittarius serpentarius. NCBI lineage: Eukaryota > Metazoa > Chordata > Aves > Accipitriformes > Sagittariidae > Sagittarius > Sagittarius serpentarius. The sequence continues at coordinate 12,963,313 of JAVKLA010000058.1, forward strand.
TTGTGTAGCTGTACTAATTTATGCCAGTGCCCTTGGAGAAAAGCAGAATAAGGAGAAACAGAAATGGGTTTGTTCCTTTGTCCTTTGGGCTTTCAGAAGCTTAATGCATACCACGCGCAAGAATTATTTTATGGTGACAAAGACATAGGAGGCAACTGTCTCGAAGGGACTGTGAATAGTTGGGGGGGTATTATAACGCAGTGAAATATGTTAATGACATGTTAAGTATTCAGTCACAATTTATTTACGTTTCATTCTTTCAGCTGTTAGTGGAGCTGTTTCTAGGGATGAGTGTTACGTGGAACAGTTTTGGTTTCCCCAAATGAAGATGTGTTCAAAAAGGCTGATCAGGAATGTAATTTTTAATGTGACTTTTTCCCTGTGTGTGCATGGTTTTAACAGGCTCAAAAGCTGAGTTCAGGCTTTGTTCTAATATAGGTCTGAAGCCATCAGAAAGTAAGTTATATCATAAGATGTTTTTGATCCTGCAGAAGGGAAAAATAATAATACATTTATCAGTTGTGTCCAGATATGGCCACTTCAGCTCTGCAAACAAGTGGAATAGTTTCAGAAAGGAGCAACCAAATATTCAAGGCAGGAAAAAAATTCACATCACAACACTTAAAAAACTTGAATAATTTGGCTAATAGGGTGAATAAAAAGGGAGAATAGGAAGGCATAAGAATGCTCTGAATGGGTTCCATGTGAATCATGACATGGGTTGGATTCCTTTGTGGATAATATAAACAATTATACTAGTATTTACAGCAGTTCATTCTGAAAGGGATAAAAATAGTTATGTTTTGGGGAATAAACTAGTCTATAGCTGAAAAGAGTTAAGGACCACCCTACCTTGGAAACATAATTATCTTCTATCAGGTTACAAAAGTACTCCCAAAATGGGGCAAAAGATATTTTGCTGATTATGTTTATAAGATATTCTTTTTAGCAGATGGACCATAGATCAATGCAGAGTTGCTGATTTAGGTGCTTAATGGCTTCCATTATCACTGAGTGCATAGAAATTCTTAGTATTCATCCATATGAGAGGCAAGGAACTACTCCATCGTACAAATAGGAAACTAAAGTTTTGAATAGATATTTAAGTGACTTGTCCAAGGTCATGTAAGAACTCTGGCAGACTGGGGACTCAATGTCAAGATCTTTTAGCTCACCAACTTGTTCCTTTGTCCCGTGAACTACCTGAAGCTGGTATGAGAGAGGTTGTTAGAAGCATCCAGTTTTCGCTGTCAGAAATTCAAGGGAGGTCACAACACTCAAAACCAGACCTTGTCCTGGACCTTTATGAATCTCTAGAAAGCTTTCTTCAGCCTTCCCTGAGGGCACACCAAGACTTGGCAGGAAGGACATTGTGACGGGTTGACCCTGGCTGGACGCCAGGTACCCACCAAAGCCGCTCTCTCACTCCCCCTCCTTAATTAAA
>JAVKLA010000058.1:12975052-13017221 GCA_034782735.1 Sagittarius serpentarius
CTCACCGGGGTCTTCCCCACGGGCCGCAGGGGAATCTCTGCTCCGGCGCCTGGAGCACCTCCTGCCCCTCCTTCTGCTCTGACCTGGGGGTCTGCGGGGTTTTTACTCTCACATGTTCTCACTCCTCTCTCCGGCTGCAACTTCTGCGCCCCAGCACTTTTTCCCCTTCTCAAATCTGTTATCCCAGAGGCGCTACCACCGTCACTGATGGGCTCGGCCTTGGCCAGCGGCAGGTCCATCTTAAAGCAGGCTGGCACTGGCTCTGTCGGACATGGGGGAAGCTTCTAGCAACTTTTAAAGAAGCCGCCCCTGTGGCCCCCTGCTACCAAAACCTTGCCACGTAAACCCATTACAAGCTGTTGGATGCTCAATAATCCACTTTTTGGAAACAACTTTTTTTTTTTTGTAAATTAATAAACCATACTAAAATATTCTGAAATCTGCTGCAGAATTGTAAGCTAAGACTTTCTGCATTTTAGGTCACATCCAACTATCAAAAATTTTGTTCCATGAGTGAAAAATGTAATTTTTGTATGTGAGCAAGTATTATGCACAGCCAACAATTTTAATGCCACGTTTCTTGTCTTTCAGATACGGGATTTTCAAAGAAAGCTCAGAAAAGGGCTTTAGAGTCATTCTGAGAAAAAGAATGCAGTAACTGTTCTTATTCTGTTCCTGCTCAGTGACAATTTTTTCCATTAGCACACAGTTCAGACTGAATTTGCTGCAGCTCTTAAGGGAAAGGCTGAATTTTCACCAGTTCAGATGAAACAGTAAAGAGGAAGAAGACTCCAAGATGTCTTTCTGGGGTTAATTCTCCCCTTCATGTATGAAAAAAGGTTAGAAGTCAATGTGATAGCAAAGAGCTCCACAATGACAGGCGTCTTCCCAATGTATCCAGTAATTTGTCAGCTGTTTGTCTTTTAATTTCTCTCCCTCTTAAGTAGGAGCTAGGGAGCTGCATAACAAACTCTGTTTCTTAAGCCCGTCATTCAGCAGCGTGCTCTGCCACGTGCAAGGCCATGCAGTGATATTTTTGACATTTTTTACATTTTCTAAGGGGAAAAAAAAAAAAATTATAGCAGGCAGGGGGTATTTTTTCTTTTCGCAGTCAAGAACTATACAGTAAAAGCATCTTTTTCAATTATTTTGAGAGCGAGGTGTATTTAGGAACATCCACTGATGCTGATTTGTGTATCGGCTCCCAGTGGCTTCGGTGCAAATTGTACATGCCGATCAGTGACAGCACATCTTTCAGAATTGCCTTTTAGAATTAAAGGGAAACAAATTATAAGGAGGTAAAGTGTTTCACCTCATGTACAGCCCTTCTCACTACTTCAGAAAGTTCAAACGATTGTGGCAACATTGGAAACCCGATCTCATTACACTGAAATTCCTCACAGATTAGGAAATGCCACGTTTCTCCTGTCCTGAACCTGACATTTCATTAAATGAAGATAAACTACGCACACATTAGCAGCTTGTATATGTATTACTTTACCAGCCTGTTTCAATTAAAATAAAGATTAGACACAAGACATTTCAGAGAGTTTTTGTGGAGCGTACTATGTCTCTCAGATTACAGCCAAAATTTCTCTACTTGGTGTATTTTTACAGAAAAATAAATGATCAACCGTATGTGTGAAAAACAATGACAATTTAGTAAAGAGGAGATACAGTCCACTCTAATGAATTAGACTTCTATATTTGTTATGCAGCTTTTCATCATGCATTTTTGCCCATTTTCTTCAGCAAGGTAGAACAGGGAGGTGATTTCACTAGAATCCGTTTCTCATTTGTCCTGTGACATAGCCAGATACTGGCAGGTGCAAAGTTTTGTGGTTTAAAACAATTTATAATGACACTTTTCTGCACTTATAGTTTATGTGTTTCAAGGGGCAATTAAGAGGAAAGAAATAATTATTAATTCAGAAAATTGTCTTGTAATTTCTAATTTTGAAAATTGTTAATTTAGAAAACATATTTGTATGTATGTATATATTATTTCCTTCATACATATGCACAGACTGTAATGTATATTTTGAGAGAGAGCGTGTATGCATGCATCTGTGAGTGACAGTATGCCCACATGTACAAGGACTTTCTAAATTTTGACTCCTGTAGTTTGTCTTTCAATTTGTCTTTTGAAACAACAGAAGATTTTTGATGCTTCTCTTTGCTAAGTTCGCACAACAGTAAGTAAATTTAGGTTTTGGATTTGAACCTAGAAAATGAAATGGAAATGAAATGCATTGTGGAATATGTCTTTACAACCTGTGTTTTATGTTGCATTACAAGCTCTCTGTTTTAGTTTGATGACTATTTGCGTAATGAAATTCTGATATTCCGTTTCCCAAAGAGGGTGTTTTCTCTCCTTGGATACTTTTAGGATTGTGATGTCTCTCTTGATTAGAAGTTAATGTCTTGTTTGTGAAATGCATCCTTGAACACTGAATTTCTTTGCTCTGTAACTTTTTAAATCCAGACTTCTTCAGGAGCACTGCAGTCTCAGCTGTACTCAGTATGCACCTAACCAAGGCTGCAGATGGTATTGATTAGTTTTCCAGTTCATCAACCAGATCAGAACACTGAGGGGGGGAAAAAAATGTCTTCAGACTAAACCATTTTTTCATTCCCTTATTTTGACAGTGAAACTTTTAGTGTAAACTGAAATACGTCATTTTCATGCATGCTCAGAAAGCAGTAGAAGTCAAGGGCTGAATAATCAAGCACTACCAATAACAGAGCTATATCATGTTCCCTTATCAAGTGGATGAAGAATGAGACCATGATTATGGTAGCTGACGTTCCTTCTTCACCTAACATGCGGGCTACGTGCCGTCCCACGCTACTGTCCGTCTGCCTGAAGGAGGTGACAGTAGTCATTTGGCAACCTCTTGAAAGAGCTTGAAAGAAGGAAGAAGGTAAGGAGAAAAACACTGAAGAGTGGAATATATGACCTCAGTCTTCAACACGATTGCTGAGAGCTGGGAACCAAGAGATATTTAGGGCAAAAGCCATCATACTCTGGGGGTGAGAGTGTACTCAAAATCCATAACTGCTCATTTTACAGTAAAAAACAGTGTAGACACAACTAAAACAATAGTTTAAGCAATTTTTTATATATTTATGAAAACATGTTATTACATAATTGTATAGTGTATCTATAATATGTATTATATAATACATGATGTATTATTCTATAATAATTGTTATATATTATAATTCTATATGAACATATTTCTATAATATAATGTATAGAATACTGTATGATTGTATATATAATTATGCATTATTATACACACATGAAGAAAAACCAAAGCAAATATAGTCCTTTTTTGTATGTTTGGATTGCCCTGAAACCAGCCGCAGAAGAGTTCAGCTTTTAGAAATCCCTTCAGATGAAGGAGTATGGAAGAGGTAACAGTGCCAAATCAGTTCTTTACTGGTTTCTGGAAGTTTTGTCCCAGTCAGTCTCCACACTTCGACCTGTTATTTTAATCCTGAAACATGTTAGGGAAATATAATATCTGTCAGTTTTCCTTAGTCTTCTCAATGAAAATTTCCCTTTTGTGGGGCATCAAGTCTTGTAAAAATCCTGATAATGAGGGAACTCCCAAGAGTCTGTGGCAAAAGAAAGCCAGTGAACATCCACCTAAGGACTCTGTGGGAAGTAAAGGTATCCTCCAAACCTTCCTCGTTGTTTTGACCATCTGTTGCCTGTTGCTGTCTCCCTGCACCCCTCAAAGAGCCCTTGGGAGTGCAGAGAATGTACTGTACAAAACATTTTTCAAACCCAGCGGATCAGGTTACACCATTTAGATGTGGTACCCTTAAAGTACCACTTTCAAAAATAAGAAAAAAGGTTTCTCAGTGTTGTGGGCTTTCCAAGGGCTGGTTCTCCTACCGATGCTACTCGACGCTGACAATTTTCTTCAAACTCACAGCAGTTTGTACTGCTTACAGCTAATTTCCTGCATGTGAAACCCCTACTAGTTCAGGGAGACTTAACAGATTGCGCGGGACGCAGCTGAAAGTCAGCGTGGAGCTAAACCTGTCCCCTGCAGGCAGTTAATCAAAGGAGGCCACTGGAGGACTTTCAAGGGAGGCAGGGCATGTTTTCCCTCTGTTCTCACCTCTCAGGAGGCGAAGGGCACTGGAGCGGTGTGCAGGTTGCGGGTCCCCAGGGACTAGAGGACCTCCTCACATCAGCACCAGCTTCTCCACCTCCTCTCCCTAACCTGCAGCTCCCTGGCAGTCCCTGCTGTCTTCAGAGGGATGACCCTGCCAGCATGCAGTATCTTTTTCTGGAGGTGCGTAGAAACCTAGCAGCCAAGTTAATTCTGTTTCAAAAGATATTTGAGAGGGCAGAGAGGAGGAGACAGCTCTCCACTCACCACAGAAAGTATTTACTGCTCACTTTACACAGGTTTCTCTTTCCCTGCTTACAAGAAGTGGAAGTGAGATAAATTAAGACAGCTCATAAACTCATTCTGACCTGAAGTCAACAGGGAAAGGATTGGCCTTTGAATGCCTGGTCTAAACTTTAGTGATTTTTTTTTTTTTTGGGGTGAATGTAATCTGGTTTTAACGTGCTCTTCTTCATTACACTGCCAGATGGTGCTTAGGCGTAGCAGATGAAGTCAGATTACCCATGTCACCCTTCCTTTTTAGCCTGGCATGAAAATATTGAACACCAGTTCTTGATAACGCTCAACTGCTGGATTAAAGATGCCTTTGACATTTACTTTCTCTCAGGAGCCTGAAGAGCCAGCATAATCATGCCAGACAAATAACTGACAGTTACTCACCATATCATCAGTTGAGCCATTTTGTGCTGTGACTCCTTCTGACCTCATACAGAAAGTGAAGCCAGTATTTGTATTACTTGAAGAGAAACTTCTAGGGAACACCTTCAACACTCCCAGACCGGCACAATTTAGTACATCGCTGTTGTTATCAGCCCACTCCATAACTGTGCTTTGGAGATCAATGTTCCTGAGCTACCCAGGAGGTATAAAATCAAGTTTATATGGAGCTAGTCTGTAGCTAGCCACAAGTAAGAAATAATATCCTTCGGAGCAGGTCAAATTTTTTAGAGGATATAGAGGTTTAAACACAGTCAGGATCCCAAGGGAATGCAAGCATCTATAAAATAGCAGATTCTTAAAGAATCTCATCCACTGCCATCTGCAGTAAAATAAAACACATCTTCAACTTGCATCATTTCCTTTTCTGTTAAAAAAAAAAAAAAAGACTAATTTTCAATCCCTTCTTGGGGGTCCAAGGTCCATCTTGCCCTGGTATTGCCACACTTCTCTGTCTGCATCAGCAAACTCTGCAACCCAATAAGGTGGGATTTATAGAACCAGACCTAGCGGGTTTACTTTCAGAGTGAGGGGTTTACTTCAGAGTCGCACTGGTGTCCTCCCATGGACTGAAACCGCGTTACCAGTTGGACCACATTAGGTACACTTTCAGGACACCATTTCTGCTTCAGTTTCAGTTTCAAACAAAAGGAGCCCTGGCAGCAGACTCTGACGCTGCAGTGAAATGTAAACGCTTCCTGCACGTTTTTTACAAAGTGCAAACCAAATTTTACTAAGACTGTTTTTAAATGCAGAAAGTACTTTACGGGTTTTCAGGGGAGACGCAGCTGGGCCGAACCATGATGTCTTAGTTAAGCAATAGTCAGGCTGGGGAATTAGCTCAAGTGGTGGAGCGCTTGCTTAGGATGCGAGAGGCAGCGGGATTGATGCCCGCATTCTCTAACGCTTTTCATTCCGCTTGCTTGGACACAGGGCCCTGGATTTTTCTCCCTCTTTACTCTGCTCACCACAGGGGGGTTGGACTAGATGAGTTTGATGGTCCCTTCCAACCCAAGCCATTCTGTGATTCTATGAATACATGACTTGGCTGTTGAATCCAGATCTCTTGCTATTTTTGTGTTTTCTGTGGAGACTAATTTTTGCTACATATAGGTTCCATGCCATGATATTGCCTTCTGAAATAATTATTTAGTAGAAAGTTAAAAATATACCTCCAGAGTATAATGACTTAGGATGGGTTAAACACTATAAATCTTCTTACAGAAGCTTCTGGGGCAATCCAAAGATTACCTTTGAGACCATATTTCCTTCTAGATTGCAAACCTGTCCTAGACCTGCCTAGAGAGTAACACTAAAAGCTGCTTCCACTCCACACCTCCAGATGTATCTGAATCCAGGGAGCAAAGTAAGAGCAATTAAAGCAAATGTTTTCTCTCAAAACATATGCTAATGTAAGATTACTCAGGAAATTGGATGATCTTGGCAGAGGGTCAAGTATTGTGTTGGGCAAAGCAGTGTGAGATGCCTGAGGCTGAGAAAAGCTTGAGGAAAATTGGCTGTGGCCCTGAAAGAAGTCTAAAGAGGGGGCTTTGGGGTCCCAACAGGGACTAGGAGACAGAGCTGGGAGAATTGCCTAAACTGTCACAAGGTGCTTAGTTTGAAAGGGCCAATCTACTGTCACTATAATGGTAAGCTATAAGCTCAGTTAATATTATCAGTTACCTGTCAGAATTACGAAATTCCTCTAAGTAGTCAAAGTCATCCGTTTTCTAATCTAGGAGTGACACTTTTCTTACTATATTGCACTGCTTCCTATGACAGATAACAAATCATTTTGTTAAATGGCATTTTGTGGAAAAAAAAGAATGTCTTTCCCATTTTCATTCCCAGATTTTTGTGGATAAAACTGTAACCCATATCATTTGATATAAAATCCCTGTGATTTACACAAGACTCGTCGTTATTTTGACTAAGGTGAAGCTGTCTTATCATTTTCATTTAGAATTTCAGTCTGAGTTCATTTGAACAAATTTTTAAGGTACCACACTAAAGATTTTAATACAAAAAGTACCTGCATATATATCTGCATATATATATCAGAAATCAAGTTATGTAATTTGCAATCTATTAGGCAATCCGATTATATCAATATGTGCATGTGTGTGTATACTCATTCACCTATATATAGGAGTAATTACTAAAAAATAAGAGGTTTTTATATATGATCAGCATCATTTTACGGAGTTACATTGAAGGAATATTTAGTTGTTACCTTCCTTTACCATTATAACATGAAAAGGAACGTAAGATCTCTTTCAAAGTAACATTATTAGCAGTAACACTACATGACAATGCTGGTGGTATTCGCAATAAATCTGTACGAAAACACAACTTTTTATTGCCCTGGTACAGATACTCTACCTAAGCTCCTCTCCAACAATCCCTGATAAACCAACAAATCGTATGACTATTTTATCACATAAATTCTTATTTTGCTCATCTACACAATACCTTATATTACATTGTGCATGCCAGTAGTGCATTAATATGTTTACAGGTTTCCCACACACTGCTAACGTTTTCATCATCTTATTTCTCATGTCCCCTCAGAGTATGCAAAGAGTGTCTTGTTTTTGTAAGAAGTCGGTACTTTTCAGTGTACTTGATGCTCTCTTTATATATATATGTTGGGCAATATCACAAACCTTTACTCACTACTTCTTTGATTTTACAGTTCCTGCAGGAATCGATTTGGCACTCTAAGCCTTTACTCTCCACCTTAAGATCAACTCTGGCATATTATTTAATAATAAAATTTCAGCTGTGCCAGTATAAGGTTGTTAAAGGGATTATATGTCTTGGACCTTCAGGTGTATCCTAGACCCCTGTATATTTAAACACTGGCTGGTATATTCGTGTTCATGCAATTTCTTAATGCACTCATGGTCAAGTTTATCACTGAAAAGTGATAATGAAATGCATGAATAAAGCCAGTTGTGTTTGGTAGGATAGCAAGGTGCTTTGTAACCACACTAGCACTTGGTATTAGTGAGAAAACTTATACCATTTTTTTAAATGCAGAAAAAATTAACTAAATGTGACATGTATTTTCAAACAAGAAGCACTATGGATTCTTTAAAATGTTTCCTTTGAGCTATCAAACTTTTCCCTTGTGTCCAGCCTCTCCAACCTGGTTTTCATTCATTAGCTCCTCATATAAAGAAACAGGTCTTCCTGGTTAACAGTGGGATGATTTCACACGGTAATGCATTTTTTTCTGACTAGGCTCACAGAGTGGCATCAGTTCTTCCCCTCTCCAGAGGAACTACTTTCATACCCCATACAGTAAGGTTAGCGCTGGAGGTATGGCTGGCTGTGGCTGCTACTTCTGTATGTTCCTGAAAAAACATTCTGATACATCACGCCTGGATTTTTTTCTCTATGTCACCTAAGACAAAGTGACCCTGAAATAGTGTTTCTAAATGCTGCAGAAATGTCCAACAGTATAAAAAATATTCACTGCTATTCATGAATAGGAGGAAATTGTCTGCACGATTATTTTTTCTTTCCAAAGCTAAGACTGAATGCAAGCTGTCCTTGGCCTAGAAGAATCAGACGAACTTAAAGTTGGCCTTGTGCATATGTTCATCAGTACTATTTTACTTCAAAACTGTAGCTGGATATTGTTGGCTAGAACTGACATAACTCAGGTAAGTAGAGCAAGTATTGCTGCATATGTGAAGAATTAGTAGGTGTGACTTCCTCGGCGTGAATTTGCAGTACTCATGGGTCTCTCTGCCAATCCAGAAGACGGGGCTGTGTGCTTTAATCTTTTCCTTTTGAAATGGCCAGAAAGTTTTGATACCTGAGCTCCAGGAGGGCAGATGAGCTATTAAGGAGCAGCTCTGGCTGAGATGTGTGCCTGCTCTTTGGTACAGACCATACCACGGGTGTGGGGGAGTGTGTTTCCCCCTTCTTCTAGCCAGGTTTCACCCTCTCCCATATTGCTTTCTCTTTATTTTTTCATCTGGTGTTGAAAGCCAAGGGGAGTCACGTGGAAAATGAGGAGGAAGAAGCTGTTGGTAGGATAGTTGGTTGGGCTGTTCAAAGGTGGGCATCAGTACTAATGGCTCGTTTCAGGAATGCTGAAATGCCTTTTGTAAAAACACTTTTTACTGTTGTTTTTGAATAGCATATTCTGTTTACCTTTTAACAGTTAATTTCTAAGGGTTATACAACCCCAAAACAAATATTTTCTTTGGTTTCTAGATTATTGAACTATTTTGATGAGCAAATACTTTTCAAAGATTTTAAACATTCTTCTTAATTTGTAAAAGAAATTAAATAAATAAATTGAGAAAGTGTGCTATGACTGGCCTTGAATTATCTTTTAAACTATTTACATGGTGGTTTCACTTCCCTACTTGTTTAGCTTATTTTTTAATAAATCAAGTTAAATGACTGATTTTTAGCACATATGACTTGAATCTGAAGCTGATCAATTGACCTTCTGTGCAGAAATTATAATTTAATTATGCTTTCAATTCTTTTTTAATTTATTGTCTGTATGTACACTACAGCTTTTTACAGATGTTATAGCCTTGAATTAGAATAACTAAAGCTGCCTCCTCTGATCTGCCAGCCTGTGAGAATAAGAATGCACTAGTTTGCTAAATGCATTTTCATCTCACCCATTCATGCATAGCTTAGAATCCATCATAAAGCTACGCTCATTTAAATTCCTTACAATCCAAAAAATGTATTTCCTCCTCCGTCAGGGTTATGAAGAGAGGTGCAATCTATAAATCAACTTTGGAGTTTTTTTTGTATTTGAGGATTTTCTGGTCTCTCCCTCTGAGGATTAAAAATCATGTCTCAAGGCAGGCCATTAAGTATCATCTATCTATCTGAGAGATTTGTAGGTGCAAGAAAAATGGTGGTTAGACTTGATGAAGGAAAGAACTACAGAAAGAAGAAACTCAAATTCTCTGTTATTTCTGCTCTGCTAGAAGTTAGGCACTGCTGTAGTTTTCATTTAAACTTAAATATATTGCATTTCACTATATGAATCATAACATCTAGTATATTTTTTATGATAAATTGGGAAGGAGAGAAGAGCATGACATTGTGCTTTCACAACTTGCAAATCGTTTCTCTTTCTTTTTTGACTGTCTTAAAGCAGAACATGGGAAGGAAAGCTTCTCTAGGTTAGCGGGGTTTTGTTGGCAAGGCAGACCTAGTAATAGAATTAAGGTTGTCAAAACTAGCATTTCTAATTGTTAAGAAGAAGTACTGGATGTGAACACTATTAGTACCTAAGCAAACACTTTCTAAAGTTTAGTAGGGATGAATAGGAAATGATAAATGCAACGGAAGATAATAACGTAGAGAGAAAAATTAGGATTTGGTTTTTGTCAATACAGTCTCAGTCGTCTATCAGACTTATTAAATATTTATCTCCACTCTTTGTTATATACCTGAGAATAAAAGACAACAATGAGACTTCTATTTTCTACTGCACAGTCTCTGGAGGCAGGGATGATGCAAAGTAAAAGACTGGGTCCAGATTCTATGCAAAGTGACAACTCGGAGTCACAGCTGACTCAGAAATGCAAGCAGGTTTTTAAAATTATTTCTATTTAACAGACTAAAGGCAGACACAGTGCATGAAACAAGTAGTATACATAGTGAATTATTATTTTACAATCTTCTGCTTTATTAAGGTGCATGTACAATTACTATTAAGTCTCCCCATTAAAATAAATTCTCATAGCATTGCTAAATATCAGCAGTACTATCAGGCATTGTGTTTGTGTACAAGTGTCATTATGAACTCAATACTCACTCCCTTCCTGATACCTAAAATAGCTGACAGCTTCTGACATTCTAGTCTCTGCAGTATAACAAATATGGGGTTTTCCATATCCAACGTTCTCAGTACTGTCCTAATTGCATTTTAGCCATATCAACATAAAAGGTATGATTTCATTATGAGTTCACTGTACAGCTTTTTAGAGTCATGGGGAACGAGCTGAAAAACGAGCCTCTGGGCACAAAGTGGGGCTTAGTGGTCTGTTTGACATGAGAATTTGGAGAAGCTGTCAAAGCCAGACTACCGCTGAGTTTGACCTTTGGTCTTACCTGGCAAGCCTGTTTCTATGCCGGGCACCGTGCAGAGCTGGCTGCGGCTCTGAGACCTGCAACACCTCCCCTGGCTTCTGCTGTGTGGGCATCCCCACAACGTGGGAGGAAGAGAGAAGCTGGCACGGGGACACCGGGGCGCGGGGACCAGATACGTCTTAGGCACAGGCTGTGTGACTCCTTCCACTCTTACGTTAGCTTTCAGCAGCTCCAAACCTGTGCTGGCCCACAAGCAAGCAGAGCGATGACAGTGTGTGCTTTGGACCACAGCATGATGCTTTGCCTTTCTTGAAAGGCACTAGATCACCAAGCAGCTTCCAAGGGACATACGTGCAAGCGGTGAGCTGCCAACCGGCTGGGGACCACTGCTGCAGAAAAGGAAACATTACAAGGAAGTGTGCCTTCTTGCTTTATATTAATTGAAAAATTGAGGGCTAATTTAGTTTCAAGGAAACTGTCTCCTTTACAAATGAAATTTGGATTTCCCTTTAGTAGGGAGATAGAAAAAGAATTTGCCTGTTGCATATTTACCTCTCAGCTTAGTGTCAGGTTAACCCTCTTGGCTTCTTTCAGAAACAATAATCGGCAAGATCAGGCTTTGGGTGGAAAAGAAATACAGGTCTTCCTGGAAAGCATCGTAAGAAGTGCGTAAGTAGCCACCTGGCATATGGAACTGACTTTTTCTTTCTGTCTTTTTCTTGCTTTCACAGATGTACAGCAGAGTATGGAAAGCAAACAAATAATTAAATTGCATTGCTTCTGTGAACTTCTGCCTGTTAGCGTGTCTGTTTGTTGGCTGAGTTCATTAAACCACAGGCTTAATATCATCTAGATTAGAATCAGAAGTAGGCGTGACACCTCTTAAAGTTAACAAAAAGTTTCATTTCCGTTCTTATTATATGATTCACAATCAGTGGTAGTTACCTACTAACACATACTTTGTCCTGACATATGTCAGCTTGGGTGTTTTTAATTATGTTTATTTTGCTGTGATTATTTTTGGAATCGATTAGGTTGCAGACTTATTACATTGACTAATAACTTGTATGAATATATTCATTTGATAATGCTCCAACTTTGCTTAGCTGATCTTAATAATAGAGGAAATTCATTATAATGAAGAATTTTAATGTTTATGTCAGTCTCTGATGATCACTAATGTATTCAAACTCTTGATAGGCCAGCTTGGAGTTCGATGGTTAGGATGTAGAGGGAGAAGAGGTTTCCAGTCCAGAGTCATCAAAACTACGTAAGATTGGTGACACCACAGTATCTTATGTTGACTAATATTATCCAACTTGTTTTGCTAGTGGGACTTGTAGACTTACTCTGCCTTAATCCATTATCTCTTGCAATCTCTTGGGGAAAGAGAGTGTCTTTTTGTTCTGCAACTGTACAGTGGCTTAGTGCAATGAGGTCGACCTGATCTATGAAAAGGTCTGCTAGGTACTTAGTAGCACAGATGAGTAAAACTACTGCTAGCACCTGCTCACCACTGAATACAGAGAGTAGACTTATGTCTTCTACTGCTTGCTTTTGTCTCCTTGGACACAAAAAAGGCCTCCACATGTGCTGTGCGCATGGTACCTGCTGCGGATGGCCACTCGTTCTGCACAAAGCCTTCAGTTTCCCTCTTGTCCTCACACAGAGGAGCAGCAATGGGCAGAAATATGGTTCTTCAGCCTATGAATCATGTATTAGTGACAGGGAGAGATCGCGTGAGGGACCGACCATGATAAACACTTTGTCCTACAAAGAGTTACTCTAGGAGTATCTTGTCAGGTACCTTTCTGCTTCCTCCCGCTGCTGTACAATCTGCCTTTCCTCTCCTGTTTCTGAATAGCACAGTTTCCAGTCTCACCTTCAGTCTTGCACTTGTGCTTAGCCTCGGATGTCTCTCCTCCGAGATGGACAGAGCACGGAAACAAGCCACTTACACTTGCAGACAGGCCCAGAAGCAGTGCTACCTGTGAGTCACATTTATGAGTCTGTCAAAGTCTCACTGTTAGAGAAATCCTTTTCTCAGCTTGGCCTCCATTTTATATGAATTTAAATGAAGGCAGAGAAGTTGCTAGGATGCTAACTCTTCTGTTACATGGTGCTATAGGATTATCATATAATGCAAGGCAATAGTCAGATTTTCCGTTATTAAATATGACTGACCAGACCCATTAATACTTAATGGGAATCAGATTGTTGGATAGTCTTATCCAGGATGTGCAATGGCTCTCCAGAGCATTCTAAATGGCTTTAAATCCTGGATTCTTCCAAGTTCAGCAGTCTTTCTGCAGGATACCATAATGATTGAAATCGACGGAGGCACTCACCCTAATGGCTTCCTAATCAAATTGGAAAAGACTGTTTTCAAGGATGGAAGATCATCTCTGAAACTTGCTTCCTTCCCTTTGGACGATCACTGTCAAAAATAGTTGGCCTTCTGGTTGCTCAGCAAATTTCATTTGTTGTCCCAAACTTTAATAGCAATGGAAGTGGTGAATTGATGGGAGTGAAAATTTTACAATTAGTGTACTTGGAAGATTTAATATCATATATATATTTATATTTCTGTATGTGTGTGTGTTCATATGGGGGGGGTGTATTTTGTCCTCTGTTCAGTAGGTTTTATAAAAATCTATACCTTAATTTTATGTCCAGGAGCCTTTGGTTAGATCTATCTTTACCTCCCTTTGAATTAAGAAAAATAAATCTCCTCTGGATAAACTGTACTTCTGAAGCTGCGATTATATTACTACTTGAAAAATGTTATTTTTCATAGAAGAATAACTGAAGAGGCTTCTTAGAACTTGAAGTCAGTTAATAAAAGACAGAAAATGTTAGACTTGCCTTCCTGTTTGCTTTCTCAAGCCAGTGAGTCTGCTCTTTCTCAGCATTGCTGTAATGCCCTTCAGCTAATTCCATCACAGTCATTAGATAATTTCTTGACTCTCCTGTGCTTCAATTTCTCTCTTCAACACCTGTGCTGTGGGACCAAAAGAACTGCCACAGGACTGGGGGACAAGATACATAGCACTGCAGGCATGGCAGCCTGAACCGTCTTCCTAAGCCTGTTGTTGCTTTGCAACAGGGAAGTAGAAGCAAAGTGACGGCGTCCAGGAGCTGCAGCCAGCGTGGCCGAGCAGTTAGACGCGATACAACTCTGCGTCCCCGGCTCACCAGTGATGACCAATGAAGATCACTAAACAGTTTAACTCCTGTAGAGTCTGCAGCAGCTGAACTTGGTGAACTGTGGGACCCAGGAGACCCCCTCTTCCTGCGGCAGAGCCAAGGTTGCTCGTTTCATCCCAGATCCCAGCTCCAGCCACTCCTGAGCCTGATCCCCACCCTCAGGGAAGGGAAAACCGCTTTCATAGACTCGTCTGCTACTCTGACCTGCAGTTCACTAGTTGTTCGCACACATGCACGTACTGTGGGTAGTTGCAACAGCTGGCCCTGGCCTGTGCCCCCACCCCAAGCAGGCTCTCCCTGCGGTGGGGGCACCGCTGCTCATGTCCCACCACCAGCCCGCCCCACTTCAGGGTCCCTGTCAGTATGCACCGGCACCAGCTCTGAACAGGGGGCATGCTCACCCAACACTGAGTTATAAATAGGATTTAATAAGAAAATGGAACAGACTGCAGCCATCAAGCATGGTGCTCTGAAAAATGAACTGATAGGCTGCCTGCTTACGTATAGCTGGACCCTTTTATCCTCCCTCCTCTTCTTTTTCTTATACTTGTTCCTACCCGATCTGCCTTAGAATCATGGAATGGCTCGGGTTGGAAGGGACCGTCAAAGGTCATCTAGTCCAACCCCGCTGCGGTGAGCAGGGACACCTTCAACTAGCCTTGATCCCTCCCTTTATCATCCTGCCTTCCCTCCCCTAAACACCGGATAGGTACTATATGATCCTAAACATCTCACCTGCTCCGTCCCAGAATTCTCTTTTCCCTGCATCCCACCACTGATCCCATATCCCTTTAAAAGGAACTGCCTCAGTCTGTCAGGCAGAGAGTTTCTTTGGTGGGTTTCACACCAGGGACAATAGCCTAATCGTTCCTTGCTGTGTGAAAACTTGGTGTTTTCTGTTCTTCACTGGTCTGATTGCTTGAGTTTCTCCACCTGTCAATGATCCTCTGCCCACTGCTGATTAGCAATTTGATTGGCCTTTAATCAGATAAACCAAGAGAGTTAGCCTCCAACTATGGAGGATTTTCTTTGTCTATGGCTATTCCCTGGAATAATTTATTCAAGAGGTTAGAAAAACAATGGAATTGCAAAAAAAGGCCCCAAGCAAGGCAAAAGGTCTAGACACACTTAAAGAAAGAACTGGGCAAATGTTCTGTTAGTGTGTAAAGGAACACCTGTGGATGGAGGATTATCTATTCCAAAGGAAATACTTCCACTTCAGGGAATTAGACATGTGATTTGAGAGGGGCTGTGGCTTGTCCTTACATAACTCCACGTGATTAGCAAGTAAAAACTCATTCTCAGACACCCACGAAAGGCTTGATATAGCTTTTCCCTCATCCTTGACACTGAATCAAGGGAGTACAAGCATCTTGATGACCTCAAAAAAGAGCAAAACTTCAGTGCTGAACAAAGATTGCGCTTGTTGGAGGTAGGTAAACTGCCAAACGACTACAGTCCCAAATGCTGGTCTTAAGAGAGGAAGAAGAGTCTGCTTGTCAGAAAGGTGGGACTGTACCTTGTTGACATTTGGGAAGAAAAGTATGGAGGTTCCCAAACCATAATCATTTGCAAGATGTTCTGTTTTCAGCATTATTTATCTTACCATTTTCAAATACAATTTTGGGTAGCATGAAGAGGAAAGATAGATACGAGGATAGGAAGGCAGTGGCTAGGCAAAAGGGCTGTGCATATGCAACAGCCTGAGAAGTATACATGTTTTCTCGGCTGTCTGGTTTCTAGGAGATTGGTGGTTTCCTCTTGGCTTCTATTTTTTCTACGGCACTGTAAATCCGCTAAACTCGTATGTGTTGCAGAAGTTTAAGCACCTATGAATTTGCACAATTTGGAATGGAATTTGCAATGCATGGAGGGGCTGCATATATAAAAGGCAGAAGTTTATTTTTGGAGACCCATAATAATGCACTGTAGGTTACTGAAGTATGTAGGATGAACAACCATAATAATAATGATAACATAAATTTCTAAATTGCTGTTAGGGAGTAAGGCTTGGGGAGGCTGGTAGTAAAGGTACAAGCGTTTTCCTGTAATTGTTCTATAGTCATGTAAGTTAGACTCTTTTCTTCTTTTCTTCTGTTTGTTTTGGTTTTGGTTTTTTTTTTATCCTCAGTGAGTAATCTCAGTTCATGCAAGCTGGCTTTTCTGGTAGGTAACATTCTCATTGCTTGTGCAACAAATTTGAAAAATGCTTTGTGTCTGTGTGTACATGCATACACACACATGCATGGTTTATCTGCTATTACTAAGCCTAAAAATCCTTTTTTGTTTTGAGAAAATTTAACATTGGACTTGAAATGCATGCAGCTTGTACTGTCCTACATAGACCTCCCTGTCTATAAAATGGGATTGTCAGAACTCAGGAAAAACTTGTATTTCCTCTTGATGCTGTGAATCAAGCAAATTGACTCAAGGAAGTATCTTGTGAATAAGAGTTACTGGCAATAAAAAGCTCAGCATTTTGTAAACCTCTCACCCGTGCACCTACCCGCCCAATATACCTTGAACATTCACCTCATAGCTCCTTCGTTTCTCCTTCTTTTTATCCTCTTTCCCTAGATCACTTTCTTTTGTCTCTTTTGTGTACAGCTGGCATTATTTTCTCTTCCAATCTGCGCTCTGTGCCAGCTCTGTCTTCCCAGGAGACCTCTCGGAGGGCGACCGCCTGTTCTCCTCATGACAGTATTTGTTGAGGTGGATGGAGATGTGGATGAGCTGATAGTTCTGCATCTGGAAAATATATGCGAGGCCACGAACAGTCCACATATCCCCCTCCATGAGTCAGCACCAGAAATGGCTGTATGAATCACGTATTACTCAATAGCCTCTTAAGCATTAGAGAAGGCAGATTCTCCTACCAGTTTCCAGGGAACTGCACTGAAGAGCATTTCATTGTACCCTGAAGGGTCAACTGAGAAACAGTTTGTAAAATTACATAGCATGCCAGGCCTTTAATCTCTGTGCAGCTGACCTATATGTTCGCATACCAGTATTCAATTTATCCTTGTCAATTGCCCGGTGCTAAGACTAATTTCCCAGATCACCATTTCTTCAAATTTAGTAACTTTTTTTGTACTAAACATTTTAAATATCCACAGCTTAGCGCAATGATGACTTTCTCTTTTCCATACTTAGTGCATCTTAATGCATTACCTGACTTCTGAGATGTCCAAAACTGATAGAGAGTTTAAATGCAATAAAAATGCAGTAAAAACTACTGCAAATAATTTTTACAGGCACATATAATTCAGGGGGCTTCTGGCTATTATAATATCCTTTTTCAATCAAAACTACAGCTTTTCTATATGTGGTAAACCACTGCGTAGTGTGGATAACCTTGACAAAGTATTGGAATATTAAGGCAAGTTCTAAATAGTTTGCATTCCTGAATTATTCAGACTGTAAAAATGTACAGTGAAATATTTTTTGCTTCAATAAAAATGCCCCAATGCTATTCCTTTCTTTCAGTGGATGCATTTTCTGCTATTGTGTCTCAAAACTCTGTTCTCAGGTGATTCTCTAGCTTATACGGAACAAAGGCTTTGTCTCATTGTCTGTCACTGCACAGTCTCCTGATGACTCTTTGGAGGTCAGATTTGGCAGATGTCCCCGGCGTATCGCTGCAGGTCACAGCTGGGGTGCCAGGCTGGCGTGACAGCCAGCACAGCTTGTGCCTTGGGGTGCTGGGTGCCAGGGCGCACAGCCAACATGGGTGCACCTCCCCTAACCCCTGGACTCTGCTTCCAGGTACCCCTGCCAGCCTGTGGGGCCAGCCTAGACCATTGCCACCTCCAACGCATCTTGACTGAGGCGTATCTTATGTGCCTTTTAAAAATGTCCATAGCCGCAGCCCTTGCGGGAGCGGGACCGAGAGGTGCCGAGCTCCGTACTAGTATATATAGTCAAGCTGTGGGTCTGTCAGCCTGGCACCTCCAGCACTGAGCCATCTCACTGCAAGTATGCAGGATGCACAAGTGCAGTAGTAATGACATAAAACATTTCTAAATTGCTATTAGGGAGTACGGCCTGGGGAGGCTGTTTAACAAAGCTGTATGTGTATGTGCTCCTGTTCTCACTTTAAGCCTTGCACATCCTTGCTGCTGCAGCTGATCCGTGCCCCCCACGCAGTAAGACCTAAGCCGATGGGCTAGCGGTCCGTGTCAGACAGCACCAGCGCTGCTGACGCACCCGCGTTAGATGAAGCTCCAAAAGTGCTCCTTGGGCTAGTGTCAAACCCCAGCAGGGATGTTACAAAACAGAACAGGGGTCTAGAAACCATTTTTCAAAAGTGTCTGAAAAGCGCTGTGACATAGCGATCCCTGTGACAAATCAGTGTGTTACGTTGTTGTCTTCATGAGAACTAGGATTTGACCCACAGAAAAGATAAATTTTTAGAACACTAAGTATTTAGAGGCTTAAAACAAAGTATGGTAAAGCAATGAGAACTATGAATATGGCATACCTACACTGAAGACATCTTCATTAGCAAGTAGAAGGCCAGCAAGCCAGGTGAGTGAAGGTGAATGAAGAAAGAAAGTTAATGGAATGGGAAACTATTTTAAAGCATGTAATGATTTCATATAGCAATGCACAGGATAAAATGTCCCTTTGCCATAGATAAGTATCCAAAGACCTTACTGAAAGCTGCCATTGATAGTCTGTTATTCTACTTCTCAGTTGTGTATAGGCACAGGTAATATCTAGTTAACTGAATTAGAACTTGTGAAAATTGGGCTTATCTCATGGGCATCTGAAAAGATGCAGCATATGCTATTATTACCCCTGATCCCATGAGCCCTGATCCCAGCCCTGTATAATGCAGAGAACTAGAGGAGAAAGTTCAAGTTCCCAAAAGCTTATGCTCTAAGGATAGTAAGAACTGTAATATGCATGCAGGGTGTTACTGTGCAACTGCCAGTGTGAATTCTGTATTTTTAAATTGAGATGGGAAGAAGGAGAAAACCAGTGATTTAGCTGTAACCAGAAAAACCCAAACAAAGAAGGAAAGAGAGGGGATACAGGAGAAAAGAACATGAAGAGATTGATGGAGAGAATGTGTTAGCGTTGACACGAGAAAACAGAAGGAATGGCTGGAGCTAGCAGCTAAGTGGAAAGACAAACAGCATTCAGAGTAAATACTACAGAAAACGGCTTTGTATCATCATTAGTGTTGAAGGTCAAAGCCTAAAATGTTTCTGCAGCTGTTCTTGCCAATATAAATCTCTGGCTGCCTCTATTCAAAATAAATCCCAGATACTATTTAAGTGATAGCTGGCATATACATTTCAGAATTTGGGGAATGCTAAGCTTTTTTTGGACATCATCTGCCGAACTGATTTATCACGGACGTGAGCTTTCAGTGACTCACCTGGTGGGAATATAATCCTATTTTTCTGTAGTAGTAATGGCAGAATGATTAAATAGCAACTAGATTAAAGTAATTCTTATGTTTCCTTATTACATTTCCTACGTGAATTTTCATTTATTATTTCTGTTATGTTGTGGTGCTCTCCAAAACGGTAAAATACTTATGAACATTCCAAAGACTCTTTTTTTAAAGGGAGTAGGCAGTAAGGAGCCTCTGCCTAACGAGCCTTCAACTGGGGGTCTGACAGACACATGACAGCAAATTGTGTCTGTTGAAGTAAATCTAATTTAGCAAATGTCTACACTGCAGTCACTTCCCCTGTGCTCTCAGTGCCTGGGCTTGATGGTTTAAAGCAGAATCGTATATGCATAAATTAGTTGTCATCTCCATGCCCGTAGGACAGACGGTAACTACAGACCGAGACAGTCAAACCAGATGGCTGGAGAATCCCTCAGCTGACAGGCGGGAAGAAGTACTGATCGTGTCTTGACATTCAGACAGAGTGTCTTGGCCAGCTTCATGATCTGCAGAAACTCAGTGTCAAGCGTTGCAAAGGAAATGGCATGTTGGAGCCATTGCACAGTACCATTGGTTTGCTATGCCACGACCCTGTGGCCCAGTGATGATCTCCAAGACCTCCCTTTCCTCTACCCTACCTAGAGAAAAGCTCAGAAATGGAAAAGAAAGAATCTTATCTGCTTTGTATTTTCCTTCCTCATAGCATGGAAATCAGGACTGTCTCTTGCGTTCCTGCTTGACTCTATGGAAAACCTCCACGAAGGCATCCATGTCTTCAGCCCTTTCCCCGCAGCCTTGGGAAAGCCCAGCCGCACACAAAGCATTACTCTGCCAGCACTTTCAGCATCTCCCTTCAGCTCTTAGCTGCCATCAGCAAATCTCAGCTGGGAGCCAGACTGCCTGAAGGCAGCAGGCCGGCCGGCCCTGCAGGGCCACCAGGATTGGCAAAACTGCAGCAGGAGTGACCATGACAGAGAGGTGCAACTTGAGGAAACCTACGGGCGTACTTACCGCACGCAGCTCAGAGCATCTCCCGAGTCTCCTGAATGGAGGGAGGGAAACGGTCTCATGCAGAGACTCTTTCAACAAAGCCATTTTTATCATGTCATCTTATTTGCTGTCTCACTGGAATTATAAAATTGCCACAGTACCAGAAACCTGGGATCCTTACTGATGGGCTTTTCTTTGCCGACTGATACACACGAAAAACTTCTTTACTCTGCTTTACTCTCTTGTTCTCACTCGTTTCCAAACAACTGTGAAAACTTTGCAGCTTCCAACCTTTCAGAGGGAATTTTTTGTGTGTAACTTTTGCTTCATTGATGGGCAGAAGTAACCAAGGAAAAGAAAAGTCTTTCTAACAATCAGAAAAAGCTTTTCTAATAAAGCCATTCTCACAAGCCTGGGAGTTGGCAAGGTCTTATTTTTCTTACCTTGAGACAGGAGATGCATGTTGTTCAATGTAAAACAGGAGAAAAGCAATCAGCCACTCCTATAAATTCCTGTAAATAAACAGCTTTGCAAATTTAATCTCAGAAAGACAAATTCTTATAGCTTCATCCTCATTCACTGTTGCTCCATTACTAACCTTTACAGAGCAAAGCAAACAATTGGACTCCACTGACCATAGCTCATTAGTTTCAAGCAAGGCCTAGTACAGCTGTGGTTTATGTTCTGGACCCACAGGTCGCAGCGCTTCGTGTTCACCCTCCTATGGATTTATTCTCGGCTGCTGAGGTCATGTCCTAATGACTCCTGCTTTGGAGACACTTTCTCAGCTATCTGTTGTTGGTTGGTCTGTTTTTCTCTTAATTGATGTGTGGCTTCACTTGGTCTAAAGATGAAAATATTCAGTTTATCACCTCCACCGCAATATGCTCTTTTTCCACATATAAGAATAAATACAAAATGGCAGCCCTAAAAGAAAATTAACGTAGAGCAGCGTAATTACAGTAAGAATTGCTAGCAGATGCAGAGAGCTTTTTTTTACTTTTTGTTTGCTGGTGGATGCAGAACTTGCAAAACCATTCTGTTCCAGCAAGGTGAGAGACATCCCCCCCAACCCCCCACCCCCCGCTTTTTTTTTTTTCTTATTTAATTGAGTGATAGATAAAATATTTGAGGTCTTTCAGCTTACATACGAACCACCTGATTATTTTTTTCTCCCTGTACTAAGTAAAACATTTTTCCCTGCCATTGTATGAATGTTATTCAGGAATCTTGCTACTGTTCCTGCCTGTTACTAGTACTAACTGGCACTTATGTAGGATGCAGAACAAAGGCAAAGGTATTATTTTGCCAAAGCTACTGAGCAAGACCAGGAAGAGAGTTTAGGTTTCCTGACTCGTAGTGTCATGCTGTTTACGTTAAATCCCACTGCTTCTCAATGCCCGCCACCTTTGCATTTGTTGTACAGAATGCTGAGAGCTGATAAAATAACTGACTACCATCTCATGTTACATTTAGAGAAAACTCATAAAGCTTTCCTCTATTTTTTGAGACAGAAGCCTTGAAAAGAAGCACAGACGTTAATCTGACTACCCAGATGTGATTATGCCCATGGCAAGGAAGTGTCTTTACCTGTCCTTTTTTCAGTGCTCCTCAATTTGGCTCTAAACATCGCTCAACATACCTGTGCAGTCTCCTCGCTCAGGTGCCTTCTAGGTTTCGGCAGTTTGTAAGCCATTCCCAAAACTGCTTCCAAATTCTTAAAACTATAAAACATAAGCCTTACGTTTTACTCTTTGTTTCCTGTACAATAGCAAGTGAAACAGTATTTGGTATTTCTGAACTTCTGCGATTTCTATATGACTTTGGTCCTTAGGATAATTTTTTTTGAAATAAACAAGTCCTCTACAAACCATAGCGGGCAGCTGGCCAAAAATAATCATAAATGCTTTCTCAGCAGTGTGAAATGTCTGAAATGAAAGACAGATGTGGTACAGTGCCCGGGAAAGAAAAGGATTCTTGACACAATGGCTCCTGCAGAAACACAGCAGAATGATATAAATCATTGGAGTAGTGCACTGCGTAGCTATAAAGTTTACAAGAAGGCAGATTAAGCCATAGAGTTATAGGGCTAGTTTAGAAACTTTGACAAAGACTGTTACCAGAAGCTAAGGTGGACGCATGTAAGGTGGAAAGGACTAGGAAGTAAAATCTGCATCAATACAACTCAAGTTGCAAGGGTATTTGTGGTGGTGTACTTCACGATATGGAAAAGGGGCGGATTGAAAAACGTTGATGGTGAGTAGAGGCTAACAAAGGGAAAATACAAGTCATATTTACATGGCCAAGATTTACAGAATACTTTAACTGAAGTTTTAAAGCATCACTGCTGAATCACTGATTTCAACGGGATGGCAAAACTTTTATTTGTTGAAGACTGAAAAATTGTCAACTCTTGTTTTTGGTTAATAGTATACTTTTCAACTAACCAGGGGTGTCATGGTAGATTACAGCCTGCATAAATTATTTGTGAACAGAAGCAAGTAACGTATTCTTACACCTGAGTTAGTCACTATTACCATCTGTGAAATTTAGTTCCCCAGTTCATCTCATCTCACCCAGTCGAACATGAAGTGAAATTAGAAATAAAAAGATAGGCTTTTATCATTCAGGCATTTGTCTTCCGAAAACATACATAATAATGCTGTTAATGGGGGTAGCAGTTCTTTAATGTTTAAAAGCCCCAGGTACTGACACTGGAGATGTTCTGTACATAAAAGGAACACCCAGAAAAATCTAATTTACTGCCTCAAGACATGTCCATTTTTCTCTTATTTTGTATTACCAATTGGCTTCTACAGAAAAGGTTTTTGGATCACTGTTGCATTAAAAAGTTTGTGTACTCAGTTTTGTCATTCTCATTTAAGCTTGCAATACGGGAAAAATAGCAAAATTCATATTAATACTTTCCTAAAAACCACCTCCCCCGCTTTCTTTTGGTAATGAAACACTTCAGTGAATGTAAATTTCTGGGTCTGGATAACCTATGCTTTCTCATCTCAGAAGTTCATTTTTTCAATGGAAAGGAAAAACAGTGAATTATTTTTACAATGACTCTATATAACTGAAAAGAAATGAGTCAAAGAATGGATGAAAACTAATCATCAGGCTTATAACTCAGAATAATCCTGGCTGAGAAAAGACTTCTTCATTAATTATACCTGGTCTTGCTTCTGTGAAGTTTTAATGAAAAGAAAAAGCTGGCTAAAACTACGAAGGTTTTTGTTTAATTCTGCATCTCTGTTATTTTCATTTGATTTATGCTTGTGGCCTTAATTGGGAAGCCACTGATGATCTGAAAGCAAATATACGACTATGCCTACATTAGAAAGCAGGTTAGCTCAGTAGGAGCATAGCATTAGATGAAAGCAGTTAATGCTGGAGCCCCAATATCATACGCAATTTGCACATTTTACTTTAGACTGCGTTTAGCCTGGTCTGCAAAATTGAATGTCCTCACCCTGTATATAATTTGAAACTGTCCTGAGCCCATATCACTGGTTAAAACCCATTAGGGTTTGTAGTGCATTACATCTGCACCTGAATCGGGGCTTCCTGTTTAATTTCATCTGAAAGAAACCCAGTTCTCTGGTGCCAAAATTGCTCTGCAAAATGGTCCAAAATGCTAATGCAGACAGAACTTGTGCCAGCCAACAATATGTATACTTTTTTCTTATCTTTCTGCAAGTATCATGTTAACTGGAAAACTTCACAAGCTTCTAGTTTAAATTTACAAAACCAAAGATATTTCAAATGATGTCCTTTTCTGAATACATCTTGAACAAGCAGTATTATGCATAGATTTTCTATGCATAAATCATAGGACAAAATCATATTGCCTCAATATCATAACTGAAGGGTGGATTCATTTAGTACATAACGACACATAGTGCAGGGGTTGGTATTAACAATCAGTGCAATAGAGCTCCAGAAATTCACTTTAAATGCACATAGAACAAGTTATTTATGGAGTGACTGAGAGAATTTTGAATGCAGTGTGAGACTGCATATTGTAATTTTCCATACAGGTTATTTGGTTCTTGATATTACAGCAATCTAAATATTTTCATTATTGTGCTGACTTTTTTTTGTTCAAATAGTGGATATTCTCTTACATCTTTAAAAAGATTTAGTAGATGATATTAAGTGGTGGCCACTTTTATTTGTACGCCTACACCTACTAATATATTTCTAAATTCTCCAAGTGTGGAATCATCAGTATCAACCTTTTAAATCTATGTCATGTATATTTGTGCCTTTAAATATGTCTCCCTTCACTGAAGGGTGAGATATGTATCTTGACAAAAACAGCAGAGACACATGCTATGTAACTAAAGAGCCGTTTTCTATTTTATGTGAAAAAGACTTAGATACACTGCAAGGTCTTGCATCACATCAATTCTCATTTAAATAAACTGCAGTTACAGGCTTCAGCATTTCACAGAATCAAGGCAACCCTTTTAGAAAGTGCTTCCCTTAATGGTTTAAGTAGTTCCCAGTTTCACACTATGGTGTCTATTTTTTTGGTATATTTAAGCCAAACACATGTAAGTATCTGCAGGTGTCCTTTATTTTTTGAGTCAAGCTCTTTCTGTACAGCCTGAAGGGTATCACGAAG
This sequence comes from Sagittarius serpentarius, assembly GCA_034782735.1. Lineage (NCBI taxonomy): Eukaryota > Metazoa > Chordata > Aves > Accipitriformes > Sagittariidae > Sagittarius > Sagittarius serpentarius. The sequence goes on from JAVKLA010000058.1 coordinate 13,000,239, forward strand.
CCTGTTTTGCTTTTCCATTTAAGTGCTTATTTAAAAAAAACCAAAACAAACGCTAATTTAATGACCAGATAAACGGCCCCAGTGATAAAAACTGTTTACCAAATTAAAATATAGTTCATTTCTGTTAGGACATGCTATACATTAAAAAAAATCAGTGTTCATTTAAGAAACACCAGCACAGTTTGGGATATAGGAGATGTCCATGTTGCCTATAAGATGTAGCCATTGAACTGGGACACAAAGCGCATGTGCCTGGCAAGGGTTGTTTTTAATGGATAAAGCTTGTCTTTTCAAATCAATAGACACTTCTGCAAGCTTTCATTCTAGACTATAGATTTTTCTATATGCTGTTAACTGTAACCAATAAATCTAAACATATATTTACTCTACATGCTCTACCACAGTGTTTTTAGGAGAACACATGAGTTCTAACAGCTGTACGAATAGGCAATAAACCAGGACCCTTTTGGAAACAAATCATTTTTCCTTTTCTTAAAAAATACAACATGCTGCCAAGATACATGAAGAAATAGGGGATCAATATAAGGTATTAATCTCTTCAGAATTACAATTATATGCCATCCTTTAAACACATGTCTAGAGCTAGTGAATTATTGTATTTGAAGTCAAACTGCAGATTAAACTTGGAGAATGCAGAGGGAAGCAGCCAAAGAGAGGGAGAGAAATGAATCTGTATAAGGGGGAGGGGAGTGACATTTTGATTTGACACATTAGCGTCTTTATATTACTGTTCTGCCAGTAAAGAGCCTCTCTGGAGGTGTATGAAAGATTTTGCACATAAAACTAAACTGGCAAAATAATCTTCTTTGCTGTGTAGATTAATGTTAGGAAATTTTCCTTTGCTTGTCTAGGGCAGTTCTGATTCTCTCTGCATACATTTAAAACATCTTTTTATTTTTCCCATCTTCCCCAGGTTTGGGTTCCTAAAATGTACTAGTCACTATGGGAGGGAGAAAAACAGTCACAGCTTTGCACCTCATTTTTTCTCTAATTGAAGTACCTTCCACACTTGTCACAACCTCAGAACAGAAGGCGCAGGGAGGTAGAGGAGCCTTCAGGTGGCAAGCAGGCACATGAAAATGAAATAAATCGAAGTTCCAAAGACACAAGTGAGAACAAACTATTATTTAAAAGACTTGTTTTCTCACGGCTGTATTTCTATCCAGCCCCAGAATCACCCTCTTCTCCCTATCTATACATCTACTTATCATTGTCTTGGCAACATTTTCATTATACATTATGCCACGTCTTGGGTCCTTCCCTGTCCTAATTTGCTCTTTCATTGACCCTCAAATCCAATGTCCAAGCATCCCTGCTTTCACTGGGTACCTGTTCCTGCCTTAGAATATTTTATGATTATCCATTGAACTCTAGACCCAGATCCCTTTGGTGGTATTCCTGTTTCTTCAGAGATCAAATTTAACATCAATCTTCCTTCCACTCCCCACTTGCTCAGTTTCCCAGTTGTAGCTGCAATTGTGATGGCAAGTGTTGGTTGTCCTTCAGCCAGGCAGTGAAAAAGGCAAAAAACCGAAGATCTGTCTTAACTCTCTGAACTCTTTTGACTTTGCCACTCCCTGCTCTACAATTTGAACATATGAATCTGATGAACCAGAAGAGAAGCTGAAAAAAAATCAGATTACAGAAAGTATTTTCTGGATTGAGAAATACCAGTTTGTTTGCACAACTAGTTACTGCTGTGAAGAATATAAAACCCAAGTACAGGCAGATTTGCTACTTTAAAGACAAGTGCAAGCCAACACAAGGTTAAATCCCTTTCATGTCTTTGCTTCCCTTTTCTTAGAATTAGCCACTGTAATTCTGTATGAGGGTTATTTTCTTAATTTGTTTGTGTAAAATGCAAATCAGAACCTCTTTAATCTTGATAAATTCTCAGCCTTAATGACTTGCAGCAGCAATGAGTTCCATAGTCTATTGAAAAATACCCTGAGCAGATATTTCTACTTACCAATTTATAACTTGCCATCTCCTTTTCCTTGCATTTTCGTCCTTCCTCCCTGAAGTAGGAGTAAAGTTAATTTAAAATTGTTTAAAGTGTAAGAGTAATCTAAATTTTTTTCCCCGGTGCATATCTTCTGTGCTTCAACAGTACTGCACCTAACGATGGCCTCTGTGAGCTCAGTGCCTGGTCTCCCTGAAGTTGCTCACAGTCCTCTCTGCTCCTCTGTAACCTACATAATTTCTACAACCTGCTTACTTTGCTACTCCAAACCACGACTATGCCAGAAAACATTGATCTCAGGATGGAATTTTGAGGCACTCTGTTTTCCCAAAGCCGAAACTGACAGTTTAATTCTAGTCTTTCTCTTCTCTTAGACAATTTTGATCCCCAGTAATGCTTTAGTTCACAAATACTTACTTACCTTACTAATTTCCTGTGCAGGACCTTGTCAGGGGACTGAATAAGCTGCCTGCTATCTATTACTTTGGTGACACCCGCTGAATTTTAGCACATCAGTGAGACTCTTCCGAAAACTCTGCAGGCTAGGCTTTATCACATCCTGGTCTTTCAGGTGTTTTATTGTTTTACTTTCCTGATACAGACACAATGTTTATTCATCTGTAACTTCTTGCATCACTTCTGAAGCCTTTTTAATTAGAGACACAAAATTTGCCACCCTCTAAGTTACTGATATGGTCGGCATTTGTAATTAAAGCCTGTGTACTTTGCTAGCTGCTCAGTCCCCTCAAACTTAAGCTGCTTCTGAATTCTGCAGTGTCTATCATTTAGGCCTGTTGACTTGAAGCTTTTCAATTATTAGTTTCTTTCAGCATCTTTTCTTATGGTAACTCAATCATTAAGAGCTCCTCATCATTGACAGGCAAAGCAAGCCTGACACAGAAAATGCCACTCATTCTCTACAGCAGAGATGCAGAGAAACAACTGCGTTAGAACTATCTGCGTCTTCTTTAATTGCTCTTTTTATTTCCAAGGTCCTATGCCCAACTGAACCAACAACCGCGAATTTGCGGTTTCATACATGTCCATATGCTGAGATCAGGCCTATAATGTCCATTCACCTTGGGTCTTTTCTCTAATGATGCCCATGCAAAGTATGTATTGGTTAGCGTAGTCCCCTCTTAACCTCTTGAGTCGGTACGTTTTTAACCTCAGTGCAAGGGCTTTCTCCAATCGTTTTCCTTGTTCTTCCCAGCTGAACTACAAAATTAGCAGTGTTGCATGAATTGCCACAATCTCCAATGCATTCTTTGAGAAAAACTATACATATTTAACTAAACTGTGATTGCTCTCGTACGTTATATTATAGACATAATAGAAAAATGTGGCATGAATATAAAATTTGTTTTAAACTTACTTCAGGGAAAGAGTAAGCATATTGGTAATACTATGCATGATAAAAAATGTTAATCTTTATTGAATTAAAATTCTGCCACCCATAAATAAATAATTTTTTTTTCGTGAGAGAAAGACAGAATTTTCTAGTCTCATTAATGTAACTTAATAGCTGGCCGAAGGGGAACTGAGCTTTCTCTCAAAAAAATCCCCAAACCCACAAAACAATTCTCACTGCCGGAGTTTTGGATTCCAGACCCTAAACAGAGAGTCTGATTTCTAATTTTAAGATCGAGAGCTCCCACTAAACTCTTCCCAGAAGACGAGCAGGATTGGCCTACTGTTAATATTTACAGGAAAGGAAAAGGCCTATTAGTACATCGTCTAGTAATGTGCAGCAGAAACTCTTGACGGAATGTCACCATCTGTGTCTGTGCCTAAAATGGAGCTTACTTTTGAAGATGTGATTTAAATTATTCTTTTACCGATTAAAGTACCAGAGTGCCAAAGTGATGACAAGCTTTTCCCTGTCATCTTCTTAAAATTATGACAGAGTCTTTTTTCATGTTTTTCCCATCCTCTCTCTAGAAGTTCACAGGAAGTAAATTTTCAAAGTAGTGACATTAATGGGACTCATGCAGTTAAATCCCTGTGCATCACTTTGAAAATTTACTTGCTAGTGTCCTAATGAAAATTTAGGTCCTTGAATATTTAAGATCCTCTCTGGGATATCATGAATGTAGCTCTTATTTTAAAAAATAGGTGGAAGATCTGCCATATATGCATAGTTTGCTGGCATTCATGTAATTGCAATCAAATTGTATTGTCCAATAATACCAGATTAATTTCCATTGTTCCATTCGTATGCTGTTTGACACCTCACCCCCACCCACCTTGATAAGTGCAGATTTTCAGCTGGATTTCACTTCCAGGGTTTAATCTCCCACTTAGAAAGACTGTGAGATAAAGATCAAGAGCATGGAGAAGGAAAGCACTTTAAATGGAACAGTGTATTTGGAATACTGAAAGTTGTTAGTTTCCCTGGGAGCTGCATAGTTACTACCTTCTTCGGTTGGCTTCGAAAATTTCCATCAGCTACTTGCTGGCAGGGGACCTCTTGGATGGATGTTGAGGGTGGGAAGGGAGGGACAGGGACGGGTGGTATGAGACTCTGTGGTAGAAGATTGCTTTAACCCTAAAATACGGCACAGACAGCTACAAAGCTGTGATTACCTCTGGACCTACCTAACATTCATAGCTCTAGATGGGCCCTAATAAATACTCAGAAACAGATCTCCGGCAGGACTACTACAGTGTCTTCCTGCTGCTGAGTATTAATCAAACACTATTAGAAAAGAAAATTCAGATTCACTCTGACATGAATTATCCACACAATCCCTGCCCCTTATTTACTCCACATCTCTGCAAACGATCTCAGGCTCTTGCCTTGTGGTAACTGTCTGCTGGGACAGGGGTCCTGCCCTATCCACACGTGAGAGGGGAAGATGCTCAAAGTTTCTGGGATTATGTCCCCCACACTCCTCCACAGGAGATTGTTAGTACGTGCCTCAGGTTCCTGCTCTTCTGTGCGCGTCTCAAAGCACAAGTCTCTTTTGCTAAACCACCTCCTGCTGCCCTAGAAATTGCAAGTCAGGGTATTTCTACATCAATGTCGTCATGCAGGCAGTTAAAAGTTGCCGTGTCTTCTTCTTGACCTAATTAGTTATTTATTGCTTTTGTGTCTGAAAGACCTTTAGAGCTAATCCTTGGAGAATGAAATGTTTTTATAAAATGATAGTGGCTGAATAGTGGCACCAAAATAAACAAACGACAGAGCATTTGTTCATCTAAGGATTCAGTGGAGGAAGGACCACGAGCATAGCAAGCTATGGCAGCCTGACAGCTTGAATTGTGCCAGTAGCAGAGTTTAAGTCTTCATTGTCTTTATCCTTTGAGAACATAATTAGATCTACCCATTAAAATTATATCTAATAAAGTGGAGGTTTTCATACTAATTATATAAAAGAATGAAGAAATAGCATGTGACTAAGAAACATTGATTTCTGTCTTGTTCCTGAATGACTTATCTCCCTGGAAAACTGTAGTTTTCACAATGCTTAAATTCATTGCTACTGATATAGAAAGGACCTGAGAAGGACAAGGGTAAGCTTAAAAAAGGAGTGAGGGTTGGAGAGAGAAACAGAATCCGAGGAGCACAGTTGGTAAGCCCTCTTTTAAAATATTAAGCTAAGAGCTGCCTATTTTTAGAATTACCACAGCACTATTTCTTTTCTAAAAAGAAACCCAAATCAAGACAGCAACCCTTGATCCACTCCATTTATGTTTCTCCAATTTATAAAACTCTAGTGTGGAACAGTCCTTGTTCTTTTAAAGACTAGGTATCTCTTTCCCAAGATATGCGTGTCTGTATGTATATTTGATTTTATCCCGAGTTTGTTTTCTTCTTCCTTTTGTCAGAAAGTGGCATAATTCAGGTACCTTTTACTGCCTCAAGATTGTTGAAGAAGTTTGTATTTCAAAAGTATAATAGTTCTTGTAATCATTTCTTGTTATTCCTTTAGGAACCTGAAAACATAGCAATCTGATTTCATGCTTTGCTTTAAAGATGCAACATATACCTATTATGTGTTAGCTAAAAGGGAGCAAATATTTTGTGTACGTGTGCATGTAAGAAAAAGATAAACAGAAAGAAAAAAACCTCTAGTATGTGTTGCAGTTCCTCTTTCCTTGTCATGAAAGCAAAATGGCAAAAATAGGAGCATTGTTGCTATGCATCTCATGGTCCTTGCTGATGTCCCCATGGTAACTAGCAGAAGTCATTCGCATTCTGCAGAAGCATCAGGCCGATGCATGCGTGCAGCAGTTCAGAGGGCTAGATGGTCCAGAGGAGATGGTAAATATGGCCAGTTTTGAAAGGACTCGAAAAGGTCACCCTCAGGAAGTTAATAGAAGTGCTATTAATATGTAAACCACACCAAAACAACATTTTTATTTTAAGGATAGTTTGAACTTGCAGTAAGGGGCAAAGCTCTAAAGGTTTGTGGTGGCGTAACATACAGTTTGTGACACAGGTCCTCAAATGCTATCAGGAAGTAAAACTCCCCTGGAAGCAGAGACGCTGATTTTGTCCCACTTTGGGTTTGGTCCTTGTTTTTACTGCATAAAAACTGCATTAAAAAGTTTAATGCTTTCATTCACTGTTGCATGCCTGCTCCCTTCCTCCCCAAAATGTCCTCCTCCCTGTCTTAAAGATTTACAAGATTTACAAATATATTTATTTATAAAAGGCCTGCTTTCATAGGAAATATCACTTTTACCTATATGTGCAATGGCATCTCTTAACTGTCCCACAAGGAAAAAAATTCCCATGCAATGCAAGGAAAATGAAACAAAGCAAATAACAAAAAAGTGCTAAGATGAAAATAACAATTCTGCATGTTGAGGAATTCTGACCTACATTCCACAGACTTTATATGCAGTAGCTTAGATGAGTCCTGAGAAAGACTGAATGTTCTATATGTCTTTTTTTTTTTTCCATTCTGCTTTCTCTTCTCTTGACTATCCTTAATGCTGAAATTCCAATTTCTTTTCTCTTTAAGGTCTTCAGCTCCAACTTCCTATTAGCCTTTAATGATGTTTCTCTCAGAAAATCCCCCAGGAGTCTCTATCTCTGCTAGTTTTAAAAGGGTGAATTTTTGAACCTAGCATACTCCAGAGTACTTTAGTCAGTCTTCACTGTGGAGTATCTGTTAGCATAGAATTACTGGTTTTTCTAAGTGTATGTGTATGTGTGTATATGTATATGAATATATGTGTGTATAAATATATATATCTATCTCACATACTTGCATGCATAGCCTCAAACACAGGTGCACACGCACGCCCACCCCTGGGCCATACTTTATGTCTGCCAGTGGCGTGACACTGCGAGGGTACAAGGCAGTGGGGGGACTCCTCTAGGGTGGGGAAGTGGCCTTTTGTCTGCCTTCACCCTCTGCCAGAGCCTGAGGATGACGAAGGGGGAAATGGCTGTCTGGTTCCCCACCTGGCCTGGGACTCGGCAGCCCTCTCCAGAGCTGCCAGGTACTGCAGGAGGCTGGCGTGTACTTTGGCCGCGCTTAATTCACACTTATATGTCATACCACTATACACGTCAAGATTTCTAAGCCTGCAGATGTATTTCTAGCTCAAGACAAGTGCTAGGCACACCGTGCCGTACCCACCCAAGTCCTGTCATTAGCTGTGTTCATGCACTCATCTGCCTTAACCCTGGCACTTGCAAGCTGCTTGAGGGGTCCAAGGTGTGGTTTTGCCACATCAGTTCAGTCCTTGCTCCGTCTCCGGCGAGTGGCAACGAGAGTGGTGACTACCGCTGGTGATTCATCGCAGGTGATGGTGTGATTTATCATTATAGAAAACCTCCCGCATAAAAGTAACTTGGATGAGAAAGGGACAAAGCCTACACTGCAATGCTTTCATATGAGGAATTAACCTATACTCTCATAGCCCAGAAATACCTATATATTTGGCTAATAAAGCCTGAGGCCACATGCACATAACTCAAGATATGACTATATGACAAATACAGCAAACACAGCAGTTCTTTTCAATATAGTGATATTTGATCATCTGAAATACTCATATAATAGGGATTAAGAAAGAGAGAAATAATTTTTGTAGTCTTTCTCAGGATTAACCATGCCTTAGCATACTGAGCTACCTAAATTCTGCAAAGCAAACTTATTATTCAAGCCCGCTTCCCTGGCTTTAAGATCGCTACGAAAACCAAGTTCACAGAACTATGCATAGCAACTTTGCAGAACTGGGCTGTATCCTGAGCTGCTTTCCTGCAGTGTCCGGAACTTTGATTTGAAGCATTTGTCCAGTTTCACACCTGAGTTCACTCTCTGTGAAATCAGCTCAACTTAGGCTAATGTATTTAGCACCTTACCTGCCTGTAGTTGAGTTGTCTGTGAATGATCAAGTGAAGCGCATTGTTCTGTACAGTCATGTGGAATATATGCACAACAATAACATTATATAAACAATGCATGTTATTTATGACCCTACATTTCTGATTTTGTGGGTATTAGCGTGAAGAAAGAAAAGAATGCATTTTTAATGGATCAAAACCTCCTAAATTATTGCAATTATAGTTCTAAATTTTATATAATACTTTCAATAAAAGCATTTATTTTTGCTACCTGAAATTTGTTGACAGTTAAGGCATTCTTAACATGTACCTGAAGTAAACTAAAAACCACTGTAGGGTAAAGGAATTGATCACGGGCTAGAAAATAAGCGTTCCAGTGCTGTACATGTCTTGGAATGTGTCCTTGGACAAGAAAACACATCTCCATTTTCGTATCTGCCATGTAAGAGAAATAGAGGTTGCCTTGCAGAGATACTATGAGATTTCTTTAGCTAATGTTTACACAGAGCTTTGAACTAATGAAGCATTGCAGTGCAAAGCATTACTTTCAGCCACGGTACTTCAAGGATATAGAAAGGATCAAATATCCTTTTCACTTACACATATTGAAGAGGAGGCCTGATTTTGTTTTGAAGTTCTAACATTCTTTTGGCTTTTTATTTCACTTCAAGGTTGCTTCTTACCTTTTATTGACTACCTACTTTAAATTCCTTTTTCTGTGTCCTCTCCTTTGTTATAAAAATTGATTTGAGAGTTGCGTGCAGCTGCTTAACTGGCTGCTTGGCGGAAGGAGTAATACATCCTAAAAAAGAAGGTTCCTTATTTCAAGAATATCGCATACTGCAAGAATATACGTGTCCACTGTTCAGTTTCTATTACTAGAGTGGCATAGGCTTGGTCAGCATTATCTTGAGTCTACTATGTCATAGTACAGTAAAATTGAAAGGATTTATATCTTAGGTAATGTACAGTGATATGTAGGCAGCTTTACATCGTTTACTGCTTGTAATAAGTAAATCAATGTTTGCTTTAAAAAGGAGCCTGCAAATGTGACTTGTATGCCATTTGTTTTCAAAGTCTGTATTTTAATAATTTGATTTTTTTTCTTTTTGAAAGCAAACAGGAAAATTTAGGAGAGGTAGAGGTTTTTTTATTTCCCAGATAATCCTCCACTCTCATCAAAGAGTGCATTCTACCAGCAGTAATTTCTGCCAGATGAAAGGATAAAGTTTCACCATGTTGTACAGAACAGGCATAGTGAATTTTACTTGCTGCAAAAATATGATTTGGTTTTGTTGTTTTTAATTGTTTCTATTTACTCAAAGGCTACTATTAAATGGTTAAAAAAAATGAAACCTTGTGGAACAATTGTTTTCTGATGGTCCAGGGATGTTTTGTGCAGATTTTTTCTTAGGGGTTTGAATCATGCCTAAAACAGGTTTCACATGTAGCATAAAGTCAGCGGGATCATGAGCTTTTTTCCCAAATTCGTCGTGAATAATTTGATACAGCTATGATGAACAGTTTAAGCAGATTTCCATGAAGACAAATTACTTGCTACTACTACTATGGCACTGGTGTCCTGGCATGACTTCAAGAAGTGCTGAGGACAGATGACACATGATGCATTTCAAATCAGTACATATACCCACTAAAAGGAAGGAGATACAAACTCCCACGGCTGAAAAGGCAGGGGAATCATGGGATCTCTGGAAGTAATTACAATGGTCTGGAAGAAAATACAGGGACAGAAAATGCAAGGACAAGTCTTATGGATGTACAGGATGCTGAAGGGCTCGAATGAAACAGCAGTAAAAAACAGATAATCAAGACACACAAAACCAGCAAAAGTACAGGTTTTCTTTAATCCCTTTCCAAGTAAGGAGCTGTGAGTGCAAGGAACATCAGCAGCCCTGCTGAATACTGCTTGGGCAAAGGCGGAGCTGCTCAGAGCAACAAGAGCAACACAGCGGAAGCGTACCCCAGTGACTGTCCTTTTCCTGGGGCGCTGGCAGCAGCCACATTTTTAACCACACCAAGTTCAGTTCCACAGAACTTCCTTTAGGGAAAAAGGCTGCTGTAAGAAGTCCAGTCTGAGATTAAAGAAGTTCATACCGTAACAAGAAGGAAAAACCCATCTGTGACAGCCTGTGTTACTTCAGACAAAGTCTGGACCATTATGTAGAACCAACTGTACTTGTATTTTTCCTCCCCCAATGACACATTTGACAACAGCGTTTAAGAATGACCTCTCTGTCATTTTTTGCAGAATATACACTTTTAACTAGTAGGAAACATTTCTTACCTTTGCTGTGGCACGTTAATTATTTCAGTAGAAAGCAGTGCCATGATTTTGGGAGTTACACAGCAGAACAGCTGTGCCTATTGAGGAGAGGAATAAGGGCTAAAGACACATTTTTAAAGTAACCTCTAAGATTAGACTGGGCATTAATAGACCGGTTTTTTCTACTGTCTGCATCATTTTGATAGTTCCTAAAACAACAGCTGGTTCTACGTGCTCACATGTTATTTTCATGTTGGTAAGCTTATTCTGCTACAGTACTTTTTACTGCAGAGCATGGAGTTCACACCAGCCCCTTCTGCTTTGCGCAGAAGAACCGATTTGGCAGTGTAATAACTAAAGACCATACTTATTTCATACGAGGTGTGACTACAAAACTTCATCCACTTAAATATTCACAACAACCTCATGGAAGATTTGCTTTTGAAACCTAAAGGGTATCAGGAGGAAGAAAAAAGAACTTTCTCATACATCCTACCAAGCTTCTGTATGGGTATGCTGGGAAATGTCACTGGGCTTTACAACTATTTCGAAAATACTACTGTATTTAGGTGTCGAACACTTGAAAATCCATTTCAGAAAATAAAAATGTGAGACATGGCAGTCTCAGCCTTCTTGAAAAGATGGTAAATGTGAGCTTTCGAAATTTTTTCTTTGTCACGTTTGACTGGGCCTCGTCTTGCCTGGATGTGAAGACAATGAAGTCCTTTCCCACAGATAACAGCAGGAAGTAATCCTTAGTCTACCCAGAGATGTAAGCCTTCACAAACAGCAGGTAAGTCTTCTGAGTTAATAGATCTGAAGGCTGAAGAAAACCACAAAAAAACCATTTGTACCATCTGAAGTTTCATGGCTTTTAAAGCCACGTACAGGAGATTAAGCCATGTACAGGAGTTTTCCCATTCATAATCAGAGGCTTCTGGTCTCAGCCGCAGAACATTTTTATCAGCACTGTGTATTCAACACTTTCTTTCCATAACTAAAATTTTAATTGTAAATATTAGTCCTGTGCAGTTTGATTATCAAGGCCCATGAGAGATTTCTTGAAGGCCCTATTTAATTGAATTCTGCCTTTAAGAGATGTCTTACAGAGCCAGGACGTATTCCTGCAATGCCGCATACCTTCTCTTCATCTCGTCTTTTTCCTTCCCTCCTTGGTTGGGGCACAACTTTGTGGATTCTGGGGCAGGAAACCATGTTGACCAGTGATTTACATCTATACAGTTGCCTGCTTTCATTAGCTATTCAAAGTTATATTCTTATAACTTATGGGGTATTTCAAAAGAAGTGATATTTTTTCTTTCACAGAAAAATGTTACTAAATCAACACTTGGCTAAGTCAGCTTCCCATTATCCTGTCAGTAATACAAATGCATAGGTGTAGAAACCCAATGACTGATAATCTGTAAAATTTCAAACCATTCTTAACAATGATAAAGTTATTTTCTTTAGGTATGTTTCATCAAGTTTACTATTGCTGAAACCTTGGAAGAAAGCGTGGTGTAACTGTTAAGTTACCACTGTGGAATTCACTCTTCCATGTAATGCTTTTCCATTTGTATATTAGCTATATTTAGTGCTTTACTGATCCTTGTATGCTTTTCTTTTGTTCACACAATACAATAAAAATATTGTTAATGACAACTTTTCAGAATCCTTAATGACAGTGACTTACTACAGTACTTTTCATTGCAGTTATCTACATGACTGACTGCTTTTGTAAAGGAACAAATGAAAGTTACCAACTTATGCTGGGAAGTGATTGTAAGCATCAGGTTCAGACACAATGCAAAGCGAAAGGTCTTCTAAAAGAAGAAATTTTTAATTTCAAGAAATGAGAATCTTTTGAATTTATGTATTTTAAGTATGTTAGGTATGCAAGAAGTAGTTTCTTGAAAATGTTGAAAGAGGTTCAAATGTATTGCAGCTATTAATGAGGCAAAATTCAACAAGTAATATGAAGGAAATCTATAACCCGCTTTTCAAATATTTCTGTGAATTAGGTAAAGTATTAAGATCTGTTAATTATAGATTAGGTTTGAGCATGGGTTTTCTTCCTTTAAAAAATAAAATAAAATAAAATGTTTGGATCCCTAACAAGTTTCTTGTGGTAAATTTAAAATAACAAAAAAAAATATTTGCTTTTCTCCTTAATTACCTTTCAAAGCCTTTAAAATTAGTCCACTGATCCCCAAAGTTCCCTGTCAGTAGGCTGAAAACCAACAGGTAATCTTTCTAAATTCAATTTTAGTCTGATGTTTAGCCACCAGGGGCTCCTACTAGAAGTGCGTGACTTATATGTTTGACAAATATATCATCAACAAAAAAAGAAAAAAGCTGTGGGAGGGCAACCAAAAAATGCTAACAACAAAGAATAAACACACTGAATTTAAAGAACTAATTAACTGCTTGTCCTGTGTATTCAGAAAATTCTCATGAATAATAAATATTGATTCATGGATGATCTGCTATCCAAAAAAAGGGAGATACATAATGCATGTTTTTAATAATGAAAAGCTTAGACTCCTAAGTCACAGTACTGCACAGCCCTGTTCACTTTTGGCTTCTCTCTTCTAGCAAATTTAATTCTGTCTGCTCTGAAGCATCTCGGTATTCTTGCTGCCATGGCTTTCAGAATTCAGTGGGCCAATTCTGCCTTTTAAATTGGCAATAAGATTTTATCCAAAGTAAAAAGCAATTTACATATTTCTTACATTTTGGGCAACATTTGAAATTTCGTGAGTCGCCTGAAACAAAATTATTTTATTCTGTAGATTAATCATTCCATACAGTTATGGAAGATTTAAACAAATCCCAGGGGCAACTTACTTTTGTAAACAGTAAATATAAACTTCATATTTTTATAATAGGCAATGTTAGATCTAATGTTTATCCCTTTAAGTAAAGCAAAATAATTTAATTGAATCTTTGCCATCTAGCAACTATACACATAGTATATTGACGTGAGGGAGGAAAGACAAATCCATTTGACACAGAAGTAAAACGAGGCTGTAAGCAGTTCAGGCGGTGTTCAACCCTATTTATTTTTCTGTGTAACCGCATGGCTCCAATGAAGATGTAGTACAGGGAAGAATTGAGGTTTTCTTTTTTTTCTCCAGTCACTTTTTAAATTTGGATTTGCATAACGTATGGCAAGCTTACTACATGGAGAAATACGTTGTCCAAGCTGACACAAAGAAGTGTTCTGAGTCATGAAGAAATCTGAAAAACGGCATGTGTTCTGCTTCCTATAACATTCTCAAAGCAGCTAACCAGAAACAGAATAGCTCTGTACAGAATTAGCTATGTAGTACATAGCTACACTATGTACTGAAGCCTAAAATGAAATTGAATTCTGTTTCTAAGCACAACACTTTCCTTATGCCTATTAAGGCAGCAGTTCCACTTATGGGGATTTCTCGAAAGTTTTCATCTTGTTAACAATTCTTATACACACTAATCTGCAGATATCCACCAAAGCAGCAGTGAACAGCTGGGAACTCCCGGCTTTAAATCTTCTTTCCGTTTAATGTCTGCACTGTTTCAGGGACTGTAATAACGCACTGGAGTTTCAGATCGCTTTAAGAAAAAGATGCTTCAGTCTGTCTTTTGCACTAAATAGATAGTAAATGCTCTTATGTAGAAGGTGGGCAAGTACCTGTCTGTTAATGTCGTCAGTACCCGTTTGTTAATGGTCAAACAAGTACCTGCTTGTTAATGGTCAGTGCAAGAGGCAGGATAAGGGAATGATGGACAGTTTCTGTCACCTGAAGCAAAGACGAGGCTGCACACATGGCAGTGTTGGGGCGGGATGTGGGCTGAACCCCTCTGTGAGCCTTCCTCCCCAGGGCAGCCCCAGCTGAGCTCCCAAAGCTGGCCGGGGCCTCTCACCTTCCAGCGTGGCTTCCACCACAGCTGGTATTGGAGAACAGTACCCACACGCAAAAATGCAACTTATCCCCAAAAGGTGTAGACGTCCAAGGAGAGGGGTCACCTCTAGATATAGTAGTACCTCTTGGTCCTCCACTTCCAATCCTGTTTTAATGTTGTTTCCCCTATAGTAAGCATCTTGCATACTCTGCCCAGGAATCAGGTACGATCCATGAGTAAATAAGAGCTATGAACTCTGAGTGCTTCCAGACAATAAATTATATGTTTGGCATCACAGAAAGAAAGATACAGAACAGCTAGACCTGAGGCAGCGAATATGCACACAGATGTACTCACACTTTCCAGGTGTCACTTTGTGTATTGTATGCAGACTGATCCACCAGCTCTCCCACACGGCGCAACCTGTATCCAAATGGAGACGCGCTGTGTCAACTAGGAAAGGCGTTGTGAGTGAGAAGGAAGAAACCCTTCAGAAACACTGAGAAAGAAGCCTATAAATTAATGTAGCTACAAATTAATGTAAGGTAAAGCTGTGGAGTCTCTCAGAATTAATTTGGGGAGAGAGAGAGGAGTCTAGGAAGAAAAATAAAGTTACATAATTAGTTATATTTAAAAAAGGAAAAGCTATCTACACCCTCAGCAGATGGAAATGCAACTATTTATTTATTCACCTGGATTTCATATCAATTATACTTGGCCTTAATAATAACATATTTATAGTAGTGTTGGTCTGTGCTCATTTGGTTTCAAATATCTTATACCAAATTGCCATGATAGATTAGTTTGCCCTTTGAGCTTCTAATTTTTAATTTAATGGCTATGTAACATATCATGAAAAACAAATATGGCATTGCAGGTTGCTGGGAAAGCTTTCCAAAGGAATTTGTCAGCATAATTTCAAGTTTGCTATACACAGGATCCTGAGTTCTGAGGAAAACAAAGCGGTTGACATTTAGGATTTTGTAATTGGCTTTCATAGCTTAATTTTGTGTATCTTTTGGTTCCAATGTATACAGCAATTGACACTGATTCTAACAAGACCATGGCTGCTTATTAAAATCTGAGGAAATTTTCCAGCCATTCAGAGTGCAAAGAATGATGTCTGCATTACAGTGGCCTTCCCTCCTTTCTAGGTCTGCATTTCTGTGTTCCTGTTAGGAACCACCATATTTTACCTTTAGTGATCACTCTCCGAGGAACACTTTCTTATCTGTGTGTTCTGGCCTGTTCATGAGCAAGAGAAAAAGCAGCTGACTTATAAAATGCGCATGAAATCAGCAATGAAAGAAATGAACGACATTAAAAAATGTCATTGAATTCTATTGTGTAGATTCCTGATTTCCCAATAGGACAGCTTTTTAGTAGCACAAGGTGCACAATAGCAGCTTCCCAGATACTTCTGTCGGAGCGTAAGTTTATCTAGCTCACATCTGTTATGTTGCTGGGATTTTTGCCTAAGAGTTAAGAATGGCACAGATTTTTTTATTACATGAAAGTTGCTGCATAAATAAAAAGCTTGCATGACTTGGTTTAAGATAACTGTTTTCATTTATACTGCATTTTATTCACAATTTACTCTATCTATTCTATCTTTCCAATGGAATAATTTCTTACTAAAAGGAGGGGAAAAAAGTGAAGTGAATTTCATTATTGTACCAAAGAAACATTTCATGAATATATTCAATCTGTGCTAATGGATTTTAACACATTTTTACTATTCTACAATGAACTGCTCATAAAGTTTTTAATTACCAAAGCAGTATCCAAAAATATACTGCAGAGAGGTGCAGTGTTGTAACAAAGATTATTTCTTTATGCATTTAATCTTGGCTCACTAATGCATCTGCAGGTATCTGTGTTTAAATAATATAATACCTAATTCTATAAATATATATGTAATTCAGCTAAATTGCTGTTCCCAAAACAAGTTGCTCACATTATTTTTCAGTTAAAAAAATTAAGAAATAGCATGTAGCTCATATATTCCTGATATTCATCACCCAGTGGTGTGGGATATAGAGCACAGTCAGAGATATGCACAGTGTAACTGCCTGAGATCAAATAATAACTGGAGAATCTAAGGATAAATTCCTGCACCCTTCCCTCGGCAGTGTGCTGTTTGCCCCATAGTGGGCTGTGCATTGCACTGTATGACACAGGGCGTTCACTGAAGTTTATGAGTCATGTGGCATCTATTGAAAAATATTTTCTGTTTATATCATTCAGGCCTCAAGCCATGCCACTTCCAAAGGAACTGCTGATATTCCCTTCCCCTTTATTCTGTAATATCAAAGTTAAAATACTCATTAAATGATGGGAGGAATCCAGGTCTCATTTTCTCTGGGCCATCCAAGAGGAGTTAAAACAACATCCTCTGCAATCTGCGATATGGGTATTTGGGGGTATTGGTCGACAGTCGGCCGAACATGAGCCGGCAGTGTGCCCAGGTGGCCAAGAAGGCCAACAGCATCCTGGCCTGTATCAGGAACAGTGTGGCCA
>JAVKLA010000058.1:13017454-13035451 GCA_034782735.1 Sagittarius serpentarius
AGCTCCCTGAAAGGAGGTTGTAGCGAGGTGGGGGTCGGTCTCTTCTCCCAAGTAACAAGCGATAGGACATGAGGAAACAGCCTCAAGTTGCTCCACGGGAGGTTTAGATTGGATATTAGGAAGAATTTCTTTACTGAGAGGGTCATTAGGCATTGGAATGGGTTTCCCAGGGCAGTGGTGGAGGCCCCATCCCTGGAGGTATTTAAAAGATGTGTAGATGTGGCACTTAGAAACATGGTTTAGTGGTGGACTTGGCAGTGTTAGGTTAACAGTTGGACTCGATGATCTTATAGGTCTTTTCCAAATTAAATGATTCTATAATGCTATGATATACTCACAAGCTGGATCCTGCCCTGACCCGGGCAGCCCTCCCATATGGCCTGTTGGTACCTTCAAAGTATTATGCAGACTCAGCCTCTGATCAGACAGTGCTGGGCCAGTTCTGTGATCTCCTTCCCCAATTCTCATTTGAGAAGGCCCCATATCCCTGTTGCTCCTTGTGTGGGACCGTATTTCTGTCATAGGATTACACTTGGATGGTTCCCTGCCTGCGGCCAGTGTGCTTGTTTGTGTTGGGCCTGGTCAGAAGTGGAATTGTACCTTCCAGGTAAGCTGGCAGGAATTATCCCTGAACAGAGGTTGCTCGCAGTTTGGTTGCGGCATAGAGTGCCCATGACATGATGTGGACTGGTTTTCTCTGTATCACAGGCTATTACAGTTCATCCACTTTCTTCTCCATTAAACCTAATTGTTCATGTTTGATAAAGCATTTCTCACCAAAAAAAAGGTATTATATATTAATCTAAGCACATCAAGAGACCTAGAATTACTCTTTTAAGTAAAATCTTCACAAGCCTCTAGAAAGATAATGCTGGCTGATGGTCTCAAAGATAACCAAGACAGAATCAAGCTAATGTTATTTTAGTTCTTTAGTTAGCTAATGTGTCCTCCACACCTTTGACATTTTGCTTGTTCTGTCTCGAATAATATTTAATAATCTGAGAATGAAAATCAGTGATACAGCTACTGGGGAAATGTGGATCTTGATTTAATGCTTATAAATGGAATATCAAATGTGTTTGGATGTACAACACAGAGCTCCCCACCTCCGTGTAAAGCCGCAAACCTAGGAAACCTCTTCCACAGCCAGGAACAGAGCAGATGCTGAAGAAAGAAGGAGACTCCTTAGAAAAAACAACAGCATCTTGAGAGAAAAGACAGATGAGCTTCTTGCTCCCTTGGGGGGCAGATGGAATTGTTTTCTCATTGTATAAGCCTCCATTTTTAACTGATTCTCCAAAGCAGATGCCTATCTCTGAAGAAACTGAGACACCACACTAATGTTTTTCGTTTCTCCAGCATCTGCAATGAGTCACATGTAGTTTGGCACTCTCAGCTTGAAGATGCAGCAACTTGAAGGCTATCCCCAAGCAGTACACTCAACACTGCGGTTCTCTATATGAGGGAAAATGCCTTCAGGTTTTTCTGTTTCCACAAAATACGGAAACTGTTTTCTTGAGATGATGACAGAAGTCTGCAATACCCAAAACATGAAAATGCAGCTAGATGCATTTTTTGTATTTAAGATAATAATGGCCTAGAGATGATTTAGGAATATGTTTTGTGTATGTGTGTGAATAAAATATCAACAGCAAACTTTTGTTGTGGTGTGACTCCTTTTCAATTGCTATGGCCGATCTCATCTTTGGTTTAGGATTACTTGTGCAAGTCAACGTGCAGGACCAGACTCTGCATCCTCTGACGAGCCAGTGGCAGTAACTGCCAGCTGCATTTGATGCCCAGGAAAGGGTAGGGTTTGTCTGTTCAGCTGATGCACAGTAACAGAGTGGGGCTTATTTAGAATGTAACTGATACTGCTAAACACACCCTTTGCTTGGTTGATTCAGTGCTGTGGCAGTGGCAGGCATGCAGCACATACAGATCACTGGTAAGGAGATGCCATGCGACCATATGGAGATGGCACATACCCAGCGTGTTAGGGGTGCAGCCGAAGTCAAATGCCATGCATGTGTCTGGTATCAGATGGCAGCTCTACTGAGTCACAGGGTACAGGGAGCCACTGCATGAGACACTGAGGAGTGGCTGAAGGCTACTTTCCCCCTCATCAGCTGCACACAGGGACAGAAGGCAGCTGCATTGCTGTGCAGCAGGGACGTGAAGTACTGGTGCAGGGTTTAGGGACTGTGAGACAGCAGCCAGGTTGTCAATGTTAAGTACTTTCCTTTTTAGATGAGAGTCCCCAAGGAAGTTTGGAAACAGGAATTCCAAAATGTAAAGACTTTGAAAATACTGACCCAACCTTTCCTACCAAAAGATGCACCAATGGTTTTGGACGTTTTATGCGTGCAGTACCTGACCAGTGACTGGATCACAACAGTAATGATCCTCCTAGTCTTCAGGAGGGTTAAATGACAAATACGACAGCCCGCTGAAACAGCAAAAGGTCAAACCTAAGCTAACGATAATCATCTAAATGGGACGTTGAATGGAGCTCTGATGTTAATGCTCCTACACTTTTAATAAGTGCCATAGGATTTCTAATTACCACAGAAGCGCCACTTGTTCTTTTACAATGGTTATGACTACAGCAAAACAGTTCCTATTAGCACTATGCCGAGGCAGATGCTCAAAAGTTAATCACAGGCACCTCAACGCCGAAGTCCTCTATTGTGGTCTACTCTTCAAATATGGCAAAGTTCAATTCTGTTAGTTTCTTTCATCACAGCTTAGAAGTAGAACTCATCTAGTGAGTATTCATTGTATAAAAAAGATACTCAGCTTGTATTGATTTCAACTCTTGTTCAGTGACACCGCATTAAGAAACTTCTTGATTTCCATTGGTTTGATGTCATCTTGTACTACAGGATTAATCTGAAACGTGTTAAGTGTTTAGGTCACTTTGATGTAAGCAGCAAAATAAAAAGAGGGTACTCTTACTTAAGGTTTTGTAGTTGTTGCTGTTGTTGCTTGGGCTCTTTTAACTCTGCCATTGCTGAGGTCTGCCATAGCAAAGACTTCTGGTGCTCTGGGTTTCCATGGGAGATATGTTTTATTTGGTACAATAAGAATGAGCAGCACTAGTACAATGCAGGTAACAATAATCCATGGTTTTAAAGAAGGTGGCTTGTTCCCAAAAGGTTTGATTTGGGGACTACATTACCATTAAGAGAGGGATTGTTTCTCTTGTTAATTACAGAATTGTCTGCAGTCTAATGTTTTGCCTATACGTAAAGTTGTCTAAATGCAGTTTTTGTTTACCTTTACTGACTCTTTGTCATGCTAGCTGTTTCCATTATTCTGTAGTTTCATGCTGTTAATGTTTTTATGTAAGCTTGGCTATTTTGGGAGCATGAAAGCAGTGCAGTTCCGGCTCTGTAATTAAGGGGCTTCAGTGACCTCTTTTCTCCCAGCTGCTGCTCATGAGACTGAGAAAAGGACAAGAGCCGCAAACAATACAGAACAAAGCTTCTGTGTATCAAAAACACCAGTCTTCAGGGTTATTTGAATGATAAAGCTGCAATCTCTCTACAAAGCATGGTGCAGCTGAAGGAGAACCTGTGGAGCATTCCATGGTCCCAGAGTGTCCCTCTTGGTAAACCGTGGTCAGAGTTGCAAATATAAATTGGCAGCTCATCTTCCTTGCACTTCCATGTGAATAGGGTCCCCATTCCAGAAGAATGTGGGGAACAATGAAAAATGTGCTGCTGATAATGTTGACATAACACGGTGTGTAATGTCTGTGAGTCAACACTTCTGCTGCACAATGGATTTATTTACATACATTTGCCAACACTGAGCTGCTTTGCCAGGTAGCTCAGGTAAATCTGAATTCCGCTGTAACGAATGTCCATGAATGCGTGCTAACTCCTCATTGATCTGCTTCATATGATTAATCAATATCTCTCTGTTACTGCAGGTGCACTTCTTTGCACCTCCTGGGTTTGCCATTTTATTTTCCAGAATATCTAAAGTAGTCTGAAAGATGAAAGTGGTGAAGTTTTTGGACATTTTCAATTAAGAAAGGAGAAACATGAAGGTAGTCAGTACTTCTGATGTATAGTTTTTGCATAAAATTCAAAATGTCTTTTCCTAAAGTATGTATTTTGTTATATATTACAAATTAGATTATGCTATATTTTATACATGCAGTAAGCCAAATTCAGAGCTCAGTTTGGTATACAGCAAATCTACATTTGGCCTGCATTCATTTCTCAGCATTCTAAAGACATCTAAGATTATTACAAAAGCTCTGAGGAACAAAATAAAAATATTATTAAGCTGCTGCAAAAATCTCTGATGTGACCACATCTGGCATACAAGAAAATACAGACAACAAAGTCAGAAAGTATATAGAGAAGGGCTAAAGAGATGGAGCAAGGGGCAACTTACTAGTTAAGAACTCCACCGTTTGGAGAAATTATGTTTGTAGGAGATATGAGGGAGAGTCATAAAAATATGGCTGATAGGAGAAAGCAGCTATGCAGTCGTTGCTCAGTTAATACAACTTGGTTTTATAATACAGAAACTGGAGAAGTAAACTGAATTACGTTGGAGATCCATTAAAGACAAAAGGAATTTTTCACGCTGTGCATAAGTAAACTGTGGAACAGCTTGCCCAGGATGTCTTGTATGTCAGGAAGATTTGCATACTATAAGTACCTTTGAAAAAATTCTGGGAAGAGAGGTGCTCGTCAACACAAAGAACCACAGCTGGCTCAGATACAAACTGCAAGCTGGGAGAGTACGCTACAAAAGCGTGACCGTATGTTTGCTCTGTTCTGTGCTCCTCCTAGACCAACTGCTCTTACTAGGCACTGTTGGGAGCATGGTACTGGACTAGATGGACCAACCATCCTTGTGTTTAGAGACTGTCTTACAGAAAAATATTATTATACAAATACCGGAGAAGGAGTGCAATAGGTAAGCTGATTCTAAGTCAAAGAGAGTTGTGCGCCATTAGGTTTCTGCAGCCAGTTAGCATATGCCCAGGACTGGATTTCAATGTTTTTACAGTATGATAAAGTATATATTCAAGGGAAAGTAGATGGTAAGACTGCTAGCAAGGACTGAATGAGAAATCAGGCCCTATTACCTGTGTCTTCTGAACTTTTCTCATTTTCATTAGAAAACCTCTACAAAGTCTTTATAAATCGTAAAAGACTGCAAAAATTGGATAGCAGATACATAAATTGGACAGCAGATAAGAACACATCAAAAGAGAAGAGCAGGCAAGATCTGATAACGAAACCAACAATCACCTTGTTCAGTTTGAGGCGGAAAAACGGTGAAGATTCTGAAGGGGAAGACAAAAGCTGAATTGGTGTCAAAGTATTTGTCAGTATTTAGTGTAGAAATAGAAAGACTATAATTGAATTAAAAGCTAAGTTAGTGCTTTCCAATTGATAGCTTATCAGTTTGCAGGAGCTGAAACTGAGGAACAGGTAGAAGAAGAAGGCTGATTAGGATACACGCATGCACGTGCGCACAGACACACACACAATGGGGCAGTAAGTTCAGCATAATGTAACACAGGTTGAAAACCTGCCTGCTACCTAGTAAAATACAGACTTAGGAAAAGATTATTATAATGAGGATTTACAAATACATGTGCCTTCAATTAATTTCCAGTTTATGTTTAAATATGAATAGTGCTTTCTGTTGATATTAAGCACTTAAGAAATTCTGTCCATGGTATGCTAAGTGCAAGCTGGAAAGCCTGGTTTCAGGACTTTTGCTAATTGTTATTATGGGATGTTATATTACTCTGTGTCCAGCTGCTCTTCTAGTTGCTTTTATAAAAATAAGATATATTTTATTACTTCAGGTTGCCTTTTTACGTCTAGCATTTAATATAATCTGCAATATTTATTAGTATAGCACTTATTCATCTCCTAAATGATTAATAAAAATATATTATATTCCTGTTTTGAACTTGGACCACAAGTCTCTTTTGTAGCTATTAACACCTCTGAAATCAATGTGTCGCCAAACGTTTTCAGTGAGGCCACCTTGCAACAGCAGACTTGTCAGTGAAGAGTAATTTGAGATGATCAAGTAAAGATCCTGTCTAATAACTCTATAATAACATACTTACACAGTGGCTGTAATAACTCTAGAGAGGGCATTAAGAATCATGGAGGAAATTACATGTGTTTTTAAAGTTTGTAATTTTAATTACGTTGTTCTGTAATGGACTGCAATGTCTGCAAACCAGCCATTATATACTTTCCATGATGAGAAAGTATATGGAACATTTTGGTAACTGCAAATCTAGGTTTATTTATTTTAGTATTGAAAAATGAAAAAAATAATGAAAAAGAGAATAAATAGAGCTATAATGTTTAGACTAACACTGTCTTCTTAACTAACATCCTTGTGAATGAACATAGTAAATTTGAACAGTACATGTTTTCACCATCTGTGCTCCAATAATGATAGCAGGCACCAAGGGAGAAGAGGGTACTTAAGTATAGCAGGAAACATCAGTCTGCTGGTTTTAGTGTGAGCTGAATTTTTGGCTTTTAGGTGCCTTGGTCTTAATTTATGGTCCATTCCTAATTAAATTGTCTTGCTGACATGATGCTGAAACCTAGCTTCCTGTGCCTCAGCCTTAATTTCTTCACACTTGATTGATAATGAATGTGCTTTACCGTCATATATTGTTTGGGTCTTGTGAAAGACAAACCGCATTACTACAGACTGCTACAGTCTGATTGGACAGATGAGCTGTATTGACTCTGAAGAAATTTGCAGTTAGCATTACCAACTATTATGTCATGCTAGACTTTTATTCTGTTCTAAAGATTTTCATTTACTCTCCTTTTAATCAACCAACACTGAGCAGTGAAAAAAATAATCTATAATCATTCATCAGTGGAGAAAAATGGCAGCAAACAGCATGAACTTATACTTCTAAAATGAGAAATAAAATTTAATTTAATTTTGTGTGCAAGTAATTACTTTTCAGTTCTTGCCACTCTTGAGATAAGTTTCATTTTTGTCACTGCTGCAGGCTGCTTCAGATGCCCTTCCAGCATTTTGGAAAAGGTTAGGATGGAGCAACAGAGGTGCAGGAAGAACTAAATGCTATCTTTTTGTCAGCGGGGGGAGGAGAAATGATGCATGATGAAAAATTATGAGAAGGCAGATTTAAAGTACAGTGTATATCCTGCAAGACAGATAGGTTTCTTAATTTAAAAATATTCATTCAGCAAATGGGAGCTCAGGAATTACTGATTTCAGACATGTTGCAGAGCTTCTAATGAGTTGATACAAGGGTCTGGTCAACACATATGCGTAAACAGCAACGTTTACCCCTATTATATTTGCTTATTATTATCAGCAGAAGATGCTGGCATTATTGACATTGTCATATCCGAAATATGCTGTAACATGAAAGTGGTTTGTAATTTTCTCCAGCTGTCGTGCCTTAGTCCAAAAAGATATGCTGTTAAAGCCAATCTTTAATACCTTGATGACTCCAAAATACAAAAAAAAAAACCAAAAACACAAACCAAAACTGAAAAAAACCTCAAAAATTGTGCAGTTGGGAAATAAAAAAAAAAATCAAAGTATGTTTTTCAACATAATCCATATCTTACAAGCAGTTTTATCCAAAGAACTTGATGCTGCAATTGCTTTACTAATACATGTTGTATTACCAAAGAAAAATGTAAATGATGAGGACTCTAATGGCAAAGTATTCCCTGTGTATATATGTCTGAAAGAAGACTGTCCACAAAACTTTAATTCTGCTCCCTTATGATTACCTCAGCATTATGATATAACCTTTAGTTTTATGATTGCACACTACTTATTGTTGTACATAATGTTTGCATTTAGAGAGTGTGAATGAAATTTCTACAATAGAATTCATTCCAGCATTTCCTCATTTTTTAATTTATGTCCTTGCAATAACAATGATTTCCTTTGGAGTCACTTGGGTGTGTCTGTGTATGTTTGTGTATATACATGCATTATTTACTAAGTCTGGTAAAATGAAGCAAACAAGAACTCCATTGTGCCGTTTTCTTGTCATTCACACAGGTCATCTGCAAATGTGAAGCCCATACCATACAAGCTAACCAAACAATAGCTTTCAGAATTTTTCATTCCCTATGTGGAGCAGAACTGGGAAAGCGACAGTGCTTTTGGTTTTCTCAGTTATTTGTTATCAGGAGAGATGCGATTGAAGGGTTTTGAGGTTGGCTTTGGGCAAGGATGGATGCTCATCCTAGTCACTGTTGATTTCTGCCTTGCCTTTGCCCAGCTCAGTATATTCTCATTTGTCTTCCACTTTTGGATTCCTAATCTGGGGCCATTTCTTCACCCATCCATGTCTAAACTCTATGCCTCTAGCATCTCAGCACAATTATGTGGACTTCCTTCACTTCACTCCCTTAAGGCAATTTACCTTACAACCCCATGGTCTTAGGGTATTTGAGCCTTTAGCTCAGCTCCTGTATCTTTAGCTGGAAACGCAGGTCCTGTTGCTGGTAGCATTCATCTACACAGTTTTATTGCACACAGTATAAGAAGCAGGTATCGCTGAAGGACAGTAACTCCATGTTTGTAGTTACTCCATGGGACACTTATAAAAGGCAACACATAGAAGTCCCAAGATGTGGGTGAGGTTGCTACCGCTGCTACCAGGTCTCCATTTGTCCTACCTTCAAGGGTACTATGAATGTTCAACACAACGTGGTTGGGAAACCTCTGGCTTTGATTAACCCTGTGGTTGAAGATAGATCTGCTTATGTTTGCTGGAGATGTGCTAGAATAGAAGCTGTTTTCTTCTTAATGGAGAATTGCCTATTATGATGTTGTCCCAGATTTAAACATGGTCTCTGATGTTTCTTCATTTCACCCATTTTATAGCAAGGAAGAACAGAGTCAATGCAGTTGAGACTGCTTCTCACAGGCCAACTTGTGCTATGACTTACCAGGTTAGGAAACGACAATGTTTCTTCCAACAAAAATGTTGGTAATGGCGTAGGTGTCTAAATGAGTAAGCAAGGAAAAAAAAACCAAACTCCCCCCAAAACACCCGTGCTTAAACAAAATGATGACACGTTATGCCTAGAATAAGGCAGCTGTAAAGCAGTCAGAGAAGAGAGGCTCTGCTCAACGCCCTGGCCTGCTCTGTAAACTTGGCAAAATTATCATCTTTGTTGCTTTTGTTATCTATTTGAATGAGAAAGTATTTAAGCTGTTCTGTCAGTTTTGCTGTTTGCACAAAGCCTGCCACAATAAAAGAATGAACTTAGAAGGGGCCCTCTAGAAATAATGAAGGTAGAATAAACGTCATCAGGGTCCAGTAAATTCTGCTTTATAGCAGCGAGCTTCTTCACAGCTTTCAGACATTGCTTCCTTTGCCCCCTGCAGTCATAACTAGTTTTCTTCTTTTGCAGCCTCCTAGATGCTCAGGAAATTCTTAGTGTCATAGACCACCCCCTAAATGCCACTGATGAACAGGAATCAGAGTTTTCTTGATAATTCTCACTTTTTTTTTTCCAAGTAAGTTACTGGAATTGCTCAGGCATGCTCCGGTACTGTATTGAGTTTGAAGCAGCTAGTGTTTCAGGAAACACATTTAAAACCAGATAACCTATGTTTTAGTATAATTAGGATTTGCAGTCATGCAAACTTTGAGAGTTGCCCTTTTTTCAAAAACAGTAGAATTTGGCTACTGATGAGTATCATCCTTTTTTTTTTTAAAGAGCTTTAAATGTTTCTTTCACTTCAGACTGCACTATAACTTAAGCCTGTAGACTATAATGTAAGTTTCTGGACTGCTTTCCATTTTGTTTTTATTGTAAGTCTTAGAAAAAATGGTCAAGAGCAGCTTTTTTTTTTTGCATGCTAGGATGCACACCAAGCCAAGATTAAAAAGTTTAAGAGGAGCAAGTATTTCAAACTATCAGAATAATGAAAGAAGATTGAGAAAAAAATTGTTCCTGCTACTAAATTAAGAAAAAAAATGGCTTCCACATAGCTTGTAAATGATCTTGTAGCTGCTGCTAATTTCCCTCTTAACTGTGAAGTCCATCGTTGCTGAAGAGGGAAAGAAAATTGTAACAGTGTTTAGCCAGAGCAAATGAAAACACAGGTTGGATAGTTGTTATGCATGTACAACAAGTAGACAGGGAATTGTCAGAGAATGATGGTCTAAAATATATTTGTGAATCTTCTGAAACTATAAGTTATATGAATACCTACATATTCTCTATGTGGAACAAATTTTAAAATAACTCTGTCTTGCCTATAAAATTTGAGTTGTTGCCTCTAACTGAAAGCGTTCTCTTCGGCTACAGATTATGCTCCCAGTATCAATATGGAAAGAGCTTTCCTATGTGCCTTAGGAATTCAGAAAATGAACAGTACTTAAGAAGTGACAAATCTGCTGACATTACAGCTCGAGACACCTTAACTACGGCTACTGCTCTGCTGTTAACAAATTTTCAGCATGATACTTCTGCCTTTTTTTCTATGACCGGTCATTTCCAAGGTGAAAGGGCTCTTCACAGGATTTCCAGATAGAGATGAATGATTCTGAATGGAGGCTCCTAGCTTGTGAGAACGGGAACAATCCTCTTCAAAACACAAAGTTTCTCCAAAAGTGAGCTTGGAAGAAACCATGGAGTTGGACATGGCTATGACAGTGTTTATAAAATGAGGAAAGCAGACCTACCTTTCTTCACAAGATGGGGTAAGATATCTTGTATAAAATCCTATCAGTAAGTATCAGGGAGGACATTATGAGCAATTCTTACTATCACTGTTCAAGGATAACTTTTTTTTTTAAGGTTGTAGGGTCTGCTTCTGGTTTTTGATTATTTCTTTAAAGAGTACTGTAAAGAATAAAAACAATTTGGCAAGATCAAAGAATCCCAGATGCTACTATTGTAAAAAGCACAGCAACTGATCAAAGAGTACCCCAATGAATTCAAACACAGATTACAGGCAAAATGAGAACAAGAAAGAACCACTCTCCTATTTTATTGTTAGCTTTTAGTGTAGTTTAGATAATTACAGAAACTGATACAAGAACATAACAAAGGCTGCTACATTCTGTCCATAAAAACTAATTGAACTCAGTAAAATTTTGTTGTGTTTAACCCCAACACCAGAGGTGTGAATTCTGTAATGAAGCATTTGCTAACATTTTCCATTTGACATAAAATTCTGTAATATAAGCAATAATGTCACCTAACATGAAGTGGTTTTAATTAGTGAACATGACTATTCCTGAACTTAATTATAATCTAACAAAGAATATGTACACAGGAAAAATTATATCGGAGTATAAAGTTTAATTGAAAATCATAAAAATATAACTTAATTTAAATTGTAATCTAAGGCTGTTATTTTCTTATCTAAAAAATGAACAGTTTGATTCTCTGAAAAATTAAAGTTTGCCATGTCATCATAGTCAGGGATCTGAAAAAAGGTTAGCTTAGAATTTTCTATTATTGATATATTCTCATGGAAAATCCCATTTCTGACAATTAAAAAATAGGTTGAAAAATTTGGTTTAACTGATCGAACGAAACAGTATCAGGAAAATAAAAGTTTATACCTCATTAATTGAGTCTTTTGCTTTATTCCATGTGGAAAAAAAGAAGTATATATTTTACATTGCTTTAAAAAATACATTAATCCCCTTTCTTAGGACTTTGTCTCTGATGAGTTTCAATACAGGTCTTTTGAACTGGCATCTCTGTGGAAATATGTACTGCATAATATGCTGAATATTGTAACATCCCACCAAACCTCCCCCAGATAAGTGACCAAGCCTGTTTACTTGGAAATAATTCTTTCAGGGAGCACACCCACAAGAAAACAGAAAATACAGACTTACAAGATCTATTAGGCAAGATAAAGGCTCATTTGACCTTAAGTAGAGCATTTATTTTGACATATTTGTCAGTGTTCATTCATAATCTAAAGTTTTTAATTCCTTAACATATTTTTATAATGCCATCCTCTTTAGCAGTATGAATTTTGTCTGGAATTATTTTTATTAGTTTATACATGACAAAATTGATCTAGATAGTAATCTACAAACAACAACAAAAAAATTGGATTTGGTCCCCTTGTTTTCACAGTCTAGATAGGATGGGCTACATGGAAATGAAGTAACACCACTGCTAATCACGATGTGTAATGACACATCTCGTGTTATAAAAGGTACTAGCCAACAGCTTCCTTTCTAAGATTTGGTTTTCAGCTTTTTGTAACTGAAGTGGGTTGACCCCAGATGGCAGCTAAGGCCCCACCTAGTCACTCATTTGCTGCCCCCTCTCAGTGGGATGGGGGAGAGAATCAGAAGGGTAAAAGCAAGAATAAACTCATGGGTCAAGATAAAGACAGTTTAATAAGTCAAGGGAAAAAAACAAAAACAAAAAAATCCACAAGTGATGCAAAGGCAATCACTCACCACCGCCCACTAGCAGACCGATGCCCAACCAGTCTTTGAGCAACAGCTACCTTGGAAAAACTCCCCCCACCAGAGAAGGCCTTGATGCTGTGCAAGCACTGTTCAGCAATAGCTAAAGCATTGGTGCGTTATCAACACTGTTTTGGTCACAGATCTAAAACACAGCACCATATGGGCTGCTACAAAGAAAATTAACTCCATCTCAACCAGACCCAGTACAATCTTCACCCCTTCTTATTCCATGCCATTTGCATCATGCTCATGTCCTACAATATTCAACGAATACTTATCAACGACCACCACACCCTTCCCTGTCCTTTGACATATACACAGTTAACTTTCCCTCAGGCTACTGTTCAGTTCATTTAGTCCATTACTTGGGCTCCATCTGTTGCAATGATCATTCAGGACAGGAGGCACCGTATGTTGTGTTGGATTGTTGGGTTTCAAAACCAGCTCAGGTTGGATCACTGCTGCACTTGCCTGGTTCCTTGTGACGTTCGTCCTCCATTGGTTCAGGTAGCTCCTGCTGTAGTACTCTTGACATGCAACTATGACATCATGCAACTGAAATCATGGGTTATTTTCACCCAGGGATAAATCTCTTTGAGATACACCTCAGAGTTCCCCAGCCTGCTGCATTACCCACCAAGTGCACCCAGGTTCCTGAGTAAAAGCAATCCCATTAGTTTGCCTTTTTCCTGAGGAAGGAGTAACCCACAGTCTTTCCCAGGCAGTTCCGGTCATCTGGAACCAGGGAGTCTCGGTTGGTGTGATGTTGCTGCTGGTGCACCATCATGGTAGCAATGAGCACCTGCTGATCTTTGACACATAGCAACCCCACGGCAGAAGGATCCTCTGAGACGCCAGGCAAGGCAGACCACTGTTTAATCTACACCCACAGCAGCTACACCAAAAGACCACTGGTACCCTTTTGGGTCCGTGGAGTACCTTTTCCTGATGTAGTCTATGTCAAGGATACACAGAGCCTCTTGGCCAGTCACAATAGGATGATTTGCCGCTCATTCCCTGTAGGCTTAGCTCAGCCTCCACCACAGTCAACTGTTGCGATCCCCCTGTCACTCCAAAAATCAAGATATGTTTGCCCCCTTTTACCCCATGGCATTAGGATACACTGTGTGCTGGTGTCCATCAGGGCGCTATAATCATGTGGGTCTGATATGCCATCGAATCCATACAATCCAATAAACCTTGTTGTCCCTTCCCTCCACTTGGCCAGAGGCAGGACCCTTCTATTCCTGTCAGAGCATCCGTTACCTGACTCCCATAGTTACAAATGAGAAGTCCCTTAAGGGTGCTGCGCAGAGGCTCAGTAAGCACAGACCAGGACCCAGCACAGTGCAAGAAGTTGTGCCTCCTTGGCAGAGGCAAGGCATTCTTTTGTCAAGTGCTGCATCGATTCAACAGGACTGCACGCCCGTTCAGCTGCAAAGTCCCAGACTGTCGGAAGTGAAAATTGTTCTAGGTACCTGTCCAAATTCTCCCAAGCACCTTGCCACCCATGACTCAGCTGACTCAGGGCACATCCCTGTGTGGCATTGCCAACCAATTGGTTAACCGTACAAAAAGGCAAAATCAGATTCCCGACACACACCATTATGAGCATTCTGGGATATTCAAGAAACTGAATAGCCATTGTAACATGGCAGAAAACATCTACATCAGGAGAAGGGGGAGGTGCCATTCCTCATTTTCCCACAAGGTGGTTCCTGGAGGAAAAGAGGAGAAACACGTTAATTGTACATGTAATTGTACTGGGACAGCAGCAATGCAGGGTCCAAATACCAGATTAGGCTCAAGGCCAGTGCTTTTATCATAGCTCTCCCAGGCAAAACAAAACAAAGTGATAAACAGCATAGCAAGCTGCAGAAGCCATTAACAAGCCCTGAAGTTTGATGTACAGCAAGAAAGGGAGCACACCACAAAGCAGGTGAGGGAACAAACAAACCAGTATCAAAAACAAACAAGTCAACATTGCAATCAGCAACAGCAAGTAACAAATTGCCAAGTAACAGCTGAACAGGTATAACAACTTTAAATTCAGTCTAGCACACTCTGATCAAATCTATTGTTATCATGAACCCCTCATGCCCCACCCTGGGTGCCAAAAAGGACTGTGGTGGGTTGACCCCAACCAGCAGCTAAGCCCCCATCCAGTCATTTGTTCACTTCATCACAGCAGC
Source organism: Sagittarius serpentarius (assembly GCA_034782735.1). Taxonomy (NCBI): domain Eukaryota; kingdom Metazoa; phylum Chordata; class Aves; order Accipitriformes; family Sagittariidae; genus Sagittarius; species Sagittarius serpentarius. The sequence continues at coordinate 13,032,119 of JAVKLA010000058.1, forward strand.
ATGGGAGAGAGAATCAGAAGGGCAATAAGAAGAAAAACTCGTGGATCAATATAAAGACAGTTTAATGAGTCAAGGGAAGGAGAAAAAACGAAAAACAGAACAAAACCTCAAGTGATGCAAAGGCAATTGCTCACCACCTCCCACCTGCAGACCAATGCCAGTCTCCAAGCAACAGCTACCTTGGAAAAACTACACTTCCCTCCATCCAGTTTTATTGCTGAGCAAGAGTCATACTGTATGGGATATCCCTTTCGTCAGTTTGGGTCAGCTTTCCCAGCTGTGTCCTCTCCCAACTTCTCGTGCACACCCAGCCTATGCGCTGGCGGGGCAGTGTGAGAAATAGAAAAGACCTTGACACCATGCAAGCACTGCTCACCAATAGCTAAAACATCCCTGTGTTATCAACACAGGGTTTATTGGTCACAGATTTAAAACACAGCAACATACAGGTTGCTATGAAGAAAATTAACTCAATGCCAACCAGACCCAATAAAGTAATATTACCTGAAATGTTCTGTTAATCAGCCTCTGTCCAAAGGTGGATTTTTTTTCTTCAGAATTCAGAAAAATCATTATAAATATGTAAGTCTTTGATGAAGGTAAGTCTTTCAGTGAAAAAAAAGTAAAGTAGATGCTGTTTTTCCCTCAAATAACCAGTGTCTTGTAGAAAATTTCTTTGCATTGAAGAAAGGAGATCAAATCTGGGTTACTACAGATAGGATTGTGACATACCAGGGAGAAGAGAACCTCTGAAGAACTGCTAACAAATGATACAATTAAATTACATTTGCAGCTACCAAAGAACAGCAAATGAGTGTAGATCATATATTCCATGTCGACAAAACAGAGAGAGGATTTGGACAAGGCAGAAGAATGGTCAAGGACAGCAAACATAAAAGAGAGAATTAATGGCCATTATGAGAATAATGTTGCTGGGGGCAGGGAGGCAAAGTTTGTGAAAATCAGACTTGCAAAGCATCCAGAACAACAAATTCAGGAAAGCAAACTGGCACTGTGTTCAATACATTTCATGATGGAAAAGGGTAGGAAGAACAAGGAGAAGCAGGGTAATTGCATAATAATTTTTTTGAACAAGAAAACAGTGATATATTAAGATGCAGAGGAATAGAAGCCAAATTATTAGGGAAATTTTTGAAGCACAATAAAAACAGGGCAATAATTTGAACCAGAGAAGCAAAAAGATAGGAGTAGGTAGGATGGCAGATCCATCTCAAGGAATTAAAGGACTGTTTGATTGGGAATGTCTCAAATTAAATGTATGTCTGCTATTAAAAAGGTGATAGAAAAACTGAAGGATGTTCCACCTGTTAAACTGTTGTTTGGTTTTTTTACATGTTACTGTCCTGGGTTTTGTCAGTGCTGGCTACAGGGAAGCTCAATGGTGGACGACAGCTGATGTTTCTCAACATGGCTTTCACACTGTTACTGATTGTACCAGCAACTGCAATACACATTTTTCTTTATTTTTTTAAACACATGCATAGGCATTTTATGGTTTCAAGAGTAATGGACTGTCTCATATGTGTATGTATTTCACTACCCTTTAAGGAATGATCAAATGCAACTGAGATCACATCCTTCCACTTTTATTTTTAGGAAAGATGTCTCATACGCATCAGTCCAGGCGGGAAAGTGTGTAGAAGTCCATTAAGAAAGCATAAGTCACTCCTGAGAACCTATTATCCCGTCAGAAGTTTATCCCAATACTCTTCATTATGGCCCAGCGTTTGATCCCTGTTCCTCTATCTGAGTAACTACTTCAGTAAGTAATTCCATTCGTCTGGCTGGAATCCCATTTAACCATGCTCCTGACTCACTTGTGAGCCTAACTGCTTACCACTGATAGCAGAGGATTTAGCATTTGAGCTCACATGTCAAACAGATATTTAACTGCTTAACTTTTGTCTTCTTACACATTATGAAATAACTCCCAGAAGAAAATGTTTCACATGGTAAAGACGTCAGGCAAGAAGAGAAGTCAAGAACACAAGATCAATTAAAATAAAAACTCTCAAAAATAGTTTTTGTTTTAAAGATAAATTGAGCAATAATGAAGTTGACCTTCAATAAATCAAGAAAATTGTATTCAAGCAGCTTAGCTAGAAAGATATCAACAGACTAGTAAGCTAATTCTAACCTGTGAGGAAAATCATAGGGAGGGAACTGTGACAGTCTTTGGTAAAATGTCCTTTTATTCACTTTTGATTAACTAAAGCTAGCAAAACAAATTTCCATCTAAACTAGGTGTTGAGAAAAATTCACCTTAGAAGAAAATCTGAAAAAGTAAAAAAAAAAAAAATATTGCTGAAAACTGAATAAGCAAAAGCAAATACTCAAATACTCCTGTCTGGAAAAAACAGTATGACAGCCTAAGTTGTAGTCTGAGTACCTACAAGTCCCAGTTTTCCTTCCCAGAATGACCTCATGTACTATGGCTCTAAGTTTTCCCCGATAGCTCAAAAGAGGATCTCCAGGTGTGATGCCAGCAATATATCCAGGATTCATTCATCCCTCATAGATACCCGTTGATTAAATCAACTTTGGGGTTGTTAACATCACTGGATCAGAGATCTAGTTTGATATGCCAAGAAAATCCAAAACAAGTGTTAAAAACATTTCTTTGGCTCAGTATGGCTGCACAAAATCCTCTCAGACAACATCTACAAATCCAGCCTTACATTTCTGTTCCCAAGTTACTAATGACAACAGAAAGCTGATGCTGCCGTAGGCAGAGAAAAAGACTCTTCTTCTCAGTAGCTACTGCTCTGACCCATGAAGCTGCTACTACCTGGGTGTCTAACACATATCCTCCAGGGACTCTTGTTGGGAACATGTTACATTTCCCAGCTCTCTGTCCTTTTTTCCATGCATGGAAGCTTCCCACCTCCTGAGCAGCCTGGTAAGGTGTGGTCATCATCGCACTTGCCCTGTCTTCCGGGAAAAAACCCAGTGTGTAACAGTAGCTAGGCCCCAAGCTGGCTTGTGAAACTGCTACCAGGGAGGTGAGAAAACAGGGTTTTTTAAAAACACAATTCATGTGAGTTGTTGAGTAAGTTACGGCTCCTTCATGTTTTAGCAACTGACAGAGAGATCACTGACAAGAAAATCATGAGGTAATTCTAACAGGTAAGCAGGCTAGAGAGGTAGAGTGAAGACTATACATGATTGTCCTTTGGAAATTTTCATTTCTTATTTTGCAGGTGTATTGTTTATTTTTCAGTTAGGTGTACCCTTCACAGAATCATAGAATTGCCTAGATTGGAAAAGACCTGTAAGATCACCTAGTCCAATCGTTAACCTAGCACTGACAAG
>JAVKLA010000058.1:13043874-13069356 GCA_034782735.1 Sagittarius serpentarius
GAGGAGAGGAGAGGAGAGGAGAGGAGAGGAGAGGAGAGGAGAGGAGAGGAGAGGAGAAAAACTTGCTTTAAAAGAATAGCTGCGTAATTTTGGTGAGACTTAATAAGAATTAACTGCTGAAGAATCTGTCCTGCGATGCTGATATAAAGGGAAAAGTACAGCAGGTGCTGAATTTCTTAAAGGCAATATTTTTAATTATTTTTACTCATAAACTAATTAACAGATTTACATACAAATGATCAGGAATTTCATTCTGCACTCAGCAACACACATGCTGTCTTTTTCATACATAACAACGAGGATAAACCCTTGATTCAGTCTTAATTAGAAAGCTACAGCTAGTTCTATAGTACGTTTTCTGCACATAGTGGGCAGAAAGGCCTATAACAATGCTGCAGTACTGTGAAAGATGACCAATTTATAGAAAAGGACAATGAAGTGAGTCGAAGAAAGGATTAAGTAGTAAGAGAAACAAACTTAGAGTTATAAAAGCTCAGGAAAATAAGAGCTGGCATAAGATGGAGGACTCCACCAGAAAAAATATATTTGCCTTTACATGTTACATACACCGGTGGCTGAGGCAGGGTCAGTTGGCATGTTTCTCTCCTGAACTGGTAAAATAGTATGTTCATAGATCAACTATGTGGATTCTGAGTAACATATTCAACAGGGACACAAGTTTAGGTTTGTAGTAAGGCTTGCTGGCAAAATAGATTAATATATTACTTCTTCTTTAAAAACTGAACTCCAGATTTTCATTAAAGCACAAGAAAAATCCATTAGAGAGCCTCAAACATGGGTCTGTGGTGATTTGTCTCCCTCAACTTGTGAGAAGCCAGGAAGAAGAGACATGATTAAAGGTAACGTACAATAACAGATCTATGAGAGGAAACTTTATTAGCCAATGTTCCTGCTGTAACTAAGCCTCTCATTTTTTCAGTGCCACTTTCTTGGGATTGATTACTGTAAGAGCAATAATAATGATTTGTGAATTTTTGCAAGGATTCAGGTTATGATATGTCATATTTTAATAAAGAATATAGGAAAATACTGATATTTTTTTTTTCCAAAAAGCCTTTTTTTATCTTGTCTCATTTGTGCCTGTGCAGGTAACAAATTGACCATCATGTTTCAAATTTATGAGGTACTGCAAAAATAAAATTGGAATAGTGTAATTTTTAGAGTGCTCTTTGGTATGGGCTCAAGTCTTCAAACTCTTAGACGGAGTGGAAGATTTTATTTTGTTTTTTACAGGTGTTGTTTATGTATAATCCAAACATTAACCAACACCACCATCACCACCACCTTCCCCCCAGAACTGGGCATGTAAATGTGCTTATTAAACTTGGGACAGTGTTATCATGATACAGCAGTGTTTATAAACATTTCCAAGTCATGGAGAAAATGCTTCTCTTTAGTTACAAGAAAAGGTTATGAATACTATTTGGGGAAAAATGTTTTGATACAGATTTAATGACACCTAGACTGGGAAACTGAGGGTTGTGCTAAAAAGAACTATTGGTCTGGAAGATGGTCAGTTTAAGCAGCAGTTATTGGTCTGATCATACTTAATCTTTTGATTGATAAAGGCAAAAAAATATTGTTTACTAGTAAAACATTCTAGTGATGCAAAATGAGAAAGCAATGGTAATGCAAATGAGGGCTAGAAAATTAAGATAATCTGGAATACCTTGCACATTAGAGTAATAGAAAAGGAATAGTATTCTAGCTAAACTCAAGGTAATACACTGGATTATTAATGACAGGAAATTCTTCTATAAGCTTGCTAGTTGGTTATGACATAACTGGAGGACACATTTGATGAATTAGCCCAGCATGCATACCGAGAGCTGTCATGCTGCCATTAGAAGAACAAACATAATCTTAAGTACTTATCAAAGACATATGGCAAATCTTATGCTACGGCTTCATGTACTTTATTTGGCATATAAACTCAAAAAAAGGTCTCTTGTGTTAAATCAGATTCAGTGAGACAGATCCAAAGAAGAGCTGTTAGCATCATGTCTAGACTGGGCAACCTGACAGCACTTCCTAAGTCTTTTGCAGGAGGACAGAAGGTCAGCTTGCATATCTTTCAAACAAGACTGGAGTCAAGATGAACATTTGTAGCTTGTGAAGTTTAAGAAGCAGAACATATTGTTTCGAAGTTGGGGCTGCAGCAAACTGGCTACCCCGAGCTTCTGCTCGGCTTGGAGCTCAGGCGGGACAGGCTCATGTCTGATTCTGAGCCAAACTTGCTCATGTATCGTTGGTCTCCTCTCCAAACTTACAAGATAAGCTTCACTCGTCATGATAGGAATATACAAGCTTTTCAGACAGATTAATGACAAATGACAAGCACTCTTGTTAGCAGATGACTGTTCTTTTGTGCATGTAAATATGGATATTCACAGAGAGAGCAGCCATATGTATAATTTATATCTGTGCTTCTGTGATGGATCACATTTTAATGTGTGGAGTTTCTTTAGAACAGAAGCAAATGTGTTTGCCAAGCTTATGCAGACATAATTATTTTTGTGTGCTCCTTTTTAGCTCAGACCCTATCCTCCTACCCCAAATCTTATTTACTCTTCTTGCTTTGTTTAAAGGCACAATGTTTTACAGATGCAACATAGAATTTTCAAAACTGGACAGGAAGAATGAATTTTTTTTCTTTAATACCAATATTGTAAATTAATTTTTTGTGCATATGTATTTGGGTATTTGTGTACATGACCTGCACCTATGTTAAGAACAGTTGTATATATAGTCAAGGGAGCACATCTCCACAATGCATATTTCAGGCACAAAGAACAATGACTACTTCTATCACCGTCCTAACCATTTTCCTAATTGTGTTTCTTCTGGGTGTATTTACTGCTCTCAGACATTTTAAGTTATTCTGAAAAAATGGGTTTCTGAATTGAAGAATCTAGAGCAAAAAAAAACATTCTGAATTGAGTGGACAGAATTATCTGAAGTTTTTGCTGTCTTATGGTTGCTTAGACCATTAAATCTGAAATTTATCGTTTTTCCTATTGAAGACTGATATGCAGCCTGCAAATTGCAATAAAGCCTAAACGTTATTCAAGAGGTGCATCAGGCCTTGTCAAGGCCAAGAAGTAGTTCTGTACCTATATAAAAGGAAAGAGAAAAGATTATCCTTTACCCCACTGAAACCATTCATGGTTCCTTGAGCAAAAGGTTTATGTTCCCAATGGACTCCCTGAAGCAAGGGAAGGCTCATACTATTTACTTGTGCCTTCCAGAGAGAGCTCCAGGTATGGTTTTGAAACAAGAGGCCCAGTGGATGGGAGCCCAACAGTTGGAACAGGATACAATAGACTGTGAAGCACGCAGGTAAAACCAGTCTGTAGTAAAAAGTCTTTGCTACGAAGTCTCTTCGGGTCCTTGGGGGCCAAGGAAAATGGTGACCAAGAAGCAACCATTTTCAGATGGAACACCCAAACATGTCATTTGTAACCCTTGAGGTGAAATTTTAGTTTGGGAATTGGTATTCATTTTTACTTATTAAGTATTAATTTTGGAAAGGTGGGTTCCTTTAGGTAGAATGATGGTTTGTTAACACAAAAAAATGAATATATGTGAATAAATGTTATAGGAAATCAGATAGCAGCCTCCTAACAGTTAAAGATTAAAAACTCACTCTGACTTTTGTGACTTTGAGCCTCATTTATGACTGGCAGACATAATTATTACTACTTTTCTTAAAAGAGTAATTTCCACTTCAATTTTTGCTTGCTAGATTTGTGGTTAGAGAGTAATTATTATTATTATTGCCTAAAATGGAGATAATTCAGTGCTGTTGAGCTGCAGAACTTTAATCTAAGTATTAATTATGTTTTCAATCCTTCCCATCCCCCAATCATTTAATGATGTATATATCTCCTAGAAAGAATAAGTGCCTAACAAAATAAAATGTTAATTTCCTGAAAGACCAATGAGATCTATTGCAAAGGAGCAATCTGAAAGCAAATAATGGTACACTTGGAAGATATCCATTGACAAATTTGAAATTTTAGAAGAGCTCATTGGGCTTCAGCAAATTTACAGGCATATCGAAGTGGGTTCCAGATCTATCTTTTAGAAATTTTTTGAGGTGCTCTTCCCTCATAATATCCTTACTAGTTGTGATGTTGTTTAATGGTCATAATATCAGACTACCACATTCAGATGACTTATTCTCACAATCAATCAAAAACTATAATCTAGTATTCTCTGTCTTCCAGCCAGAAAGTAAATTTCTTTTTTCTTTATCTGGTGGGCCAGAAGAGCCAGCAGAAGAAACTGGTTTTGGCTCTTCCCAAGGTTTCTGAGCATCCTGATTTATTTTCTACCAAAAACCAAACAAGGAGTGCAACTTTGAATGGAAATCCAAGGAATAAGAAAGCTTGGGAATACTAGGGAACTAAACCATGGAAACATTAAAATTTTAGGATGCTCAAGGGGATTCTCTCTTGCCTCTTCATCTTTCAGTTGTTTTCTTAATATCTTGCTCCCACTTGCACATTCATCTTTTGTGAATATTTGAAAACTGAATGTTTGGAAAAAAAGGCTTTTAAAAGTAAACAATAAGATTGTGATTGATATCAGCATGCATAAACTATCTTAAATAATTATATATTAAAGAAGAAAAAATTAAAACCCTCAAAATCCATATTTTGAGACTGAACCCAAAACTGCACAGCAACTGTAAGAGAAATGCTTTCCAAATGCACGGCAGTGTACAAAGTTATTCCCTGTGGCCCAGAAGACTACTCACAAGAAACTACAGACATCTCTTTTCAGTCATCAAAGAACATCTACAAAACCTAAAGGACAGTGGGACTTTTCAAAGAAAAGTAAATGAAGAAAAGTCTTTAGAGGGAGGTGCATTCTAAGGAAATGCAGGCAGACATTCTGGCAGAAGTCAAAGCATTTCTTAAAGTTTGGGAGAAAAAATGGTTTGATTCTCTCCAAAGAAACAGGTTTAGAGGTAAGAAAAGTTTTCTCAGCCCTTAATTGCTAATGTAGATAACTAGAGTTTGGTGCAAATTACCTGTGATTCTTTTTTTTTTTTTTTCCCCCAGGGGGTAGGTAATTCTTTAAAAAAGAAACCTATATTGGCTGACTGTAAAAGAGACTACTGTGCAATTTGCTTATATAACCTGAATGCTGTAAAATATTGCATTTTGTTTTGTTTGGGGGAGGAAGAATGAGGAAGACATGCATTTTAGCAGTGTTTTTTGCATATACAGGAAGTGAACTGGAAGGGCCCAGAAATATCCAGAACTAAAAGGTTATCATTGGAAAAATCTCAGAAGCTGTCTGAAGATCCAGGGGAAATTCCCTTTCTGAGCAAGCCATCTGGCAGGTCATGCCGAGTTATGCCAAAAAGCTGAAGCAATCACAGCACAGTGGGAGGAAAACTTACAAGCATGGGAGTTAAATCAGCTTTATGTTCATAGCGGTTGACTAATACAATCTACTGAGAAAGCTGGGTCCCTGTGCCAGTACCACTCTGGAGATGGACTATGCAGGCCACTATCAGGGAACGGAAAGGCACTGTGGTCTCTATTTTCTTACGAAACCATGCTAAAAATAATATAATGGCTCAAATCTAAGGTTGCCCACTGTCTTTTCAAAGAATAAAAAGAATAATCAATTTCTTAGCAACCAAGCAGACTAGTTGGCTGTTAACCTGAGGCAGGCACAGTATCTGAGCTGTGACCCCCCACTGCTTACTGATGGAGGTCCTTTGGTGGTAAGCTCTGGGGGGTCCAGGTGCTAGGGTACAAAATGGAACAAGATTGGGCTGCGCAACTCCAGGTCTGCTAGGTAAGGGAAGGCAGTATGCAGAATTTCTTTTGTGTATGTGTGTGCATGTATGTGTACATTCTGGCTCTTTTTACCTTTGGTACATGAAAAGAGAGAGTCATCTAGACTTGAGGCCAACATACATTTGTATTTGCTAATGTATTTCCCAAGGAAGATACTCACACAATTGCTCTGTTAGCTTTGTCTTAGTAGTTGAATGCATCAGCCAGTTCCTACCAAATCTGGTGATGTAAGTCTCAGATACATTAAGTTCTAGAAGTTTTGTGAGAATATGTGACCAAGTAGAGGAGAAAATATATGTTAGTGTCACCGACACATGGAAAACCAGCCATATGGGTTACTAAGCAGACTTTAAACAGAGAGTGCCTGGGGAAACCAGGCACATAAAAATGGGCTGCTCATGGAACTGCCCTTATTCCTTTTCACTGAAGGAATTACCCCACAGAAAGAGGCAGAAGAACGGGTTGCAAGTAAGAAAAAGCAGAAGGAATTCTGAATCTTGCTTATTCACTTGCAAAAGGAGGGAAGAAAGAGTTAATGTTTTGATAGTCTGCCCTGCTCAAGCCTGCATGATTAAAACAAAAACTGGAGGGTAAGTGAAATGTGTTGCTCTTAGCTCAGTCTAATACAGAGTTATGCTAGATTAGACCATGAAAGAAAAAGATGCGAGGAATATGTGCAGTAATTAAAACTCTGAAATATATTTGAAAATCAAACACCAGTCTTTTGAAACCTTACGATTTGGAAGGGCAGTTTCACCACAGTGACCATACCAGCAGACATGCTGGAACTTACAGCCTTCTGCTTCACTCAGGATTATACTTAGCCCTGAGTGTGTTAGTCTTTGATCTGGAATCTCTTATTTTGCTGCCAGTTTTCACAGCATGCTGTGAAGTCTGTCTGGCTTTCTGGCCTTCAGAAGAAAATAGGGAAAGGACATGAAAGCAGATATCAACCTCACCAAGAAAGAAAAAAAAGGGAAACTGCATGATCAGTTTTGGAGTTTATGAGTAATTAGCATATCCAGGCATCATGGTGGATAAAATCAAAATCACAATAGCAACATTTGTTGAGAACCAACAAAAGTCAGTCTTTATAAGAAGCTGCCACTGGATCACTTACATAATGTAAACACATAGTGTATATGAATCTGGTGAGACATTTAGTCAGGTTAAAAAATGGTCTAGGACATTAGTAAATTAAATAGAAATTAAAAATCCATTTTAACTGATCTGAGATGTGTAAGTGGGCTTTTAGGTAACTACAGTTAAGATACTGTCTTTCATACAATTTATGAATTATGGTTTTGTTTGGTCTAGAGACAGAAACTTTAAAAGAGAGATCACAGGTCAAGTAGAGAAATGAAACAGAAGCTATAAAACATCAGTCATAAGAAGGATTGGCCACCTCTCTTTCTTTAATTTTTTGTGTCTGCCTTTGCGTACTATATATCTCAGTCTTCACTAGTGCCAGATTGAAGAGCTGGAGGGTACTATTTACTGTTAATGCGTTTCTGTGAAGCATGGGCCAGTGCTACTGACCAAAGGATTTATCTGCTAACAAGAAGATCAAAAGACTGACACACAGAAAACAAACAATAGCTTTTACTTGAAAAATGGATTTCGTCTTAGTCCCTGAAACAACCTAGAGCTGGTTCTGTCTGGATTGTACTCTAAAAATCTGCAGATCCTAATTCCTCAGATAGTGTTACCTGATTATAGCTTCATTGTCTCTAAATAGATAGTACTTTTAACTGTCTCAGAGATTGGGTTTTACAGTGCTTTTCATTTATAAAATTACCTATTTTGCAGTTACTGGATTGTAATCTTTCTACACAGTTTACAAGTGAGGTCTCAGGCGTCAAATTGCACTCTAAATAAGTTCAGCTCTTCCAAGTTTAGTTAATTAAGGGACCCCTTCCCATATGTTCACTAGTTTCTATTTAGTAAAGCACGCTTAAGACTCCTTGAAAGTTGGTTCACAAACTTGATTGCATAAAATGGCAGAGATACTGCTGTAGAAATAGTTTGTATATGTTTACATGTGCCATGTTTATGTGAGAGATGTTTCAGCTGTGTTGTTTGAGCACTGTTTTGGTTGGGGTTTTTTTTGCACTTAGAAGTTTCTAGAAGGACAAAAGGGGGAAGGTGCTCATATAACATAGTCTAACCTGATCATCTTCTCTACTGTTCTGCTCTAGGGATGATGGTCTTCTGAGAAGTCAGGTCTAAAAGAAATGAGTCTTTTGTACTTTTAAAATGCAACCTGATTATTTCTTTAAGAGTTCTAATGTTGGATCATTATTTATTAATATTGTAATTATTATCATCATCACTGATAATATTCATTCAGTTTTGCAGTATCTTCTAGGAGTCCCCACTCAGCATCTGAAACCCAATTTGTGAGTCCTGTACAAACACAAAATGAAAACACAGGTCCTCTCCCAAAGAGTTCTCAGAGAGGGAAATGAGGCATGCCAGGGGCATGTATAGACAGGTTCCATTGGAGTAATTTCACATAATAGTAACTTTATTAAGACTAATTTGGGACTGCAAGAAATTAGATATTCTTTCTTTCCCTCTCCTGTGTTATTGGCTTGACTTTTGCTGGCAGTCTTCTAGGTTATAGACCACTTCCCTGCGCTATATCCCTCAGCAGCTTCTAGTAAAAAAAATTCCAATGTGCAGAATATTTCTGCATAAATCTTTCAGGTCCTCTGCATAACTGTCTGATTTTCTGAGACAGAGCTTACCTAAGTCTTAGCTACTGAAAATGCATATATTGGATGGGGGTTGCCAACAAGTTTCTCCAGTGTGGATTGCAGTCCAATTAGTATGAACACAAGAAAAACTGCGACATCTAGAATAGGTTCTATTTCTTGGGGTAACTGTTAAAAAAAACCCCACAGCACTGACATGTGAGCAACACTGTAAGTGAAGACCCTTAATCCCTTTTTTTTAGTTATTTGATTTTGATGCCTGCTGATTTCTGTGGAGTTAACAGGAAAGGAATACGGTTTATTCACATTAAGTAAGGTAATAATGGCTTTGTGATTGTAATTCAACTCAGTATAAAAAAAAAGAAAAAAAAAACCCTCAGCAATTTCATTAGTAATTTCCATACCCACTCATCCCCAATAGATAGTGAATTTAGCAACTAATAGGTTTGAAATACTTTTTATAGATGCTCTTTCATCCTGTCTCCCTTCTTACCTCTTTCTTTTTTGCTTGTTTTCCTTGCTGACATTTCTGCTCTTAGTTTCATTGCCATTGACAACATTTTCAATATGTGCTACTTGAGGATCGTACTATTCAGGTTCATTTCCACAATCATAATCAACCTAATCTTTCTCTCTCTCTCTTTTTTCCACTAAAGTGCTCCTTCCATTCAGTTCCTAGACTCCATTCTGTAGTTTGGGTTGAAAAATGGGGAAAGTGCCTAGCTAATGTTTAAATAGTAATTCAGGAGTACTTAACCCACTGAAGTGTACACATATTACCACTGCATCTGTAATATCTTCTCCATGATTACCCAAGAGAAATTCAAGTTTCCTCACTGCAGTTCAGATCCAAGCAGACACATTACTAAGTTGAAAGCAAGCAAGAGCCTCTCAGAAGATAATGAAGGCTATGTTGGGATAATGTTGCCTTTGATACTTACCTGCCCATCAGACAGACTTAACTTTAAGTCATCACAGCTGCTCGTTAGGGTACATACAACTTCAGGGCAGTAATTCCCTTCCCTCAGCTCATATCTTCCTATAGTGTTGTCTTGTGTCAGCTGTGCCTGGCAGGAACAGATTATGGGTAATCAAGTTTGCCCAGCACAGAGCTGGGAATTCGGTGCTTCCCTGCTCTACAGTAGCTGGTTCTGCCATTAGATTCCATCTGGTCTCTGCTTTCCAATATAAAGAATTTCTGGGAACAGCATGATGTTAGATCAGTGGAAAATTTGCTGCTTTTCATACTTGCTGGGTTACTGTAGGTGATTTAGAGGACTCTCCATGTGTTACTATGAAGCAGCTCTGCTCCACACCAAGAAAAAGAGAAAGCATATGCTGTCTCTTCCAGACATTCACCTTCAGTCCACAAGACTGAAAACAAGTGGACTCATCAGCAATGAAGAGATTGCTAAGGGAAGCAGATACCCAGAAAAGTATGTGTACATATCCACTATCTTCTCTACAGTAAAAACAAGAAACATAAGCATAGGTAAAATAATATTCAGAATTGTTTAAAAAAATCATGCTTCTCTTTCCAGTTTCTTCTTTACAAATTTGGCAGGGAGGAAGAAAGGAGGAAGAAAACTAAGAAATACACAAGATACCATAAAGAATCTAGATTGTAATACATTTGGTCAGGCATCCAACCAACCAGTGTCATCTGTTGGCAGAAAACAGAGGTTTCTTTTTTCCCAATATTAAGAGAAAAATTTAAGTCACCTCCAAAGCCTCCAGTCACCTACTGCACTCAGTCATCTGGAACACACAAGCTAGTTTACCTGCAGTCACTGTTATTGTCATCATTTGTTTCAGTTCATTGCCATGACGTAAACATGAACAAGATCCATGGCATTCCTAAAAGTTACTAATAAAAATGAGTGGGATCCAGTGTACTTAAGTGAAATAATGTATATGTTAGGCAACAGACTGTTAGGAAACACAGGAAATAATCCAGTCTTTCTAAAGTAAGCATTACAGACTGTCAGTAGAGCCCAATAGGAAGCTCTGAGTAGCTCAGAGAGTTTCAGTACACTTATGTTAGAAATTTGTTTCTCTCCCCTGAGTTGGGTTGAACTTGTTTTGGATCTTCTCTTTCCCGTTTTCTATTCAGTAAATTGCCTCCTTCTTCCTTCCACAGTATTAACATACCCCACCCAGTATTATGAAAAAGTGTAGAATGAAGACCTGAGGGCACCTTCAAAGCCTGGCATGAGCCAAGGTTGCAGGTCATTGTAGATTTTGCTCTGGGCTTCAGGGATGGAGGTGGTGATTACCGAAGGTACTCATAAAATCCGAAACCTAGTTTGAAAGAAAGTGGATGGTTCTGCCATGCCAAAACAGAGGACGGCAGTGAATGCATGGTCCCAGTTGTTTCTTCCTCTCATCCTTCTTGTCGGGAAACGGGAAGGGAGAGTGAGGAATGAATGAATAAAAAAGGATAGGACAGATGAACCAGCCCTAGCAGCTTCCTTTTTTTTTTTCTTCACCCTTGAGAAGGAAAGCCAAAAGATGTTATTTCACCACTCCAGCTGTGAGCAACAGCCCTACTACAGGAGACAATGTGGAAAGACTAGTCCAAGTTACTGTGTCCTTTCCCCTACCAGTTCCCATTCCTCCACCAGTTTTCCTTCCTCCATCGATTTTCCTTACCCAGCTCCACCTCTGTAAGTGCTGTATTTCAGATATCAGAGGCAGAATACGTTCAACTCCCTGGGGCAAGAGGCAATGGTCAGTAGTACATGCTCACCTTGTCAGCCTGTATGCTAACATTAGGAAACATAAGCCCGCTTATCTCTCTTCCAAGTTAAAAGCAACAAAAGGATATGGGGCAGTCCTCTTTCAAAGGTTTGTAAGACCAGTTTCCTAGTCTAGAAGTACCTCCTACCCTACTCCTCACCTGAGGCTTAAACACCCATATGAATTGACTGAAGCTCCTTGCAGGAGGAGACAGGAGGACACATTTTAGGGTGAAATTCGGGCTGTCACTTTTATGACAGGCTTCATGGGACAGGAGGCAAAGAAGTAAGAAGAAGCCTGAATCTCACTGGAAAGTTGGAATTTCAAATTGTATGATCCAGAACATGAAAGCTTCTGATACTGGATAAACAACTCAGACTCCCCTGGAAGGAGGAACTAGCTGACTGAATGTTGCCAGATATACTATAAAATGGATTTCTCACCTCTCAGCATCAAATGCCTTGCACTTTGTTAAAAGAATTTGGTGATTTTTTTTTCTTGTATTTCTTACATTCTTCATGTTTACTTGTTATTTGAGAATGAAATGCAGGAAATCCTGTTCCTCCCTCGCTCCTCTCCTTGCAGTTTGCACTGACAGCTTTGATCTACTTCCTGGGAACCAGCTAGAAGTAGGCTGTGATAAGGAAATGTTGGAAATGGGAGTGGGAATTAAAGGCATAAAATTGCCAGAAATGTCTACTGAAACATCTACTTTGGTGGCAGCAGCAGTCAAAAAACTCTGAGAAAGGTGGCATATAGTATCACGGATTTTATATTTTAAAATACGAAAATTCTACAGCAGTCCCAGCCACATATTCTATATACATACTGCATACTCCACTTTTCATCTCATGACTCATTACTGGACTATGCAGACCATGTAGTTTGAACAGCACGGCCAGGTAGCATCTACCTAGGGGCTGATGTTTAGTGCCTCTTCCTGAGGTACAGGAACTTTTGCTTCAAAACTGCTCGGGGTGAAAAGGGCCTATTAAATCAACGCTTTCACTTGATTGCTTGCTCATATCACTAGATTATTACACATGCACACAAAACAAGTAGTATCTTTCCCCAGCATGACTAACTTCTCAAGGTTCTGTGAAGATTTGGAACTACTGTATGTTGACCTGTGTCTGGATTATAGTGTATTTCTAGCCTGGAAATAATTTCCTGTATCAAAACATGTGATACTTGATATGGATGGCTATCCAAGGAGCGTTCAGACATACTGTATTTTGGCATTTATCCTTCCAGGCAATGACAAAAATCAGGTGGACTGGACCATTACCTAAGGTCCAAATTCATTATCTGTTAGGCCTTATGAGGACTACATGTTACATACCGAATATTGCTTAAGATTCGAGATATTTGAGATTTTTCCATATCTACGATTCAGACAGTAATTTTTCCTCATGATTAAGGTTTTCTTTTCCATTATTAAACTAGAATTTTCATGAGTGTTTCCATACATGTATGTTCATTTTATGTAATAGACTTCGAAGTGAATTAGTTCTTATTCAAGCTGTGTCACTGTAGAGGTTCTGAAAAAAATGAGAAGCAACACAAATAGCCTAAGTGCTCAGCTCTCTACTTCATTTTGCTGGAATATATCCACGGAGGCAATCTGAGATCCTTTATTAATCAATGGAAGCACACACTATAGAAAGAAAACGACAGTGATGGATGCAGTAATGCTTGGCTTTTGATATGGTGGTTTTGTAGTAACACTAGTTTAACTAGATTAGTGACATCACCGTCTATGACAATTTTCTAATTACACTATTTTTTATCCTTCTTAATCTTTTACAAAATAAACAAGAAAAAGAGATTCACAACAGACATCTGTGTTGCTAAAGAAAGGGAAGCCATTTAAATGCATGTTGGGAGATATTAGGTGATGAGCTTCTGATTTAATATGATATATCCCCCTCAGCACCTCTACTAGTCTCTGATGGCTGGGATCAAAAGGATAATAGAAGTTGTGTGAAAGGCTGTATGGTGAGGGAATTGTACTTACCAAGGTGATGTTGGATGCCTTGAGCAAAGTATTCATTCAAAGCCCCGATCTCAGTTACCATCTCCTACAGGACAAAACACCTTTAACAGTAGCTGATTCCCTGAAGTCTAAAGAAGTGTCATTCACATTAGTTACGGTGTTTGCAGCTTAATACATCGGTCTGTGTTACCACCAAATTCTCAGGCAAGACTTACTGAGCAAGACTTTTCTAGTGAAGAAAGGTCACTGCTTTTCTTCATTTCAGGGTTTGTAATCTCCTGCCTTTCATAATGCTGAAATAATTGCTCCCACCAGAATATTGCCCAGCTGTGCTCAGTTTATAATTTGTAATATATGCCTTTCTGTAAGTCAACTAGTGGTATATTTTTATGGCATTCTCCCAAGTGGATAATGATCTAAACCAATGTATTTATTTAGAGGACTGGATAAACTGGATCAAAATTCAACTGCAAAATGTACAGAAAATGCATTCTGGTTTCCTAGCTTTTTTTTATATATATACATATTTCTGATACTTCTGTTAGTCATAATGCTTACAGTTTCTCAGATTTTCTGCCCCATTGTCCATTAACTAGAGAGGAAAAATGATGCTTTCCAGTATGTGCTAAGATTTTTAAATGTGGAAAGGTCAAGATGCTGACTTCCATTGTCTCTAGGTCATGGAGACAGAAAGGTGAAGCTGAAGCAGTTTTAGAGTTTATAATAAAACATGACTACTTTATACATCATGAGAAGGGCACAGGAAAGACTGAGGCTTTTCTGGTCTCAGCTGCTAACTGTTCGTATTTTCTCTTTTAATTTACTCAGTCCCAGTTCTGACAAATGGATATGGTTTCCCTTAAAGGAGCTTGAGAGAACAATTGCACAGCTGTTAAATAACAAAGAATGCATAAATTTGACTCTATTCACACAATGGACTGAGTCTACAGATGTCAAATACGTATAAAAACTATCCATATAAGGCATGACTGTTGTCACTAAAAAAGTAGTTGCAACTCTTAATGTTAAAAATTAGCAGTTGGGAGAGATGAGTGTGTAAGTGACTGTTCTCTGTGATGGGGTTGGCTAACTAGGAGACTGTCCTGTGAAGGGATTTTATTTGCCAACGTGGTACTCTATAGCAAACAGACTACAATGACAGTTCTCTGCCAGTGGGCTTTCATTTACCACAAAAGAGTTCACTCCCTGCAGGATGGGACACATACCCTGAAATCTTAGAAAGCTTTCTACCCATGCCATATCTTCAAATTTCCCATTGCATCTTAGAGCCAGGAAATATCATAATGTTTCAAAAGAGATTCAGGCTGTCTTGGCTCTCCAATTGACATTTACCAGTAATGCAGTCTTTTAGCTTGATTTGGATCCTTCTCCTAGTTTAGCATGTTAAATCAAACAGATATAGAAAAATTATAAATCGCAGTCTCACAGGTGGTATTAGCAGGCATTATGCTTTCTGCCAGTTCAATACCCCAAGGATGAGGGCTTCTCCAGCTCTAGCAGTACTAAGAAGCACCTGTAAGAGAGCACATGAAAAGGCACAGTATTTTAAGACTAGACCAAGCTGCACCAGAAAAAACCCTTTATATTTAAACTAGAAAAATAATATCTTCATCAATGGCCAGATTCTCTCATGAGTTGAAAGATGCAGTTCAGATTTCTCTTTCAAAACCAGATAAAAGTTAAAATACCATTGCTTACAAATATCAGAAATTGTTGGGAAAGGGGGTAATTGTTTTACTTTTTAAGTAAAAACTGGGATACTTCTGATGGCACATATGGATCATTTAAAGAAAGCTCAGATTTCAAAACTCTAGCAATATTTTACAGACTTATCTAATGCATATTCGATGACTGCAGTACTAATTGGGCTAAAGCAACCAATATGGCCTTGCCTCATCTCTACAGCTTCCCTGTTCTATCTAGTTAATACCAGCTGGTCTTCGGTAGTATTTGGTTAACCCCACGTGGTGATTGGTAGCTGTAGATCTGGGAGAAATAGCAATAAAAATCTACTTGTGGCCTTAACAAGGCAGGTAGTTGTTTGCTGCTTCCACTTTCACTGAAGGATTATTAAGGTACCTAAACCATACCCTGCATTTACTGAAAATCTGAGGTTTAGAATGAACAAGGAAAGTTGTATCTGAATTAAACACTCGTGGTGGAGTTTAAGTACATTACGACTTCTATTAAAGCAATGAGTTCATTGTCACTGATAACAAGTAAGAATATTGTGAGGGCTTGTACTCTCTCTTCTCACGCATATACATTATTTAATAAGAAACTGAGATAGATTTAATATTGTCAAACCCATACAAGGATCCTAGGGACATTCATAACCTAACAATTATTTTGTAGTTTGGTCTCATTTATCACTGTTAGTTGTGCAAGCCTGAGCCCTAACCATCCATGGTAGATAATGCTTCCATGCAGCAAAATTCATTACCATTTCTATCTTTGCTAAATAAATAGACCACTTTTTCTTCTTCAAACCCTTTTATGGGTTTATATTTATCATCTGTCACCTGCATATGCTGAATGTTGACAGATCACAAAAATCCCCAGGAAGGATTTCATCCGTCTTATTAGCTTTGCATTTTGTGATGTTTTCTATTTAGCAGACCTCACACGACAGCTTAAGAAATAAAGCAGTTAGGACTAGAGATTTACAGTTTAGTAGCAATAAGGTAAAGATGGTGAGAGCTTAATCTGTCTTAATAACACACTGGTTGTGGTAGACTTCTGGGAATAGATAGACCACCTAAGAGAAGTTGGCAGTGATGGAAAGACCCCACCCAGTTTGGATGATGAGGTTATTCAGCATGACACCCATAGGAGGGAGACCTTCAAAACCTTCACCTCCTCTTCTCTTTTCTCTATAACCTTATCTGTTCTTGTTATTAAGAAATCCTGCAAAACTTGCTTCAGTTTCTCCAAAAAACATCAATTACTCCATTAGCACTGACAAAACTAGTCATATCTCATCTCAACAACTTGATCTACTTCTTTTTTGATCTGAGAGCAGGAATTGTATTCAGCTTCCTTGTGAAATACCTAGAAGTTGTGTAAGCTATTTGACTTTTGACTGTCGTGAAGAAGTGACATTACCTTCACTTTCTTGCGTACATCATTCTCCAGTTAGACAATGACTTCGGATTCTGAACAGGTTTTATTTAGTTTAGGCAATTTCCTCATCCAAGAATAAAAACAGAGGACTGACATTAGCATTTGACCACATAAAACACATCAACATTCTGTGATGTGATTTTTAAAAAAGATAAACACATTGGGCCAGCCCTTTGTCAGAAATGAATGCTTGCAACGAAGGAGTATTCTGACAGGCTAGGAAATACAATTGTGCAAACTTCTCTTTTGTTATGGAAACAGAAATATTGTCTATGATGCCTAGGTCTAGAAGGCATAAAGACATTTGGATCCAGTTAAGGTATACTCACTGCTATGTTGATGCAATTGCCTACCTTTAAGTAGATGTGGAAATGGGCTACAAACAGTTGACAGGCATGAATATGCCAACCTAAATCATGTTTGCCAGCATCCATGTGCATGCCTCCAATGTTACAATTTCAGGATTTTATAAACAAAAACTAGATACAAGCGGCTAATTTTAAGTACTTTGTTCAATTACCACTTTTTTTTTAATTTTTTCTTTTTTGGGGGGTGGGGTGGGGGGTGGGTGGGGGTGGGAAGGGTTATGGCAGGAGTTCCTCTGCAGATATATGAGTATGCTTGAGCGGGTATCTCCAAAGCGCCGAGCTTTCTAATATTACTCATAGTATCATGATAATACTGTTAAAAGTTAATTAATACTGTTAAAAAGTTAATTGGATATATATGCATTTATATATATGTATGGAATGTTTGGGGAGGTTGGTTTTAAACATGAATGTCTGAGTTCTTTTTGTTTTTTCACGTAGTTTTCCACTTCTAAGAATGCACCCTTCCAAGACAATTTCTTCTCCGAAGTGAGGCTAGCTTAGTTCATATTTTTCTTGCACCAGTTACAATGCCTTCCTGGAGCAGGCTTTCCTATGAGTTGAATCCAAAAAACCACAAAATATTCTAAAGCTCAGATCCAGCCAAAACCCCATAAAGTAAATTTCATTCATAAACCTTTATGGAACGGCTCTGTTAACATAAGCAACTCATCTCCACTGCAGCAGTCAATAATAAAGCACTCTTCCTGAGCTTCTGCTCTCGTTAAATTACATTTTAACAAATCTTAAACTGGGATGAACTCTTATTATGAAGTGAGTAAAGGGTACTATTATTTTTCTGTACATTGCTAATGGGCATATATCCTTACATTGTCAGCTGTTACTCCTGACAATGGTAACAGATGAAAAAATAGACATTTGCAAGATATGGCAAAACTACAGCACACCATAAATGTTAATAGCTTTATTCATTTCAGATCTGGAATGTGACAAAATGACTCATGCTGGAGAACAGACTTCCTGGATCACAATGCGAGGTAGGAAATGAAATTAGGGATGGTTAACAGAAAGCGTTTCAGCTCAGCATCCCACACCCACTCTTGAAACACTTGTCCAGAGTGTGTCCCTCTCCTGAGGTTTGAAAGAACTTGTATAATTTTTTTCCTATTGTCTCTCATTTTCTCAGCTCCTCATTTTTACCTGGTGATGAAGGTCTGAATTACCCCTGCCATTTCTCATGATAGTGCTTATGGACTGAACAGAAACAAAAGCAATAGAAACCTGCCCTAAAGGTTTGCTCTTGTGGAATTTCCTTCCCACATTTTGATCCAATAAGATCCCAGCTTGGGAAATGCTGCTCTGAACAGAAGCAATGTGAATGTTAAACAGACACAAAGTAAGTGTGTTTTGGCATGGAAACAGATTGATTATCTCTGCTTGAATCTGCTAGTGTCATCATCTAATGGACTAAATTATACCCATATTTTGTTATATGTCGTTACATACTTCTATTTGTACTTATAGCATGGAATAAAATAGAACTATGTATTTATATAAATGAATAACAAACTAAATTAAAAGTTTTAATATTATCAAAATGTTTTTTTACTGTTGTTATCACAGGAACCTTTTAACATTGTATTTTTTCATTCCAATTTAGCATTTAAGGACATTTAGAAAGATAAAACTTCTCCATGGAATGAAATATGTGAGTTTTCCTCTTTCTTACTGGTAACTCAAACTGTTTTTTTGAATGTGAAAGATGCTTCACTGAAGTCTGTTCACATGATAACGTTTGGCTTTCATGTTTCTTTTCTTTTCATCATTGTCTTTATTTAAGTGTCTTATAATCTGTTAATATTCAAAACCAGATAACATGATCTTGGCTAAACTTTTCACTTCCAGAGGGTCATTCTCTCATCACACATGAAGCATGGAAAATTCCTTTGAAGTATTTTTAGGAGAAGGTTTGGCCACAGAGTTAATTATAGGAAATGTATTGTTATAGGAGGGATTTATAACTAATCTCGAAAGACTGAATCATTACTTTATTCATAGGGAATGTTTCTCAATAAAAGCATGAAAGAAAATTTTCAAAGGCAAGCAACTGTATCTTTCTCATAAGACACAGAAAACTATAAAGGATATAGCAGATGAGAGTAAGTACCATACCAGACAGACAGGATAATAAACACAATATAAAGGTCAGTTTGGCACTGGAAACCATTAGGGGAGCTTTTTCTGAACAAGTACAGCAGACAATCAAAATGCGGTCTCTCCAAGGGGTAAAAAAGCAGCATTCAGTGAATCAGATTGACCTATTATTGAGAAGTAGAAACAGTGCCCATATTCTTAGCCCATATACAAGTAGGAGGCATGGCTGTTTTTTTTCCAGAAAAGTTTTATTGCTTACGCCAGTGCTTTTTGAGACAAAACGGATGTGATACAATGAGGCAGAATTTAAAAAATTATGTATTTCCTTGGTTTTTTATGAGATATATGTTTACATATCTAGTGCCCCTCAAAAATTCATGGAGGTAATTCTGGGTTACCCTGGGATGTAGGAATTCCCACAAAATGACTACTACTGTCCCTTCACCCAGGTCATGACATACTCACATCACAATAGGCTGTGATGTCACACCGGTGACTTTACAGAAAAGAACTTCCACTACCACTTGCTTGATTCTGGCTATGTTGAGTTAGAACAGATTCAGAATGGCAGATCCTAATATGGACAAGCACATTACATCAGCGCAGTGCAAAAGTTACGTATGCTGTAGCATTTTTCATGCCACTACTAGAAAACAGTGAAGCTGAAGATTTTAAAGACCTTCTGATGAGCAGTGTGTCATAGATAAACGTATGTGCTCCTGTAAAAGGCAGAAAAAATCCTGTAAAAGGATTTTAAATTATGTGAATATGTAGCCACTTCTACCTGCTCAGGAAAAAAAAAAAAAGAGAAAATGTATTCTGTAACTAATCTCTGATTTATTTGAATAGGATTCTTTTGAAGGATGTCAGCTTAATTGCTTAGCTAAAAGAAAGATACCTTGGATTTATCAATATGGAGGTCCTTTAATATTAAAAGTTTGCCAAAACGAGGAGCTGAAGGAAGTAATTTGGGCATAAAGACACACATGATATTATGTATATAAAAGAATGACACCGCAGACTGTAGCATTTTTTTGACTGAATAAAATTTTGTTAACTTGGGTTAGAATATGACTCCTGCAGTGTCAAGGACAGATAAGAATGTTGAGCTTATAAAAACAAAGAAGGATAAAGCAAAAGAACATACACATATTCACAGTTCATCATATTTAGATGAGGTTTTAAATCTTATTTTTATTGATTGAGACAGGATTTGAAACCATTGCAGGTTTTTTAGTCTAATTTGGGATTAGCTCAGTGATAATGAGACTCGGTACAGTGGTATGCTCTGTAATAGCGTGTCTGTGGTAACCGTTCACAGCTCTACCATTAACAGTTGTATATCACTCTCTGTCAGAAGTATATATTAAGAGAGGGAATCACCTTTCTTTAGCTGTTTGAAATTTAGCTGTCTAGATTAGTCAATCATTCAGACTCATTCTGTAGTCAATATGCACTTTCAGAGGGTGATTCATCCCATACTAATACAGGGGTGGATGAATCATCCCCCAAAGATGCCTCTTTCCCTCCTAAGAGCTATACTTTTCCTACCAAGAAACAAAAAACAACCATGTGGCCTCTCTTTCCAATTCTAACTAATAAATGTAGCTGAAATTTCAAACATCACTTACTGCAAGAAACTGCTGCACACAGTCTATGGACAGAAAAGTATTCGTGTAAATTATCTGGCAAATAATACCAAATGACAAAGGCGTTGGGGAGGGTTGTCGGCAGTTCGTTAACCAGTTGCAAACAGAAGAATATTTGTTAAGCCATATACGCAACTATAGTGTTGTATCATTTTAAAAAATGACTGTCATTGATCGTTGTGTAAAATAAAGCCACAGCTTGTGCTTTCTTAGCTCTGTGACAGTGGCTTTAATTGGAGTTTGGAGGGGATAGTGGCTGCTTGCCAATGCTATATGCAATCATCCAGCTGTTCAGACAGTTAAAGACCTTAAGATGTAATAGCAAAGGAGCTGGCAGACACTCAGTCTGCCTGCTAGAGACCAATGAGCATCCTAGCAAGCTATTTAAGACTTTATTTAATATGGCAGTCATTAACAGTCAGAGAAAAAAGGAAGAAGCGCCGTGTAATCGATTAGCTAGAAACGCAAAAGTTTATACAGATTAAGGTGCTCCACTATGCATGCCATTGCCTTCATTTAACACCACCTTTTACTTTTTAATGTGATTAAACTATTAAAAAGTCTAAAACTATAAATATCTATTCTATATTATTAGCACAGGATTCTGTCAGCTGAATTCAATATTGAGAGGCAATTATTGCATAAACCAGCAGTGGACTATTGAGCTTCCAGTTTGAAAGTCTTGGCCCTTCACACGTCAAACTTGGTGCTCTGGCTCCTGATGAATTGTTCTTCCATCAAAATGGTAACCTGAAGGATCAGTTTGTTGGAAAAAGAAACCATTTAAGGAGGGTGTTATGAAGACGTATTCAGTTATATCAAGACTAGGAAAAAACATCAAAACAGTAATGAATCATAACTGTATTTGTTCCCATCTCTGCGGCTCATCTACAGTGGAAGAAACTATGTTCAACTTTAAATAGAAGAAAAACTACCTCAGAAATAAGCTTATAGTGGAACAGGGTGGGGTTTTTCAGTATCTGTTGATCACATCTTGACCTCAATTGCTCACTGGCACTATCATTAATTTCAGTGGGCTACATCAGTGCAAAGAAAGGTTGAACTGTACCTTGTATTGTTCTGTGAGTAATGGCATATAACTATCACTGTAGAGAGATCTTATTTTACTTAGCCTGTTTTTTAAATACTGAAAGAAAAGTAATAGGTTTGCTTTTGTAAGGTCAGCAAGAAACAGAGTGACCATGGTTTCAGTAGTCAGTCACATATCAAATCATATAAAAGAGCTATTTTAAACTATTTTTTATTCACTTATACCTTTTAGTTTTATTGGGTAACTTTTTAATGTTTTGTATTACACTCATACCTAAGACCTTATGAACAGTCATGAGTCTGCTGTACTATAAGAAAATGCGGAACAATTAATAACAAAGTATATCAAGATATTTCATCTCTGACACCTTTATCTTGTCATACCTCCCACCACAAGTAGGATGTCTTTCAGAGCCCTAGTAATTTCAACTCTGGCTTATATGAGCATTACAGATCTGTTGCAGGGGAAGAGATTCCCACTTTGGGCCTTTTTTCTAGCAGCGATCACACTCAACCCTGCATTCTGATAAGCTGTCTGTGTTTACATCCTACAGAAAAAGAAAATCAGCTCAAATTATATGATAAAAATAAAAATGAAGATACCTTAAAATACAATGTAACTGAGTTAACATACCAGTTATCTTAGCAGTTGTTTCTTGACTTACTGATAGAAAAGCATTAAAAAATTTAATTCCTTCTCAGGTGGGAGCTTGCCCCAGGAAATAATCTTGAGAGAAATTTTAGCAATTTGGCAGTACCACCTCCACTTTAGCTGACTTACTAATTGGTACTAATTGGAAACTGATTGGTACTAATTGGCAAATTACTACCTATGCCTTTTCAAGCAATAACACAACTAATTCAGTAGTATCCCAAGTCTGCGAGCACATCATTATGCTGGGGTCCCTGCTTCCCTGTGTTAAGTCATTAGTAAGTAGGCTGCAAGGTCACACAATGGTAAATCATCCATCTTGTTTGCAAATAGTCAAACATCCTGTCAGTGCACAACAAATAACAAATAAATCATAATAACGGCCCATATCAGCCCCAAGAGATAAATATAAGAAAACTTCTGTGACTTCTCTCTTACACATTTTGCATCCCATGAAAATGGAGATTCATGTGAGAGCAAGGGTGTGTGATTTGATGGGGATCTCAGAGCACTAAATCTTTTTTCTGCACTGCAAATTATTCTAATACTATCTGGGAAAAGTCATATAGTTAAGGCCTCAATTATTTTTTGAATAGGTCCCATGTGGCCAAGGCCATTACAAACAACTATAGTTTTAAATGGCCTTAACAATACAGCTCCAGAACAGCACTGAGTAGAGAATACATGCTGGGCCTGAGATGTCCCGGGGGTTCGCTGGGGGAGGTCCCTGTTCCACTGCCAAGATGCATTTAAGAGTGCCCCAAACCTCACGTAGACTACGAAGTCATGTATGATTGCGGATCCTAGAGTCCAGGATGGGAACCACTAGTTTAATGGTGACAAAAAATCAACCCAAACAAACAAAAACCCAACTAGTTTCAGAAAACCCCGGAATTACTGTTTCTTTGGTACAGTTTTGATCACACTTTACACAGTGGAATGATCTAGACCAGTATCATTTACCAGAAACTTTAAGACAAAAGCTTAAATTAAGCCTTAAATACTGGTGCTCTTTTAATCAAGACAGCAATAGAAAGATGTGGATTTGTTGTATAAACGTATCAGTAGACTCTTTCGTTCCCTTTGGTAAGCATGGTTCGGCTTCTGATGTGCAGATGCTGACATGCTACAGCTGAAAAAAATCATGAATTTATGAATATGAAATCCTGGTTTCCTTCGATTCCTTGATCAAATAAGAAATCATTTCAGCAATCAGCTTATTTATTACCTAACCTGAAATATACTAAATGGCATTGTTTGTTTATATTTCAAAGCAACCAAACATGATGATCTGAGGAAGAATTTATTGATGTATAAAAACAGAGCAATGCACAGCAATGATACGCTTCCTCAGATTTCTGGAGCATAGGGCAAAGCAGAATCTGTCTTGAAGGCAGTGGTATATTAACACACTAAGATTTCAGAATGGTATCATAAAAGTCACAGCGTGCTCTGTTAGGGTCATGCATGAAGAAGACATGGGTGGCTAATCTCTTCAGAGTAGAAGAGGGGGACCTAGGAGGGGTCTTTTTTTATTTGGGAGAAAAGCTGATAACAAATCATTACCAGAACTTTTTGTTTATGTAAACTATAATCTTAATTCATAAGAGGAGGACAGATCTACGTCTGGTTTTGGATGACAGATTGAACAAATCCAACTGCAGAAAGTGCAGCAAAATTTTTCTGGACTGAGAAGCAGAAACTTGTATTACAAGTAATGTCTTCTGTAGAGCAGGAGCTTGCTAGCAACGGCAATCCTTGTAGGAGCTTTTTGCTTTCTGCTTAGTCTCAAGTGGGAGCCTGACTCCCCCTCTGAAGAAACAGCAGGGAGTGGAATTCAGTCCATGAGTATCTCCTACCTTAACTCCATTCTGACAAGTCCTAAGCACAGGCTGGCTTTCTGGCTGGTTCACCTGGACTTGGTTTCTTTGTAGGTTTCACCTGTCACTCCAAGGTACCAGTCTGAGAGCAGGCATAGGCCAGGAGGAGTCGGGAGGAATCCAGGAAGTTTTGCACAAAGTGTATGAATTCATAGGTGTAAGTCTAGAAATACAGAGGGTGTTTGTTTCGTTTCTTCTCTCCAAGAAATTTTTGTTACTGTACTCTTTTGTTCATAAAGACAAAGAGGTTATTTTAGCCAAATCCTGGTTTTAGTTATATACACACATAAATTATTTGGAGAAAAACTGGAGAGTGAAATGGCAAAGTTTGTTGACAGTACTGTGGGCACACAGGGCTGCAAAAGTTGTTAAACGCGGCTGTCAATAAACTCTCAATACTGAGTTGCTGGGTGTGTTAAAACTCAGTAGTATAGATGACTAAGTGTGGATAAAGTCAAAAAGGATGATAGTCTTGTAAAAGGTAATTTTACATTTGCAGTGAGGTGTTCTAAACTATCCATTATCTCTGAGGAAAGAGATTTCAGAGGTCTAGTAACTGGACTGGTGAAAATGTTTTTCAGGAGTCAACGACGTTCAAAAGAGAAAATAGGATGCTTAAGAATTATTGGGGGAAAAAAAGAGAACAAAGCTGAAAAGCCTAAGGACACTTCATGCACATGGATCTTGAGTATTGTTGGCAGTCATATCTCCCTGCCTTTGCAAGGACATAACAGAAAAAGTACAGGGAAGAGCATCAATGATGAAGAAAATTACAGAACAACTCCCAGAGAAGGGCTTAGACAGACAAGGACTCTTCAGCCCAGAGAAGAGACACTGCAGGGAGCTTTAGACAGAACTATAAAATCATGACTGAAACTGAAAAGGTAGAGAGGGAACCGATTGTTGTTTCTCATAATTCAAGAATGAAGGGAACTGAGACGAAAAGTTGCAGACCAAACAAACAAGTGAGGATACAGAGACGAAGCTAAGGAGTTCATTGTCACATGAAGCTGTAGAGACCTACATAGCTTCAAAATGACATTAGACAGATTGCTGGATGATAAAGTCATCATAAAAATATTAAAACTAGAATCTAAACTCTAGCTTTGGATGTTCAGAAGACAGTGATCATTGGACTGGAATGAGGAGGAAGATTGCTGTGTATTTGCCCTGTTTCTTAGAGTCCCACCTAGAAACTGAGTACTGGTCATTGCTGGAGACAGGCTGCTGGAGGAAGCTGCAAAGTTCATAGAACCATAGAATCACAGAACGGCTTGGGTTGGAAGGGACCACCAAAGGCCATCTAGTCCAACCCCCCTGCGGTGAGCAGGG
>JAVKLA010000058.1:13084364-13111974 GCA_034782735.1 Sagittarius serpentarius
CTGAAATCACAATTATTTTGCTGAGTTCAGGACTTCATACTGTGCTTTAAATTATTGTACTCAAATCAATGCCCTGCCCGGGGGGGGGGGGCGGGCGGCGGGGGGGCGGGGGGGGGGGGCGCGGCGGTTAGCTTTTTTTTTTTTTTTTTAAATTGTGTTTTATTAGCTTAACTTCTGCTTGCGCTGTGCTGCATTGAAGGGGTCTGCCCGCCGGCTCGCTGGGCGAATCGCGCGTCTCGGTGTGACAGGAGGGACGTTCGTGTCCCTCTCCCAACACACGACTGTCGCCGTGCGCTTCCCCTTCCCAGCCCCCCTCACCCCCCCCGGTGTCCCCCATCGTGGGCTTTGGTAAACGGGCGGGATGGTTGTGCCGCTTGTGTTAGCGGGGGCAGGTCGTTAAAGCTGTAAATGGAAGCGGCTGTAACGCTCCCCCAGAGGATAAAGTTTCAGGTGCCTGGGCTCTTTTTGCTTAGTCCTGGGGAGAAACCAAATCCGTGGTAGTAAAGGTATTTATAGACCATTCAGCATTTACTCATTTACAGCACAAGTGCATGCGGAGCTACAAATTAAATTAACCCTTCTTGAAGCTGTATATGTGCTTGCCCAGTAAATGAGCCTTAAAATAATGGTGTCCCTACACAGTTAAATGACTTTTTAAAAATGATCTGGGCTGTACGTGTTTTAAGAAACAGCAACAAAACACTTGCCATGTACTAGGGAATAATTAAAGCTGCTATAGGAAATACAAATTTGAAAGTGTTGGGGTGGTAGTAAGCAGACCTTACATTTTCTGTGACGGGTTTTGTGAATCTTGTTTTGACTCTGGTAGTGCAAAGACACTCTTGGGGCAACATTTGGTGCTTTCCCGCTGAAGTCTCAGTGGTGCAATTCCTGAAGTTCTTTTGCTCTTGTAGCAAAGTGTTTCTTCTAATGTTACCAGCCTACTGCATTTCTCAGACTAACTTCTTTCTTCTTCAGCTTGGTATTTAAAAGGATGAGTATTGCCCTGGTGGGATTTGGAAGTGGTGGGGTTGGGTGTTTTTTTTCCAAGACCTGCTTTTGGCTCCCATGATAAGTCTTTTACCTAGGTTTCTGCAGCACGAGGAGAACATGAAAGAAAAAAGCGTCTGGTGAGCTGCCTCCGTAGTCGTTCCTGGTTAGGCTGGTTGCGTTACCTCTTATAGCAGCACATATTCCCCATTCCGTACTTAGCTCACTTACAGTTCGGGGGGGGGAAAATGCAGGATGAGTACAACACAAAGAAAAGCCCTCCGCATTTAAAGGGTTATCCTGTTAGTGTACAACGGCATCTTTGGGCAGTTGCTGGTTGGAGGTGAGAGAACTTGAAGGCTGACAAAAATAGTATCTTCAGGGCCATGTGATTTCCAGAAAGTGAAGTTGCAGTTAGTGACTTCACTGTTAGGTGCTTACAACTCTGAGCTGAGAGTGCTTTCTTCCCGCTTTTATTTTTTTTCCTTCAGCTGGTAAATACTTTCGATGTTCAGTGTTTCCCATTTTAAAAATCCATAATTGAAAACAGAAACTCTCTGAAAAGCTAAACAGGAAATGTTACCTATGTGTTTCCTAGTTATCCCTTATAGTTTGTTTCACTTGGGAAGTCTGTTTCCAAATCGGCTTCGGTGGCAATATGTTAGGTGTATGGTATCATAATAAGTGTAAGATCTCAAATGGCTCTAAAATGTTTTTCCAGTTTCCTGCTACAAAGTGGTATTAGAATTTAGATGTTAGCAGTAGACATGGAGAGCAAACATTTGTGTTTCTTAATTGGACAAAATTCCCTGGTCTGCTCTCTTTGATGAATAAGAAACAGAATCAGTTTAAGGATCGTAGAATTGCCCCAGACGTTTATAAGACTGAAGAGATGAGAACATTCAATTTCCATGAAGATATGTCACAGGTATACCTTTTTTTTTTTTCCAGCAATTATACCCCACAGTGATTTCTTACTCCTGATTATCTTTCATTGTTACCATCTAACTTTGAAATGCATTGCTTGAAATCTGACTATGGGTTTAGGGAGAAAGAATATATAACAAATGAACAGAGCTGTTAGCACAAGTAAACTGAGAAGGACTTGGCGAGATGGTGTTTGCAAGCCTGAGGATAAGGTTCATTTTGTTTGGGGGTTTTCTGTAACCTGTTACCTAGGTAAGGCATTTCTGGAGTTGGGATGCTCCATTTGTTTGGACATGTGCTCCCCTTGAACAATTTTGGATTAGAAGTTTTAGGAGGGCTTCTTGGGAGAGAAATACTGGCACAGCCTCCTTAACCATGTAGTAACGGTAAGGAGGGTAGGTTGTTCTCAGGAGGCACTTCCTAGGCCTGCAGAAGAGATTGATCCAGTAGGGAAGTTCTTGGTGACTGAAAGTGAAGCTAGTGCAGTGAGTCCTTGGAGATCTAGGTCATCAGATACCAAAGGACCTTTAAAGGAGATTGTATCCCACGTGTTTTTTGCTCTGTTAACATAAACTTCATGCTTCAGGGGTCTGCTGCTTTCCGGAATGATGTGGAGGAAATTTTTGCCCTCCTGGATATAGAACTTGACCTCTGGTAGGTGCAGGTTTTGCCTTTTTGTGAAACTAGAGAAAAGGTAGGGTAGAACATGTTGGTGTACTTGCCATACAAAAATGTTCCACACTCCTATTTTTTGAGGTCTTATTCAAAAGCTCAGAGCACCAATATCTTAGTAAGGTGAATGGGCTGATGGAGGTAGCATTAATCTGGGCATCCTCCTGTCAGTTCTAAGTAAAATAATTGGAAAAAGCTATGAGGATTCACTTCATGTAAAGACAAAATAAAATCTTAAAATTAAAGCTTATTAGCACAATTCAAGAGAAAGCAGGCTCTGTCAAATACCCTTTCTGTTAACAAATTGTCTTGATAAAGTAATTTCTTGCAGTATATTACAAGACACACACACACACACACACACACAAAAAAATACTACTAGCAATAAAATACTTAGTAAATTGTCTAAAACCCACAAAACAGTTTATGGCAAAAGTTGCCATCGGGGAATTGAAATGGAATTGGGTTTTCCCTGTCGCATCTCCATGGGG
The DNA here is from genome assembly GCA_034782735.1 of Sagittarius serpentarius. Lineage (NCBI taxonomy): Eukaryota > Metazoa > Chordata > Aves > Accipitriformes > Sagittariidae > Sagittarius > Sagittarius serpentarius. The sequence goes on from JAVKLA010000058.1 coordinate 13,087,445, forward strand.
ATAATTACCAGCTCCAACAGTAACTCATCGTTTTTTCACTTCCACTGATATGGAATGGCTTGGGTTGCCTGGGCATTTGAAGACGACTCATGCAAATGCAGAGCTTAAGAGTGAGGAATGTAAGCTGTGCTGCCAGAGAGAGGGACTGCATTGGAAAAGAATTTAGTGGTCACTGCAGGGGCTCTGTTCAGCATGTGCTCGTAATGTGATGACATAAGTGGTGTAGGAAAGTTATTTTTGACTCTTGTATGTGGCATGGCTGATTCTAGTATGAGAAATGTGCTTAAAAAAAAAAATCCACAAAAACTAAGATCCAAGGTGAATGTCTATGGTGCTCAGCCAGTAACTTTTTCAATCCTTTTTTGAGAAGTTACAGAAGTGACTATTACTTTGTGTCAGTATATTCATGGGTAGAAAATCCTGGATGCTGAAGGTCTAGTAGGGGAAGGCAAAACAAGAAAGGAAGAGTGAAAGCTAACAAATTCAAATTAAAGCATGTGATATCTTGAGAAGATGGGGAAGATGGTTAACCTCTGGGGATAGAACCTCCATCTCTAGAGGTGTTTGATCCAGCACTTGGTGGTACTTTTTAAGCTGAGTTTTATCCAAATACAAGTTACTGGACTCAATACTTCAGAGCCTGTTGTCAATCATCAGTCCAGTCATCTGTCTCATGGTCCCTTCTGGCCATAACAGTATTCATTTGTGAATCTTCTCTTAAAAGAAGGACACTTTCTACCTGGCTTCTCAGTTTAACACTTGCCATCTGAAGCCAGCCTTCCTGAGACCCGATGGACCACCCTGCTCCTTGCTAGCGTGAGACTTAGGCTGAGCATCCTCCCTTTGTCCGGGGGCGGGGGGAACAGACGGATGAACGACATGGAACTGGGGGACTGGGAGTTCTTAAAATACCAGTGCTAAACCAGAATCCATACAGGTCTCAAAGTTAGTGGGCTAAGATTGATCCAGACAGCTGTTAAGTTAGTCTTGGCAAAAAGACAGTGTAAAACAACTGCAAACCTGAACATGTTACAAGTTGCAGTCACTTCCCAAACCATTATTAAACATGCTGGTCTAGTAAGGGTGGGTCTTTAATGTATCATACTTGATGTCACGCTTTTTGAACACATGGGGACCATGTTTGGGGAAATGGATGTTGCAGAGCTTAATAAAACCTATCTTTGATTTAATGTCTCTGAGGAACATGTGGTTTCCATTGCCTAGAATTTCTTTCCTGTCTATACAGTAAAATACCACCATCAAGTATCAAATGCATTTGGGTGCTTACGACACTAAAAGAATAATTGTTTTAAAAACAAATATAAATACAACTCAAAGCAGAGAGTGGTTTTCTGCAATTAAAAAAAATCTTCACGCCATTAATACTTTCTCATCAATTTAGTGAAGATTTAGATTTTATTATTGCTGTTGCAGAGCTTAGTAACTGTACTCATGATTAGCAACAAAAAGCCTTCTAATTTCTTCAGTTCATACACAGCCTTTAGAAAAAGGGCTTAAGGCCTCATTTGTTCTTAACTTCTAGCATGAAATTATGTGGATCTGGAGCAAGCTGCTGTTATGACACGATGACTCTTCTTAGAAGAATGATTTGGCGTGGTTCAGGGTTTGTGAGTAAGGACTTGAACCTCTCCACATTTCCTTCTGCTAAGTTGCATGACTTGAGGTTTTGACTAGAAGACAGCTGGTTTTGTCTTTATATACAGACTAACGATTGCTAGGAATTGTCACTAAGCAGTGTTAAGCAAGTAGATATTTTGGACACTTGGTTTCCTTTTGTACTTTAATGCCATCAAAAGGTATAGATGCAATGTACAGTGGTGATATAGATAGTTAAATAGACATATAGTGGTTCTTCTCCCTTCTTTTTCTTCCTTGCTCCCCCTGCCCTCTCCCAGCTTTGCTGGTGCGGAAACTGCAGGTGACTAGAGCTCTTAGTACATATCCCAAACTAGTTAACTTGAGTGGTTCTTATCCCCTTCTCCCTCAAGCACCCGGGGACCCGACAAGAGCTCCCTGGGTTTCTCAGTGCAGAGGGAAGAGCACAGGATGCGCTCTGCCTGTTTGGCTGAAGCACGTGTCACACTCCTCCTCCGCACAATGATGCCTGGTGAGTCTTAGCAGTATGTCTGATGGGAAAACGAATGAACTGACAAATGGTTCTGCATAACAAAGTGTATATGCTGTATTGGAGGTGCAGTAGCTTGCTGATCAGGGGAACCCTGTCCGCTAGCGTGGCTCCGCTGTGCTGAGCACTGCGATGTGAGCGTGCCAGGGGGCTGGGACAGAGCGTTCACCGTGCCCAAATGTGCATGCTGCTCGCTGTCAGAATGTTGAAATGGCATTCATGGAGTGCTTCTGGGCAAGAAGATAAAAGTGATATCTCTGCTGAATCTGTCTGAGCTTTAGTGGCATGCTGGTGTGGCACTGCTGCCCCAGCTGCATGCAAAGAGTTGGATCCCCTTCAAAAATAAAAGAATACCTTCATGGCTGCTGAAGGTGGAGATTTGGTTCTGATGAATCAGTGCTTTGCAGAGAAGGGAGACTTGTACGTGATATCTCTATTCCTAAAAGTGCAGCATGTGGGAAGAGCTCTGTATCTTGTCCAAAATGGCTTTAGGGGCTGATCCAAGCTGCTGTATGAAAGTACAGGGTCTGTGGTCATAAAGCTCATGTATGTGTTAAAATAAGTATATATAAATACTTTTACATACAAAATTTTGGGTTTGGATGGATATACTTTCATATGACTTAAAAAAACCCCAACAACCCTGTGCTGATAAATCTAAATGAAACGGAATTAAAATGTGGATATAAACTGTTCAGACTAATTCCTGGCCTTGCCTGTTCAGCCATGGTTTTGTGGGACACTTGTAGCATGCAAAGCAATTGTAGGACAAAAGCTGCTAGGGATGTGGTAGCGATATTCTCCTGTTCATCCCACTTCAGGATATAGATTTGCTGGATCTAATAAGCAGAATGAACTGCTGATTTTTATCCTGAATGTTGGGATTTGGTGAAACTAGAAGTTTCTGGTAATGTTCGCAATCACAGCCTGTAAAGGTGTCTATGTAGAAGGTAACTTTTTAAGTATGTGTTTTAGATGTGTAAATTTCATCACTGAAATCACAATTATTTTGCTGAGTTCAGGACTTCATCCTGTGCTTTAAATTATTGTACTCAAATCAATGCCCTGCCCTCCCCCCCACCCCCCCAATGCAGTTAGATTATTTACACTTCTCTTGCTGGAGTCCAGTTTCCAGCTTGTTTTGGTTTTCTTTCTTTTTGAGGTATTTGCATTATTTCTATTATATTTGATGGGCTTTATTTCTTTTATCAGAAGGAGAATCTAACCGTGTATCATATAATGCTCTCATCTTGGTATAGTGGGTGCCTTATTCTGTAGGCTGAAAAATTGACTTTTGGGAAGTTAAGTGGATTTTTTTCCCCTGTTTATCCATTTAAAAAGGATGGGGTTTGGTATGCTCAGAAGTGCTGATCATTTGCAGCTTCTGTTAGTACTCAGTCATTTTGGCTTGAACAGAACTGGAGGGGAGGGAAATCACTCCTAAGAGCATTACCAAAATGTCTCAAAACTCCTGTTAAGGAGTAGTTTCTTTACTCAAAAGTGAACATTTTTTATTTCAATGGTAAAAGGTCATTTAAACAGCAGTTTAGTTAAGATATTAAATTTAGTATCTTGCTCTTTAAATATCTGTGGTTTTTAATTGCCTGCCTTCTATATACTGTTGCCTTGGCAACAATATTTTTTGTATGCTAAGAGGTTCTGATATTTCAAATGTAAATCTAAAGAAACACTACAGGTTTCTTAAACTAGCTTTAGAACTGTAACATCTGTAAACAATTAACATTTTAGCTGGTTAATTAGTTATGGGGATTTGTTCTTGTGTACTACGGCTGATTCTATCATGTGGATAAGTACCCACATCCTGTGATTAACTATAAGACTTGTCGGACGTTAAAGGTGATGGATTTATTTTCATTAAAGGGGTCCTCTGCAATTTGAATCTCAAACTGAGAACACTCAGTTCAACACTTCTCTCTCCCTTTTTAGGGTAGGAATCATCACTGACTTGAATGAAGTGGTGACTTGTTTGTGGTCATCAGCAGTGGGGGAAAAAAACCCCACGAACCCCACCCTGGCATTAACTTTGAAGTATGCATGTCTTCCTTGTAAAGGCTAACCTGTCTCCTACCACATACCAATGTCTGGCTGTGTGGTGCTCCATCCGTTGTTGAAGCTATGCAATTATTTTAAATAAACCCCCACCTCTTATTTCTGTGGCTTGATGGGCCATGTGCTTTTTGTGTGATCTGGCAAAAGTATTGTCCTGAATTTCAAGGTTAGTATTATGCTGTCCTTATTCTATATGATTGATAGCAAGAGCATGATTGAGTTATGCTGTGGCATGCAATCAGATACCATAAACAGTATTATCTATATAAAGTCTTGGAAGTGGTTGCTGGGCTGCTTCTAAAGTACACTTTGGCTTGGATGTTGAAGCCATAGTTTGGATCATAATTTTAAAATATCAAATCTGTTTACTAGGCAATACACTGGTTAACTAATTTATCTTCTTGTTTGGAAGACTAACTGAAATGTAAAGACATATGCACTAACTAAAGCAAGTTTATATTTTGTTCATAGCTTACAAAAGCTCTTTGTACCTCTTGTTCAGTCAGTATATGTGGTCTTTATCAAAAAGGAAGTGCACTCTTATAAAATTATTTTAGGATGTTTGTGCTGCCTAGTGTTTTTCATTTCCACCTTGTTATACAAGGAGAAAAAGTAAAAAAAAAAAAAAAAAAAAAGGCAACATAAATAAATCAGACTTTTCTCCAAACCTAATGTTCTACCTAAGTTTAAGATAATGACGGAGGGGAGGAGGAGCTGTAAAGAATGTGAATTAGTGAAAACTTCTGGGTGAGCTGTGGTCCCAAATAAGCCTGCTGCAAAGAATGTCTGGCATTGTTTCATTCAAAAGGCAAGGCATATTTTAGGAAACAATATCCAAGTTTTATCTCGAGGCGCTATATTACCAAGCAATCATTGAAGAAAAACTTATTTAGCTATGATTTCATGACTTTGTGACGTTACCTTTTGGCTAGATGATGGGGTCTGCCCTTTTCATTATCTCTAATGCCAAGGCAAACTTGTTATTTTGATGTTTGGAATTTATCAAACCGCTTACAAATGGATTAATATGACATTTCAACTTTATGTCATAAGATCAGTAGAAGTAGGCTAGCATAATAAAGGTTGTCTAATAAATTTATATTCAGTAGTATTTTTATTCTTGATGGCCCACAACTGTTGTGAACTATCTTCATGAACCCCCTTCAGCCTTGCAGGCTGCCTTTAAAGTGTGAAGCATAAATCTGTTACATCTATGATGTAAACCTATTTCTTTAGTCCCAAGTGTGCTGCATAATTTGAGGGGCATCCTCTCTTTAGACTATCTAGCATCACAGTAAGCACATACTTTCCTGAAAAAAACCTAGCAACTAGGAAAACAAAATCTTCTATACAGCACTTTTGTTTCTATGTTGGTTTTTACACCCACAATAATTAGGCTAATTCAATTAGGCTTTGTGTGATCTTCCCCTTTTATCTCAAGTGTAATGTTTTGCTGAACACTAGAGGGAAATAACTGAAGACTGGCAACGTGCACTCGCAAAATATTAAATTCTTCCTCTGAATGCTAGCTGCCGCCTCAGAAGGACTTCTGGTTGTTGTAGAAATCAAGTTGCATGGATTTAAAGAATGATAACTTCATAACGTTACAACTCTGCAAAAGTCTCACTGGTTACCGCTCGTCTCCAGCCTGACTGAAATGTCTGTGTGCTGCAAAAAACCCCAGTGAATCAGCAGAGGACTTGCTGCTTGGTTGGGATTCTTTCCCCATGGGTTCCTGCACCCCACAGGTGGGTGAAGAACACTTCTACTGGGTGAAGAAACTTTCTGATCTGCTTCCCAATCCACTTTGGACTTGCTGAACTTCTGTTATTGCAGTTGTATTTTTTTTCCCTCCTCTTTGTGATGCTGAGAGCTGGCAGCAGCAATAATGGCAGTAGTGTTGGAAGATACTCCATCCTCTGGGCTGACTGCTGGGTGTTTTGTTGGTTTTTCATAGCTGCAAAGATTATTAGCAGCACAGAAAAGAGTTACAGGTTAAGGCCTTGTAACACTGCACCAAAATATGCGACTTGCTCAGCATCTGCATGCTGGCTTGATCAGAGCAGCGCGATGCAGATGTAACCCGAGGCTGCTTCTGTTGAGGTAGGCTCCTTCACTTCCAGAGTCTGAAAGAAATCAGGAGAGAATTTGGTTCATTAGAGATAATTAAAGGAAACACTGAGTACTAATTGGATATAATGTCCTACAGTAGAAGTTGCTAAACTTCCCCTAACCCCTTGGGGAAAAACAAAGAGAACTATTTGTTTGTATATAACCAGATGGGTAAATGTAGTGGCCCTTAGGCAGTCTTCTCCCTGCTGAGCTATCCCATATGACCTTGTCTAGAATTGTGGTGTTATGGATTTCTACCAGGTGTCCTGCTAAACAGAGAAATGAGTCCGCAAAAGGAGTGTGAGGTTATAATTTGTATGGCAGTGTAGAAAATTAATTCATCATGATGATTGCCATTTGGCTGATGGTTAAACAGAGGCATAGATAATACTAATGCATTCTTCTTGCAAGACTGAGAAGTCAATTAAACCCCATGCAGCTGAGACAGTTCCCTTTTCATCAAGATTTCTTTCAAGACTCATGTGACTTCCTCCAGCTAATAAATTATCAACTGGGAATGGAATACCAAAGCCAGTTCTATTCTTTAAACTTTTAATACAAACTCCCTCAGGATACTTTGAGGAAAAAATCAGCTACAGTAGATTTTTATTTTTTTTTTCCCCCTCTTTAGAAATTGGCTCAAAAAAATCCCTTGACTGACTCATTTAGACTTATGTAAAATATTCTGCTGGGGAGTTCTTAGTGATGTGATATGTCAGGATTTCAATCATCTGTCGTGGGAAAGAAGGGAAGGTACAGTGCATAGACACATGACTACTGCAGTCAAACAACTAATTCATATTCAAAACATAAGCACTCACCAGGAAGAATTTAAAGCTTCTGCAAATCTAGAATAGTTTTAAAAGCTCCAGAGCTGAAGTTTTATGAAAGAATTGTATTTTTGTAGCTAGGCTTTTTAAAACAATTATTTCTGCTAATTGATACTAACATTATCTTTCATCTCTTGTAGCTGTTGTAATTTGAAAAATACTTCTGAGTTTTAAACTATTCGCTTCCTGAAGTTGTTTTGCAAATTATTCATTATATAAGTTGTAATAAAGAAAGGGGATGTTTTTTGAAGTATGAATCTGTATAAACACTCTGAAATCCCAACTTCATTATGAAAGACGAGCCTAATGCTCCTTGTTCCAAAATGTGATACCTTCTAGTATGCTAAACAGATAAGGCTATACATCAAGCGAACTACAGAGATAAGACATTTAAAGCTCATGCTTTGTCTTTCGTGAGTACTTCTTATACAGCTGGCAGAAAGAAGAATTCTTCAGTCTAGCTGAAATTGCAAAAGTTATTTCAATAACAAATGTTCTTTTAAGTCAAAGTAAAGCTCACCAAGAATTGCAGCCATGGAATGGGGAGCCCAGCTAAGCTAGGGATTACTAGGCAGTACATGCTGTAACAGGGACTGATGGGGAACCTTCTACTCAATATAGGTATAATGAAAATCCCTTAAAACATTCAGTTTCCCAAAAAAAAAAAAAAAACAAAACAAAAAAAAAAACACAAAAAAAACAAAAACAAAACAAAAAAAAAAAAACAACAAAAAAACCCAAAACAACAACAAAAAAAACCCAAAAAACAAACCCCAAACAGCCTCTCTTTGCTTCCCATACTGTGAGAGAAAGGCTAATTGAGTTTCCTGGCCATAGCAAGTGTGGTATGTTTCAGTTCTGTCTTGGCAGTGTTGATTAACTACTGTTAATCTACTTGTAAGGGAGCAAGATGAATCTGCATTATATTTTAAATGTGGATGGCCATTTTCTGATCAAATCCAACTTTACCTCACGTTCATACTCTGTCTGAGCCCAATCTCCTGAGCAGGCTTTCCTCTGACTTCCAAGGACGCTTCAGCAGCTGCACCTGCCTCCAGGGTGGATGTGCCGCTGTTGTGTACCCCAGAGCTTGACTTGCAGCTCCATCGTACGGAGTTGAGGATCCTGCAGAACTTGATGCAACTTGCTGACGCTAACGATGTTTGAGTAAAGTTATACCTTTAGAACAGGCTGCTCTTGGATAGTGTGCTTACCAGCAGCCTGAACTGCAGACTGGGCACTTGACTTGTTAGCCCTAGTTGCTAGACAGTGTCCCAAAAATAGCATGATAGTAGCTGTTGGCACTTCTGGAAACAGAATACCGTGTGAGCGATACTGTATTGTAAAAGAAAAAGTATGGGATGTAGTAGTACCCAAGTGATTGAAGGTAGTGGGGGATTGGGTATTCTAGTAAGTGGGATTCTAGTAGAGAAGGGAAAGGTTTGCTTGTTTGTTGCAAATGCTCTGGTTGCAGTTCCTTGCTAGAGCACTGTTAATGAGAGAGATGAATACTTAAAATAGACAAATGTATTCCCTGTATAGAACACCATGAATGTTTGGCACATAGTGCTATTGCTGGAGTGCTGTGTTAGTTTTAAAAAGTTCTGAGGCTATAACTGCTAAATACTAGAACGAGTGTATCCTATGTGCTTCTACCTAGACAGGTAGAAAGCTTCTGAAGAGAAAGGTATAGTATGTTAAAATCTAAATTAATTGACGGAGACTAGATGGTAAGGAATATGTAGTTCTCTCCGGTGTCACAGGTATGTATAATACATACATATGCTTACTGGGGAAGATAAAAAGAAAGTGTAATTTCACTTCAGATTGCTTATTAAATATTTTCATGTAATTCAATTAGAATGCTGCTGACAGCAGTTTACAGAACACTTGTCAAAGTAAAGAGCAACTTGGCATATATTTGTTTTCAGAACTTCAAGTGCCAAATCATTTAAATCTAATCAGATCCTAAAACTGGCACTGGAATGAAACCTGCATTTTTATTTTTTTGCATAAGAGTTTACCTGTGTAGGAGCTGACTTCACAGGCATTTCATGCAGACATGAGTGTGACTGGAATGAGGATATCCCTTAAAAGTGTTGTTGTGAACAAGAAATTGCATTGACTTGCCTTCAGTACATACGTAGCTTATTTAACAAATTGCTGAACAAAGCATGTAAGCCCGAATACACTGAAAGGTGACAAAAGCTGTGAGTTTTCTAGGTATAATTATGCAAGGGACTTGATCAGTTCCTTTCCCCCTGCCCTGATGGGAAGTTTATCCACTTATTTTTGTTCATAACGACTTAAAGGTAAATTCAGCTGTTTCTTCAATGCATATATTTGTTCAAAGATAGTCTATTCAAGCATGAACCAAGAGACTTCAATTATCAAAATCAGTGGAAAATGCAGGTGTGTGAAATGTAAATTTTTTACGTAGAAAACGTGCTTGATGTTTAGTAATGAACTAGTTCAAGTTTATATAATGAGATTTGTATTTGACACTTGTATTCGTATTATTTGAATGCTGAGATTTGATCTCAATTCAGGAAAGTTTACTGGCAATGCAACAGGATCACTCACTGCTAAAATATAGCACTGGTACTCAGGTAATGCTTATGAGTTACTTTTAAATAGTCTCATAGCACATAGTATATCCTATGCATGGTCTTGCCTGTGATGCTTGGAGCAGGGTTCCAAACTCCAGTGTTCTGCAAAATGAATATATTTTTACTGACTCCACTGATCAGCATACCTATTTAAAGATTCCCCCCTCCCCGCCCCCCCAGAAGGAATAAAATCCAGTGATTTGTAACGTAAAATAATCCTGTTATATTCAGGTATATGTTTCAAAGCAATTTAAGAAAGCTTAATTTTCTTTTTAGGAGAAAATTAGTGTCTTAGAATATTTAATATCCATAGCTTGCTTTCATAGGAATGCATCTTATTTAGAATTGATACTTTGGTCTTTTGAAGAGTAAAGAGGTCATATACTAGTTTAAACATAACTAATTGACATATCTAAGATAATTAAAAAAAAAATAAATCCTCCAAAAAACCCCAAACCATAAACCAGTACAGAACAGAGTTTATCTTCCTTTAGTCAGGGTCATGTTTACCTGTGTTCCTAGGGCCATTAATACGTTTGGAATTCTAGAGCATCCATTTCCTGATAGAGCAACTGGACGATGCTTCTTTGCTTAAGAGGTAATTCTGAGATACAGCTTTATAATGTCCTTGAATTATCTCAGTACATACTTTTATCAAAAGTGATACAGCTGTATTGAAATCATGGTTCAAAGGAAGATTTGCAATAGGAACATAGATAGTAGAGCACCAGTTCAACTTGTCTTTTTCCTCCTTTGTCCAACCTTAACAAACCAAAGTGCCAGTGGAGTTGGGGGGATTGCTTACACAAGATGCAAGCTGCCCCTTGTCAATACCTTGTTTATTGATCAGGGTGTGTAGAATACATATTTTCCTTCCTGATGAAGTTTTTCAGTTTTGCCATAGACTCATAACTTTTGTTAACCACAGAAAAACTGATTTATGTTAAGAGTTTTCTGTCCTCTTAGAGTAGGAGACGGCATTATAAACGCTTCCTGAATTTGACCATTCTTTTATTTAGAAAAAAACATGTGCCTATGCCTAAAAACACGCAAGGTTGAAAGCTATAGCTCAGGTGTGTAGCTTGGAGATGCATGTGCTTCTGCATTCTTCCCACCCTCTGGATTCTGCATGCCAGTCAGTACAGCAACCAAGACTAGGAAAAGGAAAAATCTCACATATAGTCATATAACCCTGATGTGTACAATATTGAAATGGAGACTGAGGCACGTGAGAAACGATGAAAGCTTTTAAGCAGTATTTTCCTTCTGGATGCTGCCTCTTTTTAGCAGCATATCTCTCTAGATATAAGCTTCTGTACTGAGAAAAATATGCCATGGACAGAAAGTGCGATGGTAACAGCAGTCAGATGAGTGTGGGGATCTATCGTTTGCTTCCCAGGTTGGCTCTCGTCTGCTAGTGGGTACTGGGCAAATCCTGTGGTCTGTTTTCCCTCTCTGGAATAGGAGAAATAGCACTTGGGATAGTGTTTTGAGAACATGTGTGTGGTTTTGTCCTGGTTTCAGCTGGGACAGAGTTAACTGTCTTCCTAGTAGCTGGCACAGCGCTGTGTTTTGGGTTTAGGATGAGAAGAATGTTGATAACACCCTGAGGTTTTCGGCTGTTGCTCAGTCGTGTTTAGACTAAGTCAAGGACTCTTCAGCTTCTCCTGCCCAGCCATCGAAGAGGCTGGAGGGGCACCGGAAAGTTGGGAGGGAACACAGCCGGGACAGCTGACCCAGGCTGGCCAACGGGGTATTCCATACCATGGGACGTCATGCCCGGTTGGGTGGGGGGGAGGAGGAGAGCTACTCGGGCGTTGGTCGGCAAGTAGTGAGCAATTGCGCTGTGCATCACTTGTTTTGTGTATTCCAATCCTTTTATTATTATTGTCATTTTCTTGTTGTTGTTAGTGTCATTGTTAGTTTCTTCCTTTCTGTTCTATTAAACTGTTCTTATCTCAACCCACGGGCTTTACTTTATTTTTTCCGATTCTCTCCCCCATCCCCCTGGGTGGGGGGAGCGAGTGAGCGGCTGCGTGGTGCTGAGTTGCTGGCTGGGGTTAAACCATGACAGTTTCGGTGGCTTTTTTCCCCCACCAGTACCTCTCAACATCAGAAGTGTGTTAACAGTTCTGTTGTATTGCGTAGTACAGTACAATAAATAACTAGCTGGCTAGTAAACTGTAGAGGAGACAAGATGTCCTGAAGCATGGAAAAGTAGCATAGAAAATGGACTCCTTTCTTTTAGCAAGGCAAACCATTATTCTGGTAAGATTTTTGTGAGGTTTTATTTTTTTCTTTTTGAAGCCTGTCATTGAAATCATTTGGCTACAATGAATCTCTGCTTTTTGTGCAGAACAAGAAGGAAGTATCTCACCCTCATTATACACTCGCAGAGCTGAAAAATAAGGATCAGCCAGTGTTCTGTTACTTTGCCTTCTGTTCATAGATAAAGCTCTGCACTTGGGGGCTTGTCTTCAATCTTTAGGACTGGCAGTGCAGGTACCACATTCTTAACTCAAGGCTTGTACTTTTTTCTAATGCTTTCAGGGGTAAAGTGATGTCAGCCTCGACTGTCTCGATGTTCAACAGAGGAGTATAGAGCTGTAATTTAATTGTATGAAAATTTCAAGAACATAAACCACCTTGGTTTAAAGAAGTCTTTGTAAATGAATATTTTATTTGCAGAACCACATCTCCTGCTGTCAAGTTTCACAGCAGATTATGATACTAATCCTACTTAAATGGTTATATAACCAATTAGTGGTAGGTGTTATCAACTTGCTGTAGCCTTGGAAGAGTTTAGTATTCAAGTAACACATTGTTTGTGGAGAAGGCTGCATGTAAAGGATGTGGATTAGAATTTTGGTCATTTTTCTGTGTCTCTCTCTTTACAATTACAAAGTATAAAGTCTTCTCTGTATTGCTACATGCATTGTCTAACTATATTTTCAAACTATAGCTACACACAATGCGGAAGTTTTGAATAAAAAAAGCCCCAGTCTTATAGTTCCTATGCCAGAAGGTGGCCAGTTACTTGTAAAGACGTTATTATCCTAGAACTAGCTATACCAGTTAAATAAACTCCTGTCTACTAGTGAGAAGTTTAAAAAAGGCAAAAATCATGTAAATAACTGCATAACATGGAAAATTTGATCCCCATTGCCTCACAGGACAGTTCTTACCAAAAGAAACCAATATATTCTAGTAGCAGTTTTCCAGTGGTACAAAAAATAGAAATATAAGTTATGCGGAATGATAATACTCTATGGAAAATGGTAAGCTATTGACCTTCAATTTAGAAATAAACTATGTAGGTCACTTGTGGTTGGTCTCTTTGAGGAGTAACTGGCCTTTTGGAGATCATAAAGGGCTGATACTGATGCTGCTTCAGTAAGTGACATTATATTTATCTTAATTGAAGCTTGGAAGTAACTTGATTAGAGGATAAGGCTTGTTAAGGCTTATGTTTACTGTTATAGTCTCTTGTTGAGACTTGTGGAGTAAATATTAAAATGTCTGCATGCTGTGAGTGAAGCTTTTTGAGCCCATTAATTTAAAGCAAAAGATCTGAGACTCTTGGGCTGTGTCAGATGGCTTATATGTGTTTAAAGCCTTAGAGTACACTTTGGGGAATGTACTGGAGCTTTTGACCCTTTCTGTATTGCAGCTTTTGAATATATTCAAACTAAGCATGAGACTTGAATGACTACTAGACAGTTTTAATGGTCAGTGCTACAATGAGGTACAAAACCCTGTCAAGCTACCTTTTTAAAAACAAAAACCCACCAAAACCCCAACAAAAAAAATCCTTTTAATTCAGAGCTGTTGAAAGTGATGATCTTAAGCTTCTCCTGTACTTGCCTGTTCTCTGATGGAAGCTATTTAAAGCAGATACAAATACTTCAGGTTAAATTCTGTTCCTGCATCCGTAACAATTGACTGGAATGCAGTAGGACTCTGTCTTGGTAATAAAAGGGGAATCACTCAGTTTTGTATAGCAGAGTTGAATTTTTGTTGTCTTTTTAATCAGAACTTCATTCAGATTATTGTCATTTTGTACCGTAATTTAAAACCCAGTTGTACACTAAACCCGTATAGCCTGACTTCTGGCAGTGATGAGAGAGCCCTCTCCTACCTACAGGCCTATGCAAGTGCGGTTCAGATTTTGATTGATGGCCAGATGTAGCCTGTGTTGTCTGGAGGTGACGTAGGCATAAAGATTATTAGTATAGCGAAGGAGAATTTCCCGGTCTTGGGTCTACTTCACAATTTTGTGTGTTTCAGCTATGTTATCTACCTATCTGCATTCCCTTAACAAGATATGTACTCTAGTATAGAAGTATAAGCAGTTCAATTTTAATAGCTCTTGCTGGAAGAGGTTAAGAAAAGATATGGAAAAATCTATTCATCTTTAGAAATATTCCTTTAAGTGCTTTCCATAACAAGTTGCTTAAATATTTAATGCAATAGAAACATAAACAGTTATTCTTTTACAAGGAATACCTTCATTAAATATCTGTTCAAAGCAGATGCATATATTTTATAACATGACAGGAGGACCAGAAGGTGCTTATCTAAGGAAGAGAAAATGTATTCTGTAAAATGATTGGATAATAGATATGGAAGTCGCTAGCTTGTGGGCTCTTTCTGAAGCACTAATAGCATTGTAGACCTCAAGCTTTGCAGCAAAGTATGTTCAATCTTCAGGCTCAATGGGGCACACATCATAAGTTAGTGTATGTACACAGGAGTATATTTGCATTGTGACTCTGTCTTGCATATGTATATGCACAGGTGAATCTCATGAGGAATGTAATTTACAACCTAGTGAAATTCTCTAGGCTGTAAACTTTGGGTAAGTGGCTGCTTTTTCAAGGTTCATGTCCTGTATGTCTTTCTGTAAACCTGCTTTCTCAAATGCTCCTTTCCCTGAACCTCTCTGACTCATGGGAGACTAATGGAGGGGGATCCCTTTTGATTTACCATCTGTGCTGTAAATTCTCCTCAGATCCCTACTTGCTCCCCCTCTTCTTTGACGCTACCTATAATGCATTTTTATATGTGGCAGCTTGTTGCCATGCTGCTGCTTGCCCTGAGCGATGGCACTTGTTCTCAAGCTGGCTGGCGGTGATGGCCTTTTCACTTGCATTTTATTGCTAGATTACCTGTTTCTGGTTTGAAGCGTTGTGGTTGCGTGCATCCATGAGATTCTCTTAACCACAGTTACAGGGTTATGCGTCTGCTTCAGATTTTTGCATAGGCAGTACTGGATCTTGGAGGTAGGATCAACAGAAGGAGAGCTTAAAAATACTGTTAAAGGGCATTATTAAACCATGAAAGCTCCAAAGACTGCTTGTGTCCTAAGCCTTTGTACAATTGACTTTGAATTAGTTTGGCAAAAGCCCTTTCTGGTCTATAAAATCTATGAAACTGGTGTTTTCTTCCAGACTATGATCCAGATGGAGTGTATCTGTCCCTTCAGAGACTCATGTTGGGCTCTAAATGCCATGAGAAGTGTAGCAGTAGGCTTTCCTTTCAGAAAGTACTTTATATCACTCTAGCCTGTTACTCCCTTTGAATCAGTTAGATTTCACTGCTGGTTATATGTGGAGCAGTAAGTTGTGATACTGTGTACAAGCGGCTGAAACTTGTGATGGCTCATCTATGGGATTCTTCCTGTCAAAGCGCTTCTGTACCCCCTCCCTCTCAATTACCCATTACTACACCTCTGGAGTCTAATCTCAGCCACAGAGAAAAAAAACTGAAGGAAGGGTGAAATAAAGTTCCCTACTGGAGTTAATGCTTTTATATCCACTAACTGTATAACTAGCCTACTTGTTGACATGAAGGAAAATGTCATGAGGAAATGAATAGCAAGTCTCAGCAGTCGTTCAGCACAGCAGCCCTGTGACAGCTGAGACTGCAATAGGAGGTGTAAGCTCCTTGCTTACTCTCCTCCCAGCCCCACCCCTTGCCCAAATTACACTGCCTGTAATAAAACATTACCCTTCTTAGTCTGTGATTTTATTTTTTTCTGTTAAGCTTGATTTCACACCTGTTTATGATCCCTTTCCCTGCTGCCTCCCCTGCCCTGGAATGAGTGGGAGTGTAGTGTTGCCTTCTGCAAAATATAAATGGAGTTGATGTCAAATAAAATCATCATAATGGGAAGGAGCTTGTAAAATATTTTTTTTCTTTAACTTGTGTGCTTCAGAGACTTGGTTGAGTACTTAAAACATCTCAGAATAATGTTTTTCTGCTTTTTAACTTAGAAGAACTGAGAACTTAATTTTGAATATAGTCATAGCACCTTTTAATTTTGGATTTTTTTATTGGCAACTTCATAGATGATAATACTTAAATTCATTAAAATGAGTCATATATTAAGCTGAGAATCCACAATACAGTGAATATTCTAATTGGATGTTGCCAAGTAAGTGTTCAGTTGTGACTCTGATTCAGCAGGGCTGCTACTATGGTCAGCCTAGTTCTTGCTGTATTTGTTCTTTAGCTTTACATTTCATTGTTTTATAGAAGTTATGTAACTGTAATAGAATTGTAAACAAATCCAGGCTTTTAAGAGCTTGAAAATGATCTACTGAGTCAAAGCACAGTAGCTGTGACCTGTTTTGTGTGTGTGTGTATCATTGCATTGCTGTTCCTATTGAGGTAGTTTTGCTTAATTTAGACTTTGTGGGGAGTGTTCCACTGTTCATAACTAATTACTTATCAATTGGAGCTGTGTAAAATAAAGACTGTGCCCTCAGGTCTATGCCACTGACAATGAGGATCATTATCAAGATGACACGTCCATGATGAATATGATGTTGTTGGCAGCACACACTGTCCTTGCAGAATGACAGAAAATACATTTTTCTCCTGTATGCTTTGCATGAGATCAGAAGTACCCCTGTTTCTTTTAAAAACTGAATACTTTTTCCTCTTGTAAATTAATGACCTTGCTTACTTTGGGCTGTGGAGAGTATTTACTTGTTAGCACTGAACACAATCACTAGACTGCAGTGGTCAGAAAAGAGTAGGATGCGAAAGGAACCATAAAAAGCAAAGAAGATAAATTCTGCATATTTATAAATGATTAAATATCTCTTTTCAAAAAATATCTGAATGCAATATACCGCACATATCTGATATTGTTTTTAGCCAGATCGAGATAAATTTTAATTGTTTGCCATGTGGTTACTAGCTTTGAGCTTTGGCTTCAAGCTGCCAGTCTGAAGGAAAGCATGAAAACCTCTAGTCAGTAGTCACCTATCATGAGCTATCACACCTTCAGTGAGGGTTTCGTACCACAGCATTATGTCTCTGACACACTAGTAGTTCTCTAGCTTTGTCGTTTATTCATATCTTCTTGCTGAGGCTGGGGGACAAAATTTTAGTTTTTACTCAGTGGTCAGTTAATGAAATCCAGCTGAGAACAGCCAGCCAGGACAATGAATACCTAGCCTTGTGTTGAACTCCTTTATCTGTCTCAGTCCAGTGTAGCAAGAAGGCAATTCTGTCCAGTTAACAGCAAAACCCGAGCTCTGCTGTCTCTCGTAGAAGGTGGTCCTGCCCTCCTTGTTGTCTTCAGAGTGTCCGCATTCATCTTGGCTGTTGTGCACCCACCTCTTGAGCACCTGTGCCTTGGGGGCAAGAAAGGCATTGCTCTTGCTCTCGGGGGCTCAGGACCCTGTGCGGACCTGCTGGCTGGGAAGTGGGCTCCTTGGCCCGTCCCTGGTGACTCTGCCTGGCTTTCTGTGGGAGTAGGGCTAGCTGATCTTCCAGATCCTGAATAAGTTCCACTTGCATCATTAAGTTCTGATATTTTATGCATTTTTGTTGGAGGATGTTAATATTTATGAAGCATTTTCTAGTCAGAAGTTAGGACAACACAGAACACCTTTGGGAGCTACTGTGCTATTACTACCTTACCTTACAGATGAGAAAGTAAATTGACTTGCCAAAGGCCATGCAAAGTCTCTAAGGGAACCAGGAAATATAACATGGATCCATCAAAGGGTCCTTTTACCTAGACAGTAATACCTTTGCTTTAGACATAATAGCAAGAGTATTGGAAACATAATACTGGTAAGAACGGGAATCATTAAAAAATAATGCAAATACAAACCACTTTTCTGGTGCAATTATCACATAGAAGCAACCACAAGAAAGCACTGTGCAATGAGTTCCTTTTCTATTAGTAAATTAATGCCTCAGCGATGCCATCTGACTGCCTGCCAACTGAATTTTGCTTCATGTTGAATGAGCCTGAGGCAGAGATAGTAGGTCCTGTGCCAGTGGTGAAACCAGCTTGGTTCTGTAGCTATGTTTTTCATTTTGTTTCAGTGGTTTGGTCCAAAATAGTCTGCCTGTGGCATTGGACCTAGAAATGAGATGTTTGTGAGTATGTTCCCACCTACACAGAGTGGGAACTGATTCTCAGCATTTGTGTTGCTAGGCTTTGACAGCTCCACATAGAAGAAGAAAAGAAGTTTCTTTGATCAGCAGCAAGAGAGAAAGCATCCCGTGTATGTATTTCTCAGTCAGGGATGAGGACCTAAACCACAGCAAAGAAATGAAAGGATAATTGGTTTGAAAGTAAGTTTTCATCCTTAAAACTGCATGTGTGGCCTGTTGGGTCAGTGTTTGGTCATTTACAGCTCTGAGGTAGGTATTATAAGAGGGAACATATTTTACAGAGGAATTGCATCTGAAACGTGAACCGTTTTCTTTAAGTGTCCGAGAACACCCAGTGCTGCTTTCAAAACTGTAGTCTTTCTCATATATTATTGGCAGCAGACATGGGACATCAGCAGTCTAAAAATGAGCCACTCTGGTGAGAAATACTAGATGTATAATGATGTATTATTGATGTGTCTTCCCATTATGTACTCTGTAATTGCGTTATGTTAGGATAGTATAGCTTTATTGCAGTGCTTTACAGTGCTTAATGTGTACCTCATAGTTGCATTAGTGAGCATGAAAGCAGAAGATTTCTTACAGTGCAGTGCTTCCATTAGCTTGCGTCAGTACAGCCTTGCCTTTGTTGTTAAAACAGCATTGTCCAGTATCTATAGGAATTGCTGTAGATAAGGAATCACTTGTTAGCCACATTGCTTCTTAGGTGGCTTGCTCTTCAGCTTTCCCAGTGTTCTTCCAGTTGCTGTTAGTGGCCTTTATAAAAGTTACTGCTGAAATCCTTACCAAGAATTTAAGTAGGCACCAAAACATGTAGTATCATGGTACTTCTCTGAATTTACTTTCTGATTTCTCTTGATTATCTTGCAAAGACCTCTGCCATTTTTTTAAATTTCCTTCAAGACTGTGTCCTGCACCTCCAGATCAAGGTGCAGAAATAAATGCAGCTTGAGGCTGGTGAGCTTACCTGAGCAGAATGACACAGTTGCCCCTGTGCATGTCTTAGACTGGGACGCTTGTGGGTGTCTCAGTGCTCAGGCATTGCAGATTTTTCTAGTCAGTGTTTTGGGGTGGCTGGTCTTCCCACACTGGGCACGAGAATAGCAAGTTGTAAATTGTTTTGGGCGTAGGGACACAAAAGGGGTGGCTCTGCTGGCTCGCTCTCTCCAAAGCCCTGCTTGCCAGCATTCTCACCCAAAGTGTATTGAAATCTCTCAGCTGATTTTCTCAGTGGGATCAAAACAGAATTGCAGGTGACATAAACCCTCAGAAGGCAGTATATAACATAAGTAAAGACAGTAGGTTACCAATTTGCTAAACGCCAGGCAGTTTGAAACCCCTTTATTTGGGTATAGGAAATCCAAGTCACAAGACCTGTGACATATTAATATAGGAGAATGGAGACTGATGGATTGATGTTGGCATGCCTCTCAGCTGCCAGCTGCCTTCTAATGACTTGCCCAGCTGTGATACAAGCAGGAATAATTTCTAGGCTTCATCTTTAATTTTAGAGTGCTTATTTATTTATGTTTTGGTAGTATTTAATACTTTGTTGAATTCTTTTTTAGCATTCCTAAAGACTTGCAAGTATCTTCTTGAACCAAAGAAAAGCTGGGTGATATATCTGAGATACCTTAAAGGATTGACCACTGGTCAGTGACAGCAAGTGCCAGATCAAGGATGAAAGAACAAAAGACTCCACAGACTCTTCTCTTTTTCTTTTAACCCTGTAAAAATCCTCTAGTGGGTCAGGACTAGAGACAGTCATGACCGGTGATGAACTGAGGTCAGAACTAGATGGCATGGTGATTTCCTTATTTCCACTGCCATCTCTGTAACTGTGCATATTAGGATACAGTGCTGTCACCAGCCTGCTGGTGCTATCCTGTGGTTATTGTAGCCAGAAACACAAGCAAGCCTTCCTGGTACCCCCTCATCTGAGTGGGAGCTGAGCTGAGGGTCGCTGATGGCTGAGCCATCTGTTCCAGCACTGAACCAGCTTCTTTCTCCAAGCTTTGTGCTCTTACATAGCTGAACGCTTATTAGATGGAGAATCAGTGCAGCATGAACATAATATAGCAATAAATATCGTAGCTTCTAATTCCGTGATCCCTGTCCCTACTTCTGCTCGCTGCCCTTTGAGATGTCTCAAAACTTCAGGGCTCTTTAGGCAAAAGTGACTGTTGCTGCTCAGATGATAAGCAACCAAGAAAGGGAGATTGGTAGAGCTGGGAGAAGAGTTGGCATTATATCTGTTGTCACCAGGGAAGGTAAGGTGCTATTTCACAGTCCCTAGTTCCACAGCAGTAGTAGCCAGGAGCAAGCCTGATTTTTGTGTAGTCTGATGTCCTGGGATGTACAGCAGAGCCAAAGGTGGTTTTGTTGATGGGGGCAAACATTTAGTTGCCAATGGTTGTAGCTTGTCATGCCTGGCGGTGTGGGTTTTTTCTACTGCTTGGTCTTAGGCTTTCTGCAGTTAAAGAAATGAGCCAGAAAGAGTTCTCAGTGTGAGGGGAAAAATGTGTCATCCATAAGGATAAAGAATTAACTTTTGTGGTTAAGTAGTTCATAATTTCTGGTTTCTCTGGATTGATTCTGGGGAGAATAAGGATGTGCTGCTCATTTCCCATCTCCCTCTTGGAAACGTTCTCTACCACCCTTTGTGTTTAACCTATATTGGCTGAATATTCATCAGGGCTTATTCCCAGGTAAGTGTTAAGAATTCATGTGTGTGCTTTTGTTAGTTTTTGCATGGTGTGAATTTTTTTTTTTAAGGCTAGTAATTATACAAACTTGACTATGAAAAATAAAACCTCTTAAAATTCAGTGTGTCTCAGATTATCCTTGGCTCTACTCCTGCCCTGGTGCTGTTCTTATTCTTTATTCCCATCAGAAGCAGAACTCAGTGAAGTCCGCTTCCAATTTGTGCTCTTTCAGAGAATGGACCTATTCGTTCTGGCAACTTTGAATAACTCTGATTGTTCAGTCTTTGTATTGGCTTGATTGTCTTCTATAGCCGTGTCATGGTTTCTGTAATATTCTTTTTTTAATAGTAGAATGACCAGAACAGTACAGAGCAATCTTTCAGAAGGCTAGAATGAACCTGTGAGGTGTGTGAATTGAAGCACCATAGGACCTAGTATTTTTTTTTAACTTTTTACCTTAGTACTCTGTCAAGAGATGGTGAGTAGCTAGGTCTGGAGAGATTCTAAGACAAGTAATCTTCTGCTTTGAGGATGGGTAATATGGGAAAAAGAAGAGTAAGAAAGAAAAAAAATTCACTGCTTTTTTTTTCCTGTTTTTTTTTCCCTGTTTGTCAACAGCTGATTAAAAATCTGTTAATGCATTGTTTCCCTTCTAAGTTGAAAATGTATCTTTATGTTAAAAAGTCAAATTCAGGATGATATACTGTGTTTTAAGATGGAGCAGGTGGGATTTTAAAGGAATCATTTTCTAATTAGGCAGTTAAAGTTGGAAATACCTGTGCAGGTACCTACCTGCCTGTGTGAGAAGTTGTGTGGAGACAGGTTAGTCTGCTTATTTGATGAATGCTTGTTCTTCTGCCTTCATTCTGAACTGCCATTTAAAATATCTTCTATCCTTTAAAAATAAGAGCAAAATCTAATTTTCTGGCTTTTTTTATCAACTTCTTGTAGGTAGGTACCTTTTCTTAGTGAACTCGAGAGGGTCATATTGGTAAATAATTGAGTTTAGTTTATAGTCTGAGCTTAGGCAGTGTGACAACAAAGTTAAACACATTAAAACATCCAAGAAATACTGAAGATGGAAACTGCACAGATAAACAGCATTAAATCATGGGTATGTGCTTAGGGTTTTTATTCCTCAAATAAAAATACATTCAATTCTTTTAAAATACAGGCAAACTTGAGCAACCTTCTGGTTTCTCAAAGGGGTGACACAAGTTTCAAGAAGCAGAGGCCAAGGTACAGCCAGGACCCTACTCTGATGCTCTGGAAAACAAATTCATTAGAGGGTGCTGCACCCTCAGCCTAGAGGGTCTTGGGTTGGTTCACTTGTACTTTTATAATTAAAGGGTACCGTAAGTGCCTGGCCTCCACTTAAGTCAACAGTGTGAGTACAGAAATTTATTGGAAAGCCAAAAAATGAATTATCGGTGATTCTTTCATGTCTGTCCAGAACTAAATTTTATTAACGTAACGTGTTTCCTCCAGCATGTAGAAATCTGGATGGTAGGTGAGGTGTTCTTGTCCTGTACTTGATTTGGGGGG
Source organism: Sagittarius serpentarius (assembly GCA_034782735.1). Taxonomy (NCBI): domain Eukaryota; kingdom Metazoa; phylum Chordata; class Aves; order Accipitriformes; family Sagittariidae; genus Sagittarius; species Sagittarius serpentarius. The sequence goes on from JAVKLA010000058.1 coordinate 13,109,883, forward strand.
GGTACTGCTGCTGCACAGGAAGAAAAGTAAACCTCTTCAACAGCTATGCTGTCTTGTGTCTTATGCCAGACTAAAAAGGAAAAGTAATACTAGACCCATGCTGCTTATTACCTATAGACAACTGTCCAAAAATACTAGCAACTTCCATGTTATGAGCATCTGTCACAGAGGCATACAGCAGTAAGCTTTTAAGAAGCACTGGAGTTGTGACGGCTCAAAGGAAAAGTGTCAACTATTTGGGACAGGACTGGATGTGCACTTGTCTAGTTATTTTGGACAGCAATGAAAGCCATGCATGCCTGCCTGTGAACAGACAGGCAGGATAGTGTTAGGCAGTTAGGCAGAGCGTCTGACCGAATCTCGCAAAAATGGGAAATCTTACAAACGTGAATTTTAAGTGCATGTGTGTTGCTTGTGTCTGCAACCCTCCTTCAGTGGATGCTCTGACAAGTAAGCTTCAAAGCTGCCTGAGGAGAGAAAGTGAATGTTTCAGAAGTATTTGAAATCTAATTTCGAATACTAATTCAAAAATACTGATTGGTATTGTTTCAAGCTAAAGAAACTCTGTTAAGACTCAGAAACCTTTGTATGGCACACTTAGGACTGCCTTTGACTACAGATCCAAATACTTGCAAGGCCCTTGTTACAAGCAGCTCTCAACTTGGAGAGACATAAGCACCAGGTTCTTAGGTAGCTGAATCAGAATTTTCAGAAAGTTTACAAAGATGGAGAGCAAGCAGCAATCTTCAAATAAACTACTGATCTGCAGGAAATCAGCATTTACCCAGTTTGCTCTCCAGCAGTTGGTCTGGCATGCTTAGTCTTCACAAACAAGTCTTTTGCCACCAAATAAGTTTTCTCCCTTTCACCCTTGCAGGATGCCACGTACCCAGTTCTTCAAAATGTGTTGCTAATGCACTGATGCTACTGTGAATTGCCCTGTGAGCATCACCTTGCTCTGAAGAAAATGGAGTGTTTATTTAAGGAGAGATGTACAACTTTTAGGTTTTAAAAAAAGCAAACACGAAACCAAAGAAACCAGCAACCTAGTAGAGTAGAGCCAGTGCATTGTCTTTTCTTTTGTAATCTGGCAGTTCATAAAAAATGGTAATAAACTACATTTAAGGACTTGATGTAACTTGCTTTGAATTCTGATGATATTGAAAGGATTACCTATTTAGAAAGTTATAAAGATTTCATCCCAAATAAGCAATGGATTAATACAATAAAAAGCAAATCCAATGACTGCGTGCACTGTCATTCTAGGCCAGTATATCACAACATACAGGCTGGTTCCACCTAAGGTGAAAGTGGGGGAGGGTAAGCTGATGGCAAATAGCAAAGTAGTGATATAGCCAGAGACCTGACAGTTATGACTGAAGGTCATTACCATGACATTATAATTACCTAGGCAGGATTAAATTAAATCCAGAACTAATTATATTATGCTTTCCAGAAATAGTCCAGAAATACTTCTGGTAAATGTCAGAAATATGGTTCAACATTTTGATGTTTGGAGCTTGTCACTCAATAAGGAGTGTGTGTGTTTGTGCAATCATGATGTAATAAATTTAAATTAAGCCACTAAAAATGAGCAGTATTGCAGTATTTCATAGACCTCAATCTACACATGCCAGTTAAACTCAAATGGATAGATACAAGGAGTAAGACTATAGTGTCTGCTTAGATCTTCATCCTCTTTGAGATGGTAAATTACTGTATTTACTTCTTCTACCAAAGCTACCTTTGCCATCCTTCAGGCCTTACTTTCATATATCCTTTCTTTCCAACTTGCTGTACTTAAAGTACTTTGAAAATACATTTATTTGCAGAACATGTTGGGCAAGTGTACTTTTGTGATCTACCTTTTCAACTGTCACTTTTTCAGTCTTTACTGTGTATTTTTTCTTGTATACCCAATATATTTATGCTATACATACACCTGTCTCTTAACCTTGATTATTTACTGTACTTTTCTGTTTATCTATGTTGGCCTTTTCTCAGTGTTACTACCTTTTATTGCTAGAATACTTGCCAGAAGTGTAGTTGAATTTATCTTTGAACAATTTCAATTTCTGTTCTGTAGCTTTTC
>JAVKLA010000058.1:13120696-13137634 GCA_034782735.1 Sagittarius serpentarius
AGCCTGCTCCAGCGCGGGCTTCCCACGGGGTCACAGCCTCCTTCGGGCACCCACCCGCTCCGGCGTGGGGCCCTCCCCGGGCCGCGGGGAGGAGATCTGCTCCGGCGTGGGCCTCCCCGGGCTGCAGGGGCACAGCCTGCCTCACCGGGGTCTGCCCCAGGGGCCGTGGGGGAATCTCTGCTCCGGCGCCTGGAGCACCTCCTGCCCCTCCTTCTGCTCTGACCTGGGGGTCTGTGGGGTTTTTACTCTCACATGTTCTCACTCCTCTCTCCGCCTTCAGCTTCTGAGTCCCAGCAACCTTTTTTTCCCCTTCTCAAATCTGTTATCACAGAGGCTCTACCACTGTTGCCGATGGGCTCGGCCTTGGCCAGCGGCAGGGTCCATCCTAGGGCCGGCTGGCATTCACTATATCGGACCCAGGGGAAGCTTTTATCAGCTCTTTTAAAGAAGCTGCTTCTGTAACCCCACAGCTACCAAAACCTTGCCATGTAAACCCAACGCACCTGGAAACACTATATAATTTTTCTTTAAGCCCTATGGCACTTTACCCTCTCTTCTGCTTGCAATACACTTGCTGTAGTACTAATGCAAAAATATAAAACTATACTGTAATTCCTACAGTTGCGTAACAGAACTCCTGATTCTTTCGTCTTAAACTGTTTGGCCTTTAGCTTCCCTCTGATACACCAGGGGTCTGTCTTTGGTTTTGCTGAAAGTAAGGAAACTACTTCAGGGTTGTCAGATTGCAAAATAATAATAAAAAAAAAATTACTTTAATTCAGCTTATTGCCAGCAGTTTCATAGAGATCAATCTAATGTTTAGATGTTTCAGTTAATAACTTTGCCAGAAGTTCTTATATAAAAGTTTCACAATGGTCTGTAATTATTTTGTCTATAAAATAAACCAGTAGCCTTGTATGTTCTCATGACTACAATGTAATCTGATGTTTTGATTGCATGTAATAGACCTACAAAACCTATACATCTGAAGGGGCTGCTCAGTTGTTCACTATGCTAAAATGTTATGTTGTTTATAAATAAAGGTGGTGGCTTCTCTGAACATATAATACAATAAAGTGATGTTAGTAATAAACCTGGTTACTGCTACTTGTAAAGCTCTTACATTTGTCTTAATTTTTTTAACTTGAAAGGGGCTTAATGGTGTTTAACTACCTGTTAAACATGGTAACAAAATATACCAGTACATTTTGAGCTATGTAATTGGAAAATGTTCAAAAATAGTTCTGTAGGGACCATGTGCTTTTGCTAGTCACCAGTTACTCTAGTGTGGCCACTTCTTGTGTCTGTGAAAATAAAACGGAATCTCCAGCAGGAAAGTACTTCATTGATATAATTTAGCAGAAGGAGCTAGGAAATGCTGTGTTCTGAAATGTGATAAAACACTAGGAAATGTCTTGGAGACAAATGATGTGATTGTTCTGATCAGCAAGTATGTTCTGCACGGTAAAGGACAATAAATAATATAATCCACTTTGGCTGGCTTTATCCAATTTAAGGCAATTCATTAAGCAAAAACATCTAAATGCTGTTCCATGGGAAGCAAATGAAAGCTTAAAGTAATTGTGGATTTCTGTGCTCAAGTTCCTCTGTGAGGTGAGACAGTAACTTACTAAAGGATGGTGCCAAGTCTTTTTTCCTGTGGCATGTTTAGGGCTTAAGGCTTGCTTTTGAGACCAATTTTAAACATTTTTAGCACATGGCACTTTGCCTAATTAATAATGAAGGAAACTAAAAGGAAAAAATAAATTTGGTCTCTTTTGAAACCCTGTGGCAAAATTGGTAGTCTTACATGAAATGAAATCTCTTTTAAAAGAAAAACCTTAACTCTTTGAACTCCCCATGAACTAACATTTGTTTCTTTCTATTGAGTGTGACAGGGCAAACAAAAAAGCAGCTTTGAGAGCATTGCTTTTATGAAGATCCCCTTTGGTCTAATGAATAAGTAATATATACCATCTTGTAAAGCTATTGCCCATACATAATGCATCCATATTATGGTAACAGATTGTAAATTGAGAAATGTGTTGTTTCTTGTTCTGTTATGTCTGGCTAGGGTTGTCCCATAAGAATAAGTGATGATCCTGCATATCAGGCTTCAGCCATTTGGTAAAAGTGACTGGCAGAAGTGCATGTTTTTAAGATACTGTGCCTTATTCTTGAGTCGTGTGATACAAGGGGAGGATTTCCTTTTATTATGAAGCAATACCAAGTTTACCTTAGGGGGAAAAAGTCAACATGGACACTTAATCAGTGTAAAGCTCTGCAGAAGAAATTAACAGGTAGAGAGCTCCTTTCTAATTCTGATACCTACAGTCAGATTATTTTAGAGTTTGAGTTGCTAGTTCTTACTTGAAAATAAACTGGGATTAAATAAAAATGTGCAAAGAGGCGAAAACAATAAATTGTATTTATGAACAGTAGAAAGCGGCCATCTGGAAGAAATGCAGTGTCCTGTCAAAGTCTGCCATTCCTGACAAAGTCCTCTTATACACATCCTTGAAGCTAGAATGGTCATATACACTGACAAAGTACAAATGAGGCACGTTAGCATCACTCTTCAAAACAGCTCAGATTTGAGTGGGACACAATGCTTATTTTATATTTTGAAAAAAGGGTAGCAGAAATATGTTATCCTTTTACGTCATTATTAATGCACTTTATTTAAGGTGCTTTTAAAATCATTCCTCTGTTATTATATTGACCAATACTGAATGGTTCGCTCTAGAAATATGGTGCTGCTTTTCTCTACCTTAGACCTTTATCTTGTCTTCCTTAAAGTTTATTTTATATTTAAAATCTATGCATCATTCAATTCCTTTCAGTTTTCACACTTAGCGCAGTCCATCTTGAGGAGGCAGGGTGCAGGAACCCTTAACAACTATTGCTCAAAACCCTACCTGTATCTTCTTAATTAAAGCAACTCTAGCTGTTGTCGAAAACCAGAATAAAGTATATCTACACCCTCCTGAAAATGCTTTCAAAAAATCATATGAAAGCTTTACCTCATTCAAGATCTTGCATAATAATTTTTATTTTTTAATGCCGATCTTTGTTATCAATTGCTTTCAGAAAATGACATTATCCAAGGATGTTAACATACTGTATTTCTTTGTGGTGGAAAAGATTAAAAATAATATTTCAGCTTATAAAAACTCTTATTCTCTTCCTAAGTAACTTCCCTTATGTTGAAGGACAAATTCCCTTTAATTTTAGTTGCCTAATGTGGTAACACATTTGTCTGACAGTCTTGCAGCTGCTGTGGAGCATAGCCATTGCCTGTAAAATGAAGGGAATTCATACTGCTTTTGTAACAGTGAGAAATACACAGCTTGACGTAATCTTTAATCTTGACCCTTTTTCTTGAAGAAGGGAGAATTGCATTGGAAGAATGACAGCATCCTTTCTTTCCTAGTCATGTCAGTCAACTATTTTTGAGTATTGCTTTCCTTCCATGCCCAGAAGCAAAGGGAAGCATAATACATGGAAAAGCAAAGTGTTCTGTTTCAGGTTATAGATGATTGATACATGTTAATTTTGGGCACAGTTGCAGATGTTGCTGTTCAGCAGAAATACCCAGCAGTAAAGGGCTTTACCTTCATTCTGCATGCTCTTCTCCCTGTTTGAACTTTGCTGCCAGCTCCCTTGTTTAAGCTCAGGTGGATAAAGATAAGGTGCTCTCTACATTGAGACAACTGTTTCTGTGGGTTGGGGAAATGGTTGCTGACAGTGGAATCTTTAACAGTGCAATATTTCAAATGATCTTCTCTTTTTATATATAATGAAAATGCATTTGGCAGTAACTTCCCTTTTAATTCACATCGAAGTCCTTTCGGTAAGAATTGTTAGCCTGAGAAGTTTTACCCTTCCCTTCACTCGGTGTGAGGAATTTGGGATGCTGCTTGACTACAGATAGGGATGTCCCAGAATATCCCATCACTTACAACTACGTTTGCATTTAAGTACGTTTTCCTCTTTTAATTCTTTATTTTCTTTTGGGGGTTTTAGCCATTTAATTGTATGTCAGTAGTTACATAGAGAGAAAAAATACAGGAAAATAGCTTTCCAGGTATGCACTCTACCTTCTGTTTTATAATGCATTACTTGTTGGGATTCTTTTGATTTGAATAGCGATGATATGGCTAACCTCAAATGCCAGCCCAGCACCCCTTAACTTCTTCCAGGTGCCCCATCTACTTGAATATGTAGGTGTTGCTTCCACAGGAGAACTTAGACAAGTGCTTGCTAATCCTTCTGTTAGTAAGCCTGTCCTATTTTGCAGAAGAGGGTGGGGAGCTGAATGGCAGAATGGTTGGTCAGGTATTGGCTAATCCATTTTGTGTTGCCCAGCTCTCTATGCAGAGAGTCCTGCCTGGATGGCAGGTAAAGGAATAGCTAAATCACCAGCTTAAATATAAAGGTCAGAAGAATAGTCTTGAGAATCAGAAACCTGGGGTTTTATTGGTGGATTATCTTTCCTGGGGCAAAAGGGAAATCTGAAATCTTTGCAGCTGAGTTGAGTGATTTCCTGCTCTCTTGAGGGAAGATATTTCAGTGAGGAAAATGTATATAATGGATTTATTGTGGTTGTGAGTCATGCACTGGTCATATACTCTCCCCTTTTTGCACTGCAGGTGCATTAATGTTCAGCCTGTTAAAGTACTAAAGTTTCAGCTGGATGTTTAAATTGATCTGATTGTCTGCTTTTATTCACCTGTATATCCCTAATCAATTAAACATTGTTTTAGGACATCTGTTGTCATGCTGGTCTTAAGCCAAACCTGTCTTGAACCTTTCAAAGGCTGAAGGTGCTGAAAAAGCCTTGCACACACGTTCCTTCCCTTATCTCTAACATAGTTTTAGAAAACTGTTTTTCCCTTTGTTCAGTAGGAAAACTTAGCCTCCCTTGGGAGAGCTAGGATATCCTTGGCAGGCCAGATGAATTATAGATTCTAAGTCCTAGGAATTCCCGAAATCACTCTACTTACCTGAAAATATATGGAAAGAATGAAGTGTGCATGTACATGTGTGTGTGTATATTTTGATTAGTGGTGACATGAATAAAGAGGAAGTAGTCTTACTGTGTTGTGTGTTCTTTTTTCCTTAGAAAGCTGTGATAAAATATATTAAGGTAAAGAAATGTATTAGAGTAAGCTGTCCAAACAAAAAAAGAATAAAACCTACTTACTTCAGAGTATCTCCAGTGAAACAGAAATTACTTTAAAAAATACTTAATTAGACCATTGTCCAGGAGGTTGCTATTGTAGTTTGTGCAAAAAGAAGCAATAATATTTTTAAAATATATGCTTTGTAATCCTCTGAGAGTTTAATTGCTAGTAGGACTATGTTCTCTTAATATTTCCATCACTTTTACTTCTGCAAAGACTTGAGCAAGGCCTGGATTTTAAGCACAAATATTATTAGTAATTTGAGGGGAATTATGTCCAGTGCCTAGAGCTAAGGCCACTTTTCACAAGATCAGCAGAGCGTGATTTATTTCGTTTAAGAGCACTCTGATTTGTTTTTCAGAGGACGTGTCAAATAGGTTTTTTTTTTCTGCTGTAATGTGTTTGACGATCAGCTATGCCTGATCATCACAGATCTATCCAAGGACAGTATAGAGCATGTTAAGCCTGGGGAGAGTGAGTGCCTGTTTTGCCTGTGCCCCTTGACATGTGGGAGAAGCGTGTCCTCTGGCCTCTCTCCTAGGCTGAGGTAGCTGAAAATACAGAAGAGCAAGAGACAGCACAGTGGTTTTTGTTGTGGAGCAGGTAGTCTTTGGTAGAGCTCAGGAGATGAAAATCTCTTTGTTCTTGCCCTTGAGAGCTTCAGTCAATGTATCCTGACCTGAAACCAAAGTGCAGTCTGACTTATCTGTCGAAGCTGGGCAATTGGTTACTGTACACCTTGGGGTGGATTAAAAAAGACCAGCTCTTCTGAATTGTTTAAGTTTTACTTTGTGCAGTTGCTTTAACTGCTCCCCCCCCCCCCCTTCCATTTATGTGAATTTACTAAAATAAAGCCCTAAGCTTGTACTGGAGTCACAAATGAGGTAATTGTGGAGGCTCACTGGACCTACAAGGGAGTCTTCCCTTCCTTGAGGGAAACGCCTACCCTCCTTTGTGATTTGGGGCCCTACTTGGGTCCTTCAGTTAGCAGTCCTTGCCCTCATGCTGTTCTCCCCCCTGCCTTTTATTTTTTTGGCACACAGCAACTTCCAGTATTGTGCTTTGAATGGCCCCGTGTGCTCTGTTACGATTAATTTGGAAGCACAGGCTGGCAGAGGTGGGAAGGCACCTCTGCAGATTGTCTGGTCCAACCCAGAGCAGGGTCAGCAAGAGCAGGGGGGTCAGGGCTGTGTCCACTTGTTTTGAATGTGTCTAAATCCAGTGGTAGACTATCTTCACTGCATTAAAAAAAGTGAAATTTCCTGTTTCAGTTTGTACTTGTTGCCTCTGGTGCTGCTACTGGGCACCACTGAGGAGTCTGGCTCTGTCATCTTTAATACCTCTGTTGGGTATTTATATACATTGGTAAGATTCCCTTCAAATCTGCTTGAGCCTTCTTTTCTCCAGGCTGAAGAGTCCCACCTCTCTCAGCCTCTCCTCATGAGAGATGCTCCAGTCCCTTAATCATCTTTGTGGCACTTTGCTGGACTTGCTCCAGTACGTTCATGTCTATCTTGTACTGGGGGGATAGCCTTGGATGCAGCACTCCAGAAGAGTCTTGCCAGTGCTGAGCAGAGAGGAAGAATCACTTCCCTCAACCTGCTGGTGATGCTCTGCTTAATGCAGACCAGGGTGCTGTTGGTCACCTTTGCTGCAAGGGCACACTCCTGTCTTGTGTCCAACTTGGTGGCCATCAGGAATACCCCTGCTATTTCTACTTTTTAGCCTAAACTGATGCTTGAGGTTATTCCTCTCCAGGTGCAGGTCTTGGCATTTTTATTGGCTGAACTTCAGAAGGCTCCTGTCAGCCCATTTCTCCAGCCTGTTGAGGTCCTTGGAGTAGCAGCACAACCAGCCACTTCTAGTTACGTCATCTGCAGACTTTCTGTCGGTGCTCACTGCCTCTCATCCAGGTCTCTAATGAAGGTACTAAACAGTACTGGCCCCAGTATCAACCGCTGGGCTACACCACTGATGACTGGCCTTCAGCTGGATGTTGTGCTGCCGATTGCAACCCTTTGAGCCTGGCATTTCAGTCAGTTTTCGATCCACCTCATTTCATTTATCTGGTATGTACCTCAGTAGTTCCTCTATAAGAGTATTAGGGGTGTTGAAAGCCTTGCTAAAATCAAGATAAACATATGCTGTTCTCATCCACTTAGCCAGTCATTTTGTCATAGAAGGCTATTAGATTGCTAAAGCATGATATCCTCTTCAGGAATACTTGCTGCCTGTGACCAATCACTTTGTCCATGTCTTTCCAGTATGTTTGGAAATTAATTCCAGGATTATTGCTCCATCATCATCCTAGGGATCAAGGTGTGGTTGACTAGCCCATAGTTGCCCAAATCATCCTCCTTGCCCTTGTGGAATATAGAAGTAGTACTTGATTTCTTCCTTGGAAATTTTGTGGTCACTATGGCTTTTCAAAGGCCTATGGAGAGTGGCCTTGCAATGACATTGGCCTACTCCCTCAGCACTTTCTAGTGAAACCCGTCAAATCCCATGGATTTATATCTACCCAGTTGGTTTAAATGGTTCCCTAACTTGATTCTCCTCCACCAAGGGTAAGTATTCCTTGTTCTGGACCTCCCAGCTCATCTCAGAGACCTGTGATTACTGGGTGCCACTCTTACCAGTAAAGACAGAAGCGAAGGCGGCCTTGAGTACCTCTGCCTTTTCTGTGTCCTTTGCCGCTGGGTCCCCTGCTCCATTCAGCAGCAGGCCTACATTTTTCCCTAGTCTTCCTTTTGCTGCTGCTGTACCTGTAGAAGCCTTTCTTGTTGCCCTTCATGTCTCTCACCAGATTCAACTCCGTCCCTGCGTACTCAGACAATATCTGTATTCTTCTGGGTCATCTGCCCCTGCTTCCACCTCTTGTATGCTTCATTTTCATGTCTGACTTTTGTCAGGAGCACCCTGTTAATCTCTACATATCTCTTGTCACCTTTTGCTTGTATTCTTACTGGGATGGACAGTTCTTGAGCTTGCAGGAGGTAGTCCTTGCGAATCAACTAGCTCTCCTGGAACCCTCTTCTTTTCAGGGCTGGGTCCTCTTGGGATTCTTCCGAGCAGATGCCTGGATAGGCCAAAGTCTGCTCTTGAGTCCAGTATTGTGGTTCTGTTTTTTGCCCTTTGTGTTTCTCACAGGCTTTTGAACCCTGCCACGTTATGGTTGCTGCAGCTAAGGATGCCCCAGCTTTCACACCCTCAACCTATTCTGCCTTACTTTTAACTATCACGTCCAGCAGAGTGTCTTCTCTTGTTGGATTCTTGATCAGCTGTGATGGGAAGTTATCACCAATGCACTTCAGAAACTCTAGAACCTCAAAGGTTTTTTGTTAGGTGGTTTTGTTGTGGTGGTTTGGTTTTTTTTGTTTGTTTGTTTAAAAAAGAGGAAAAAAACCAAGGAAAGTGGGGGGGAAGACAGTAAATAAGTTTTGTGCTTAATTTATTTCTGGAGTTCAGGATTCTCTCTGAAAGGACAGTAGCTGTCGTCGTTGTTACAGGTGTTGTAGAGAAGTCTCCAGAGTGAGATGCTTTCTGGAGGACGGTGAACTCCAAAGTGTTGTATTAATTTAGAACAACTACCTGTATAGTGAAATAGCTGTTTGTTAATGGTAAGCTCTAAGAGGGATGTAACAATTATTTTGCTTGATGAGGATGGAATAAGTTGCTCTTATTAAAAATTGGTTTCCTTAGACGCCCTTATAGCTCCCACTAATTAATGATCAATTTGTTTAATTTATCATCCTGTTAAATACAAATAGTTGTTCTTGTTATCTGTATTTTTTTTCGATAAGCTGTGAGGCTTTATACTTTGTGGAAGCGATTTTCACAGATTAATTATAGCTTGTGTAGAAAGATTTCCTTCATCAATTTAAAATGTCTGCTTTTCAGTTTCATAGATTGGCCTTTGCTCTTGCATTAGGAGGCAGAGCAATTAGAAGTGCCTAACTTGCGTTTTCTCTACCATATGTTATGTTGTGCATCTCTATTCTGTCTCTTATTAATCACTTCTCTTCTAAGCTGAACCTTCCCCATCTTCTCGGTCTCCCACTGTTGTCAAATGCGGTAAAATCAGTGCAAGCCCACAGTGGTTTCAGATGGTCGCCTTGAAAGTTTGTTGCATAAGGGTCTACCTTGTATCAAGAATAACAATTTACGAAGCCTTTGGTTGAGTGTTTACTTCAGAGTGACTGGAGAGATACTTTACATGAGCAGTTCCTGCAATTATTGTAAAGAGAACAACAGTGTTTCCAATGTATCTGCAATGAATAAATCTTAAAAGGTCTACTAATGCTAATTTAACTAAGTTATCTGGTATCTTTTATTACCCAGTAAATTTTAGACGTTTATTTTCTAACTAATCTAAAAATTACTTTAATTGACTGTTTCAGTAATAGGATGCAATCGTGTATTTTATTGATAATTTGATTTATTCACTTTCCCCAATTACTCTGTATCTAAGCAACTGTGCCTGCAACAAGGTATCTGATTTACAGAGGAGTGATAAAGTGGTTTGTTGTGCATTCAGTTTATGAATGCACGAACCTCCTCAAAAAAAGCAAAGATGTCTGTATACGTTTCCTAGAATCTGCTTGATAACTGTGTCCAAGTTGTACATTTACACAAAAGTCTACCACTGGAAGGTGGGTTAACAGTCTTTAAATGTTAAAGTGACATCTTTTTGTAAGCGTCTCAAAACTGGTGTTCAGTGAAGGAGGTGGGGGGCCCGAAGATGGCAAAACTCTTTCAGCCTCTCTCTAAGCTCACAAAGGTATACAACCTGTTTTCCACTGGAAAAAGCAAGTTGAAATGTGAATACTTTTCCTTACAGAAAGAAACAAACATGAGTAACTTTTTTTTTTGTTCACATATGCCGGAACACTACTGTTTTCCTCTCCGAAAGTGTCTTGTGTATTTTAAACCTGACATTATTAATGGAAAATATGCTTGTTTGAATAAGTTTAGTGTGCGAGAGAAATGAAGAAATGAGTTATGGCTTTTCAAAACTACTGAGAATAGAAACTCAAATAACTGTCCCCATTTAAGTTAAACACTCTGTTTTCCTGTTTCCATTGAAAAGGAGCCCTAAAATGTTAGAGAGACCTTAGATTATAGCCTTATGCATATTCTCAATTTATACTTCTGGGTTTAAAAGGAGACAGACATCTTCAGTTATCACTTCAGTTGTGTTCGGGATGTCATGAGCTATCTGTGGTGTTTCCTACCACCAGGGAGGTAAAGACAGACCATGTTACTAGCACGATTATGCTTTTCTCCTAAATGTGTTTTTTTGAGTGTGGGTTTTTTTCTCCCCACGATTTCCAACTAGAAGCAGAAATCTTTGTGAAAGTGGGTGTTGCTCCTCTTTTAACCAGCTTAAATTATGTATGAAAGACTTCATTAAATGTCCATTATGAAAAAATGTTCTATTTTTAGTGGCATATATTTGGTTATTATCAGAAGTTTAAGTAGTATGATAGGAAGTGGTACTATAAAAAAATCATTTTGAAGCAGTCTAGTAGAGACCTTGCTTTTCCCAAAAGCCATTTCAAGAGTGGTGTCCCTGAGAATGCAGTCATGAAGATGTTTCTCATTGTCACTTTTACCTAGTTTTAGGCAACGCTTCAAGATGCAATAGAGTTTCTGTGCTTTTTTCCAGTCAACTGCCTTATAAATTTTCAAGAACAACTGAGCCAAAGCCCCCTATTCTCCTCGTGGATTGATCTGAGCTAGCAAGTGTGGTGTTTTAGTGAGGTGTTTTGGTGTTTGGGTTTTTTGGTGGTGGTGTATGTTTTGTTTTGTTTTCCCCCCTCCCTTGTGGAGAAGCAGGAGGTGTCTTCTGGAAAACTGACTAGTGTGTTAGGAAGCTTGCATTTTTACTTCAAGTCCCTTTGTACATTTACGTCCTCAGTTATACCTGAATTGCACTGCCTTGTAGGTCTAGTTCCTCTGTAATCCTTTCCTAGAAATTTTTAGGGGTCAGATTCAGCCAGAGATGCAGAATCAGGGGATTTGGTAAAGGGTATTGCTGACAGAGAAGAAAAGCAAGAAGATTAACTAAATGTTGAAGGGAACAAGTAGGGTGTGTGCGTGTCATAAAACCACAGGTTATGTAGTGTCTCTCTTCTCTTGGAGAAGAGTTTGGGGAATAAAGATGCCCATGAAATTTAGCTGTCTTGAAAAATGATGAAGGAACAGATATGTTGATGAGAGACATTTAGTTCCTGGCAGAACATGCTCATCTTCAAGAGGGACCTGAGCAGTACTGTCCTCATACTCTTTTTTTTTTTTTTTTTTTTTTTTTTTTTTTTGAAGCCTTGGAACAGTAACTGCTCTGGTACAATACCAATCAGCCAGACCAGTCATCTAAATGTTGAACTTAAAAATGCTGAAGGAATAAAAGAGCTCAGTAGTACTAAAATCAAACTGTCGCTTAATATTGATTTCATAACTTAATTAAATAGTAAGGTGCATAACCCATTGCAGAGACTTTTCTTCTGAAATAAAAGGAGAAAAAGAAAAGGTGTACAATACTAAGTCCCTATTTATTTCTTCTGTCTCCTTCCCAGGGTGACTGTATACTAGCAGTGAAGGCTTAATATGTAATGTAAGTGACATAGTTACCTCACTTAGATTGATCATAGTTTTGTCTGATACTACAGAGGGCATGAGGGCAGGAAAAAGAAATGCACTTCATATCCATCCTAACTTTTTTTAGCAGTTCCAAATAGAAATGGTAGGAAACAATGACATAGATTAAGCAGTAGTATTGGTTTCCATCTATAAAATTAACAGAAACTGCAAAGAGAAAGCAAAACAAAATAAACAATCAAGGCATTCATCCAGTAATAACTTCACATGGAAAGCTCTGTTGGGAGGTTATAAGTGATAGGGGTTCAGGAAAAAAGCCCAGCATTTCTAGATAATTTGTCATGTGAGTAGTAAAACAACTTATCACTTATACTTTCTTTTCTCCTCTATCACCCATTCCAATCTAAATGAGCTAGGAAGTGACTGCAATAATTTATTTCTGAAGGCTAATTAGCAGCTTAAGCTACTGAATTTGGGGAGTTTTGTGAGAGATGGGTGTACCTCGGGTGCAGTTCAAGGAACGTGCTCTCCTTACGAAAAACGTGGCACTCATCAGTGCTCGCACTTAAGCCCGAGGTGAAATGAGCATAGGGACTGGTCTAACCTCTTTAGCAATCACTGCGCTGAGAGCTTCTGGCACACTGAGCACTCATGTTTCTCAATGCAGGCTTCTTTATATTCATCTTTCATCTGTCTTGTAGGCTGTAAATTCTGTGATCCAGAACCACCTTTCATCAGTGTTTTGTGAAAGCCTAGCACAGCGAGTCCTGAGCCAGAACTTCAATATGAATAATAAATGTAGTTCTGATAAAGCATGCTTCTGAAAAAGGAGGGGAAAAAAAAAAAGAAAAACAAGGAAAGAAACCCAGCTGATTCAGTGCAACATAATATCAATGACTTCTATGATCTTATACAGACAAGCTGAAAAGTTTGGACTTGTTCTGCATCAGCTCTGCTGGGAAACACAAGCAACCACTAATTTTTCAGTGTCATGTGCTATTGACTGGATATCCATGGGGCTGTTAGAGCAATGAAGTCAACGCTATCCATGCAGATAACTGACACCCATTGCAAATAAATGGAAGACAGATAAAATCATTAAACAGTAGCAACTTGTTCTGTAACAGAATGGTGCTTCTGACCTAGTAAGAGATGCAGTCTAGTGATGTTGTTTGTAGGAACACTAGCATCTATGGTGAAATAATGTCACCATTTGGGCCTGTAATTTCAGTAAGATGAATTATTCAGTAATAATAAATTCCAAAATAATTTTTAATCGGCGCGGGGGGGAAATTGTGAAAACATGAGTAAAGCTGTCAAGCTTTTCTTTGAGAGATTGTCAGTCCTTTTGAAAGTTTTTCTGGATTTTTTAAAAAAAATGTTCTCCGTACCAGGAGTCCAGGCTCTGGGAGTCAAACTGGTCCTGAGCTTTGCATTTGGTTTCCCTTTTTAAGTAATCTCCAGTGAGGACATCCCACATGTGCACAGCTAGCCCTACCCCCCTTTTCTGAACTGCAAAGGTAATATTTGTTTCAAGTGAACGTTGCTGTAAGATGACAGACATTTTCAGGAGGAGAATGGGTGGCAATGGCTATTCTAAATGAGAATCAGTAGCATATGGTCAGTTTGCTTGTAAAAACAACAAAACGAGGAATGAATTAATCCAACCATAGGCCAAGAAATTAATATGGAACTTATTTTGGGTTTCTTGTAGAACCCATCATTCCCCTGAGAAACGAAGAGGGGCAGCCTCACCCCATAAGTACTAATGAAAGTGATCACTTTGATTCCATGGAGCTTAAATGTGAGCCTGGCAGATCAAACTTCCGTATCTTCATAACAGCAACGAAAATCTTTGTTCAATTTTCAGGCATTGGAGGAAGAGTGAGTTAATGTAGTGTGTGTAATGTTTGTTTTAAGTTCACAATCTGGTAGGTGAAGGAGGAGAAAAGAAGGGTAACATGATGTGGAAAAACACATGTAGCTTCCAATTTTCTAGGGACAGAGTTGCCCAGAGATGGTTTCTTTTATGTGGATGAGCAGTGCAGTTAGGAAAATATACTGAGAATTTTCTGGGTCTCTTAGGAGAACTTTTTTTTTTCCAAATGAAGCAGTATTGTGGAGTGCTGGGATGGTCTTTTTAATTTTTATTCTACTCTGTCCCGTTAGCACTTTTCTTCATCATGCATGTCTCTAAACCGCTTAGTGCATAAATTCCTCCTTAGTCATTCAGGTTCCTCCTTCATTACTGCTCTGCCATCTGCGATATGACAAGGGCAGGTGTGTAATACTCCAGATTTTATCTGCAGTACTGATGAAAAAGTTGCAGGGTATTTGTGGTGGGTTAGCTGCTATAGTTGATAAAATGATAAATATATCAAATAAGGCTTCTTCCATGTTTTTGGCTGTATTAAGTTTGTACACATTGAAAGGTTGTATGCTAGTGACTTAAACACCCCAACTGTCTGCAACAGCTTAGATCTAAAAGCACTAAACAAAATTGCTGTTGATGCAGAGTAAAACAAGATTTTGCTCAGCTTCATCAGTTTGAAGTCACTTTTTTGATATGCTAATCTCTTTATAAGTATTAATTAGGATAGCCTTTGAGAAGACTGTTGGGCTAATGTATGAAATAGATTTAATCTAACAGCCTATTTCCACAAGTATTTGGGTTTGGAGAAGGTCTGACTCCTAATACAAACTTTTGCCTGCTGGTTCAATGGGCGAGATACGAACAGGTAAGCTTTGCCAAAGGTGAAACACTGAACACTGTTTCAAATAACTGGAACCAAGCTGAAAAAAATATTTTGAGGTGCCTAAGAAAAGTCGATGCGCTGTTGTGATCACCATCCCTAGGCAAACTCTGTTACTATGAAGGCTGTTTTAATCAGACTTATTTCTTAACTGTCCTCCTGGGTTTGATGGCTGCCTGTGCTAGGAAAGTTCTAGGTTTTGCACATGCGTTGTTCATGCAGCAGGAACTGGAATTTAGCAAAGGTTAGGTAGCATTATACCCAGGGAACAAACAACGAAAGGCGATGTGTGGGGGTGTGTGTTAATGGGGTAACAACAGGGAGTATGCGGGAGTAGGAGGAGAGGAAAAGGAGCCTGGAGGAAGAGCCAGCGTGAGACCTTGTAGGAGGCATGGGGGAAGGACTGAGAGGGTAGAGGGGGGACAGAGGTGGTTATTAAGAGGTGCCGGGGAGAAGGATGGAGGCTGGGTGCATGCAGGCTGCTGGCTAGCAGCTCTTGGCACCTGTAGGAGGAGGCTATGGGGAGGAGCTGGGGGCCAGCTGGTTGTGGGGGCTGTCTGGAGTTAAGGACGAGAGGCAGTGGGTTTGTGGGGCAAGATGCTGACAGGGTAATTTCTTGGGGCAAACTGTGGATCAGGTGAGTGCCTAAATATAGGAGCCCACTCATCACGACCGCTGCTTTCAGAGCAGCATTGCTTCTGCTTCTCTCAAGTTGTGAGCAAAAGGGATGGGTTTGTGAAATGAGTTTTCAGCACGCTCTCAAATGCAGCTGATTCATCTTGAAGAGAAAGGAGATGGTGAGGGATCTTCAGATTAGTGCCTGCCTTCTGTTCTCTTGTTTTGAGGGCTGTATGTGTTTGCCAAAATGTAGGGAAATGTTGAAAAGGGTAATTAACTAAACAAGAAAGATCCTTAATTGTTGGAGGACTTTTATACTTTAGTTAGCATGCTTTCAAAAATGACTTGTGCCATCATGCTTCGCTTCTGTCATCAGGGAAAATGTTGTTCCCTGCTTTTCAGGCAAAATAAGGGCAGAGAGTTCAATAATATGATAGAGCAGTGTTGATGCCCCTGTGAAACTGATGCTACCAGTGCTACCAGTCCTGGTAGCCTGATCGCTGTCACACTGTTCTGCTGCCTAGTCCCCTGTCCCTGGGTGTGAAGGTCATGCAGGCTTTTGCTTGGCGCTCGCCTGCAGCGAAGTATCCATCAGCTTTTAATCTGTTGGCAACCCAAAAGCCTGAGGCTTGTGCTTGTAGGTTATAGTGCACTTTCTCTGCACAGTTGTGGAGGTGAACACAAAATGCTGTTGGACAGTCACGGCAGCACTGCTGAGTTGGATGATGTGTGCCTCCACTACTGTGCACTTACATGTTTGTAAAACCTTGTTTATAAATTCCTCCAGCAACTCCTTTACAAGCTTTGTCTCTTAGAAAACTAATCCCTTGATGTAATGCACATAACAATAACAAGATATGGATCAGTGACAGATGGATACTTTCGTACTTGGCATATGGTGTGTTATAAGCCTGCTCCCATGCTAGTGAAGCTGATGAGTGTTTCCATTGAATTCACTGAGCTTTGGATCAGGCCCTGGAAAAAAGTGAGTACAATTCTAAAGACAGAATGGTATTAAAAGGGAAAAAAAAAATTAAATCACTTTAAACCTTTTTTTTGGCTCTGTAGAAGCTTGTCATTTTTGGTTATGTATTTTAACTGAATTGGAAAGACTCGCACACTGGATCATACCAATTAGGAGGAGTCTAGAACGGGGTGGGAAATGTCTGCTTTGTGTAAATCTTTAGCTTTAGTAACAAATGATGTTTGAGAGTTGGAACCTGACTGACTTTGCAGGCAGTGAGGCATAACAAAGCTGGAAATGTTGGAGTGATTATAAAATATATGAATTATGGCAAACATCTCATTGCCTCTGAAAATACTTAAAATACCCATTTGGCTCCATTTTAAATTTCCTCAGAATACAACTTAGCAGAGTTGTCTTTGAGGAATTTAGAAATGCTCTTACCCAGTTAACACCTTATTTTATTATTCTATTAAGAAGTCTTCTTATGATTAACAGTAGATACTTCATTTACAAAAATAAACGTATTTAAAATCTTGACTGTGTCACAAGACTGTCAAAAAAAAAATAGTTTGGGGGCTTTCTTAAAACTAAATGTGAATTTCAGCCTGATTATTGCTGCAGCCTGTGTCAAATGTGTTATATTCAGCATAAGCAGCTGACAACAAAAACGTGTTATTGACAAAAATGACTGTGTGAGATTTAAGGTATCATCTAATTCATAATTTGCCGTAAGTGGATGTCGTGGTTTAACCCCAGCCAGCAACTCAGCACCACGCAGCCGCTCACTCGCTCCCCCCCCCACCCAGTGGGATGG
>JAVKLA010000058.1:13138715-13152187 GCA_034782735.1 Sagittarius serpentarius
GGAGCTATTCACCACCACCCTCTGGGTGCGCGGCCTGTCAGCCAGTTCCCCACCCACCGCACGGGCCACTAGTCTAGACTGTAAAGCATCAGTTTCTCTAGGAGGAGGCTGTGGGAAAACGTATTGAAAGCCTTGGAGAAATC
Source organism: Sagittarius serpentarius (assembly GCA_034782735.1). Taxonomy (NCBI): domain Eukaryota; kingdom Metazoa; phylum Chordata; class Aves; order Accipitriformes; family Sagittariidae; genus Sagittarius; species Sagittarius serpentarius. The sequence continues at coordinate 13,138,859 of JAVKLA010000058.1, forward strand.
CAGGTAGACAATGTCCACCGCTCGACCATGTCAGCTAAGCACGTAACATTGTTGTAGAAGGTGAGCAGGTTTGTCAAGCACGATTTGCCCTTGGTGAATCTGTGCTGGCTTTTCCCAATGACGTGCTTCGTTTGACTTGGGATAGCCTCCAGGAGGATTTGTTCCATAACTTTCCCAGGGAAGTAAGATGGGTCTATATTTTCCTGGATTCTCTTTTAAGCCCTTCTTGTAGATGGGGATGACATTAGCCCTCTTCCAGTCTTGTGGGGTGTCCCTCAATCTCCATGACTTCTCAAAAGATTATGGAGAGTGGCCTCACAACGACATCAGCCAGCTCTCAACACCGTTGGGTGGATATTGTTAGGGCCCATTGATTTGTAGTCTTCAAGCTGCTGTAACAGTTCACGTACCGACTCTTCCATCGCTGATGGAGGGTCTATGTTTGCATTAACCTGGATTTTTGTTCCCAAGGCCTGGGGCCCAACAGTGCTGGTAAAGACAGAGGTGAGGAAAGTGTTGAGAACCTCTGCCTTTTCAGCATTGCTGGTGACTAGTTCACCTCTCCTGTTTAACAGCAGACTAGTATTTTCCTTCTGGTTTTGCTTGCTGTTTACATACCTGAAGAACTATTTCTTGGAGTTTTTGACATCTCTGGCAGATCGCAAATTGAGCTGAGCTCTTGCTTTTCTAACTGTATCTCTATCATGCCCAGCCAATGCCCTTGCAGTTCTCAACAGGTATTTGTCTGCTTTTCCATCTCTGGTATGCTTCTCTTTGGGTTTTGAGCAGGCTCAGAAGCTCACAGTTAAGCCGGGGGGGGTCTCTTGCTCCACTTACTTCCTTTACCTTTAAAGGGAATGAACTGTTTTTGTCTTTCCAGGAGAGGATTCTTGAAAAAGTCCCAGCATTCGCTAGCTCCCTTAGCCTCCGTGGAAGCTTCCCACAGAATCCCTCCCAACGGAGTGCTGAGCAAGCTGAGGTTTGCTATTCTAAAATCCAAAACATTTGTCTTGATACTAACCTTCAGCATGCTCAGCAGGATCCTAAACTCCACAATACTGTGATCACCGCAGCCAAGGCTATCACTAACCGAAATACTACAAAGCAGGTTTTCTTGGTTTGTGAGCAGCAAGTCCAGGAGTGCCTCATTCCTGGTTGGCACATCTAACATTTTCATGAGGAAGCAGGCCTCTACGTATTCCAGGAACCTGACGGATGACAGGTGAGCTGCTGTATTGTTCTTTCAACAAATGTCCGGGTAGTTGAAGTCACCCGTAAGAACCAAGTTCTGTTGACCTGAAGCTTGCTTAAGTGACCCAACTTTTGCTTTGTTGGCCTTACTGTCTTGGTTTGGAGATCAGTAGCAGATGCCTACTGAAGATCCCCCTTGGAGATGATCCCTCTGATCTTGACCCAGAGGTATTTGATAGGGTTTCCACAATTGCCATAGCTGATTTCTATATATTCAAGGTTTTCCTTAACATAAATCATGACTCCTCTTCTTCCCTGCCTGTCTTTATGAAACAGCCTATAGCCATCCATTGCTATCCTTAAGTCATGTGAGTTGTCCCACCATGTTTCAGTTGTTTGTATGATATCATAACTTTCTGACTGGGCACAGAGCTCCCGTTCCTCCTGTTTGATACCACTGAAATGATTACAGGTGTTAAAACTCGCACTAGGTAGAACTGGAAGCATATCTTTTGAAACTGGATATAAATGAGAGATGAACTCAGAATATCCTGAACTCGCAAAGTCTGGAAGCAGCTTCAGTTTACTCTTTCAGTTTCTGACCCACATGACTCACTGCACTGGGGTGGTAAAATTTCTCCTACTAATACTGCTTCGATCTTTTTCTGTTAGCTTACGGATGCATTTTCCAGTATTTTAGATATTATTTGTAGATTTTCCTAGAAACTGGCTAAAGGAAATTCTTCTCTCAATTTACCTAGGTCAGAGCCAAATCTCTCTGAGTAAAGAAGTATTAAATTTTCCACTAAGGGTAGCTTCTGTTTCATGGGCTTGTTTTTCTTTCCTTGCATCTCTCTTGCATTCCCTTTATTCCATCATCTGTTTCACTGTTGCCTTGTCTTTCCTCGTCCCAACAAAATGCGTTTCTCTCGTGCCGAAACTTTCTCTCGTGCCGAAACTTTCTCTCGTGCCGTTCCCACTGCCAGCCCGGCTCGCTGGGCTGCTTCCCTATATCTTTGCTTTGGTGGCAGCAGCTCAGCAAAATGCTTTCTTACCTGTTTGCAGGGATTTGTTGAAGCAGCTGTGGGTGGGTTGCAGGAGATGAAGCACCCTGGCCATGCCTGTCCCAGCTTTGGGTTTAAAGAGCAAGGAGAGGAAGGGGTCTGGTTCATCCTGGTCTAGGAGTGGAAATTCCACATAGCGCCGCTGGGCAGCATGGATCCGCGCTGCTCTCCATGGCCTGCTCTCCTGCCTCGTGGTGCTCCTGTAATACACTGTAACGCACGTGGCGCTTGCTGCCAGTGCTGGCTTCAGAAATTAGGCCGCAGGAAACGGCGCTGCGGGCTGAAGAAGCTGCGATGCAGCTAACCAGGGCTTAGCCACCTTGTCCTTCTTGGGCAGCCGTAGGGCCAACGCCGCCGAGAAGGTTGCTCCAGTTTTGCATATTTGCTGTGGCTACTTCAGCGAGACCAGATCCTCTTTGAACTCCAAAAGTGGGTCTGAAAAGCTTATGTGGTAGGCTAGGCACCCACCTCTCCACTGCTGTTAAACAGAGTGGTAACCCGCTGGTTAAACATCGCATCCAGCTCTGAAGACCACAGCAGGAATGACTGTCCAGGATTCGAGCTGACAGCGAGCGAAACTGAGCAAGGCAAACTTGACAGGGCTTGACTGACATCTCCACAAATGTATTGTGACTTTTAGCTGCATTTCTAATGGATGGCTTTTATATGCTGTCCTCTGCTCTGCCACACTGCAGAGGGCAAGGTGGGCCAGAGCGTGGATGTGCACCATGCAATGAGATTTCCAAGGTCTGGTCCTCTAAACCCCAGTGCTGTAAACTCCATGCTAGCTTGATGTTAAATTTGTGACCCTGGTGGCTGACTAATGATCTGGGCTGTGTGTTTAAGTGCAAAACAAGCCCATGTTGGGTGGACCAGGTCTCTTGCCGGCCACTACGCGTTGCATGTGAGCACCTCTCCCAGCACCTGGCTGCTCCCGAGAGGCTTTGGTGCCTGCTTTTTGCTAAAACCACACGCAGAAATGTTTTATACCCAGGCTTATGCTCCAAACGTGACATTTTTATGACAACATAATTACTGTTCAGTGCTGCTCCCTCTTATTTACAAATGATAACATTAGGAGTGCAGCTCAATACAGTGTGCTTTTTGGAAATAAAAATAACTGAGATGTGGTTACTAATGAAGAAAAATGTGAATTTTGCTTAACTTTGGACAGAGATTTATAAGTTTGTTTTTTTTTTTTTTTCTCCTGGATTGTATTCCTCAAGTTCTGGCTGTGGTATTTTTGGAAATTTACAGATCAGTTGTTTTCTGGCAGGCACTATTTTTCATTTAATGGGTTGTTGTATTCTGTAGCACTTTTTTTTTTTGATATAAGCAAAAAAGCCCAGCTTGTCACTACCTTACTTCCATGCTGGAAAACTGTGTTGTGCTATTCATAATGTCCTGTGTTGAATGAGAATTATATACCTTTTATCAAAACATGCGCCGATTTGCTCAATTTAGATGCTGATTGTGAAATTTCAAGTTGCACCTGAATGGACCTAACAAGTCACTAGCAGAGCAGTTGGAAATAATTTTGATTTTGGTGGAATATACGGAAGTCAAACCCCCAAATCTGTGGTATACTGTACTATAGTAGGTATTTCTTGAAAACTGTTGTCTCTGACAGATGCTTTGACTCCTTGTTTGGTTAAAACATACATGAAAGTGTGTTAAAAATACCTTGACTACGGTTTCTTTGTCTTTGCAGTTTTCGGTCAAAACATATAAAGAGTTTGTGGAAGCAGCGTAAAGAGAGATTTCATGTTGCTGGTACTAGAAATTCCTCTATAAGGAATTTCTAAAAGGTTGCTTGTCTGCTATGGTCATGAACACCTTCCAGCTGTAAAGATGTGGATAAACACTGAGTGGCTGTCTCCAGGCTTGTTCTTTCTTGTAGTTGTGTGCTTTACCATTCCCACAGTATGTTTTAGTGGTAATGATTCTAAAATAATCTAGAAATCAAAGTTACCTGAATACAAACAATAGTTGACCAGAAATGCACGGTCTCTGCGCGCTCACGAAACCCGCTGGCCAGAGGAATTGTTCCTCTGCTGTGCCTCACCTCTCCCAGTGAAGTGAAGAATATAGCGTTTGTGTTGCTCTCAGCTGAGCTGGAATTTAAATTGCTTCTTTGAAGAGCCTGGTCTACTGAACAGCTCTAACCAGTTTTCTTTTTCCTACTCTTTTTAAAACTAGCCGTAGATGAACAAATTTGAAGCTTCTGGACACTCCCAGCTACTGAAACCAATGAGCTTCTGTAATTCTGAAGAACAATAATTGGCTTCAGTCTTTGTAGTATAATTTTCAAAACTTGTATGCAGATGGAGTAGGGAAAATTATATGCAGAATTTCTAACGGGATTGAGGGGAAAATGCAGCGAAGAGATGCTGTAATCTCCAGGCCTGTGTATAATGCTGGGAAACAGATTACCGTGGTTTCTAGTTTGGTCTTTCCCTGCCTTATTGTGTGCCTTGGGGAAGTCGCTGAACATGTGCCCTTGCCTCCTGTATCACAGAGATAGCACCGCGTTACCTCTCTCTGGGGGTGTTGGTGTAACAGGTAGCGTGTTCGCAGGACTCTGCGTACATCAAGTCCTGGAACTGTTTTCTTATCTTCCTTTTTTTTTTTCCCCTCTTCACTCATTCACAGCAGGTCTTGCTTGCAGTGACATAAAATTGTGTAATAAACCAAACCACAATAAAAATTTAATGGGGAATTAAATTAGGCTTATAGATATTGTTGCCTTTGTTTACTATATTCCATTAGCCTGAGGAGAAAAAAAAAAATACTTTGTATTTCTTTACTAGAGGGGGGAAAAAATGGTGGAACTGCTTTTTAAAATCATATTCCATACCTTTCAGTTAGTTTGGTTTTTTTTAATTTAATTAGTCTTTAAGAAAATGATATATTTGAATGTAGCGTGGGAATAAAAAAGAGACTCTTTCTGAAACTGCAAAGTGAAATTACTACATGACTTATTTTTCTGTGTTAAACTGTTTTGTCATATATTGAACCAGTTATTGGTTACTATTCCTAGCTACTTATTGCCTGCCTGGTGGTTTTATGACCTTTTTCTCAATCTATTACTATATTGTGTATTTCCTTTTCTGTAATTGATTCCTATACTCTTATGTCTTTGAGGCTCTGTAGGGATGTACAGTTATGCTCTGTGTTCCTTTATCTGTCATCTGCTGTCTGTGGTTAGGCAACTTGGCCAGGTCGGTTTCAGTACACAAGCAGTAAAAAAATGATTGAAATAAATCTATGTAAGAAGCTTTTGACTACTCAAAGCTTATGATGAACTTGTGCTATTCTGTGATATTACAAATGCCACCTTTCGGTGATGTTGGAGATTGCAAGCAATTTCTGGTATAATGAGTGCAGGTATTATAAATAATGCAAAAGATATTAATACCACATAGTGTATAATAGAGCATAAATAATTGGTTTTCTCCTGGTCAGTGGTTTATGCTGAATAACTGGATGTGTTTCAGTCTTTGACATAAACCTGTGTTCTGGTCTTTTCCAAAGACATGATATTGTTTTAAAAGTAATTGATTTAGTCCTGTAATTTTTACTCGGACTGTTTCCTGTGGCTTTTGGAAATCTGATTGCAAGGTCTGTTCACACAGGCACTGGGGCAATGTCTTTGCCTCTCATTAGGTTTCAGCCTTCCATCTGTTCCGTAAAACAACGCTCAAGGAGGAGCTGTGCGGCTGGAGGTGAGCTCTGCTCAGGCTCCCATGCGAGGTTAGGCACAATCAGAGGGGCACTTCTGCTCTGCCCAGGCCCCTCTGGAAGTTCACCCAAGAGATGTGTTCCAAAGTTCCACTATTTCCTTTGTTTTGATGATGATAATACCTTCATTCTATTATTTCTACTTTCCTTTTTTAAATTAACAGGCATGTAAAAAGATTACTTTTTTAGAGAGGAAATGTTCATTAGGTTTTTTGAGCTTGACAAATATTGTCCTTCTGGAGAAGGACTAAACCGCCATCTGATTTTTCACTTATTTTCCTTAATGGCAAGGATGAGTGATAAGTGTTTGAGCTCAGTTATTACACTTTGAATTTTTAATTTACGTTGTTGCTTTTTATTATTTTTAGGCTGATCTCAACTCCTTTATAAGCAGCTGGGAAGAGTAACTTTCCTGAGAAAAAACTATGGTACAAGCACTGATTTATTTTCTTTTTTACTATTTTTATTTCTTCTGGGAGAAGAAAAAAAAATGTTATTATTGGATAACATTATTTGCTTATTGTGGTGTCCCATTCAGGGACAGTAATCCACTCATAATTTGTTGTATTATGGCTAAAGGAAGGGAAAAGCTACATATTCCTTCTGTTGTTTAGGACAATGCATTAAAACATGTGGACCTCTTAGTTACTCTTTTATGGATAAGAATGGAGTTTCAGTTTTTATTAGAAAATAACATTGGACAATATTGAGCTCTCACTCCATTGAGATGCAATATCAAAAACTTCTTTTAAAATATTTTAAAACACTAAGCTCTGGGAAGACTTGCTGCTAATTTTAGTAGTCCAAACTTATTTTCTACATGACTGAATCCAGAGATTAAGTTTCAGTCTATTACTTTAAAATAAGATTGGGTCTGAAGAACATGCAGAGTTTTAGAGACAAGATTTCACCTTTATCAAGCTAAGCACCTCTGTAGTACACATTGTGACTTGAAGTAGAATAATTTTGAATGTGCAGAGTTTCCCAATGGGTTTTTTGTACTTGACTTTTTTATTATATCCTCAAAGAGAGAGAAAAGAGAATAACACATCCTCTCTTTTATCCACTTTGATTCTCTGTTAAAAGGAATTTTTAAACTGCAGGACATATTTGTACTTTCTGCAGCTTTCTTTGTAATTCTGATTGTACTTTGAATTATTTTGCTTCGAATGCAAACATTGTCTGTTTGACCCAAGAGTTCTCTTAGATTGTCGTGATTTCTGCAGGCTTATTCTCTGCAGAAAGCTAACTAGGCTAACTTGTGTTGGGAAGAAAAGAATAAAACTTCTACCTGCCATTTAGTCATCCATGTACATTGCTAACTACTCAGCCTGTATGTGGAGATGTCAGTTTGCACAGAAGCAAAAGTTCTTTTTTTAATCCACTTTCTGTTGATTATGTTTTGGGTCAGAAATTATGTGATTATGTCAACTGATTCACTCGGAAAGGAAAAAAAAAGTTTAGCTGGATTGTGTGCAGTTTTTCTTGTACTCATACACTTTGTCCCAAACTAGCACCATGGGATTATCATGACTTCCACTTCCTTAGGATTTCTCCTGTGATGAGTGTCCAGTCCCTCATTTTCTGAATGGACCTACTGAACTACCATTAGTCCTGGGCCGACCTGGCAGATGTAATACCCTGCCTTTTCCTAGTCCTGGTCTGCTCTGTCCAGACTGTAAAATGTGATTTAATTTTGGAAACTGTGATGAAAAGTAAAATGGGCAGAATTCTTTTTTGCAAGCCTTAATATTTCACTGTTGTAAATACAAGAAAAACAACTTCTGTGTTGGGGATGCTTTATTTTGCAAGGTAGGAGCTTAAATTCCCCTTAGCCCTCATGGGCAACATGAGGCAAATCAGTTTTAATAATGAAACATATACTTCACTGTCTGGTTAACTCTTAGGTGTTTCAAAAAATTAGAACTTTATCTTTACAGAAATAAAGATGAATGAGTCCTGTACCCTGTTCTCTTGGTTCACAAGTGATTGGCGTAGAAAAGGCTTTAGGTGAGCCAGGAAATTTGGAAATACTTTTTGTCTAAAGTGAGATCTTCCTTTTGTGATTATGATGGTGTCCTAAAACTACAGGTTATCCCATTCTATGGCAGTTTTGATTTTTATTTGGTTTGGGTGAATAATGGGAATCATTGATTCTGGATATCTGTCTGGCTTATCATGGACGATGCAGTTGGTATGATGGCGACTCAGCCCTGAGACATAACTCTCACAGAGTCTACCCATTCTGTTCAGTAGTCTTAAATGCTTGTTATTGTCATGCCAACAGAAGTCAAGAAAGGGCAGGCTATGTTTTTAGGCTATCTCTTTAGCAATGTGGTTGCTGCAAGAGTCAAAGCTTCCAGGACTGAGCAGACTGCTTCTGCAGCCTGCTGCAACGCAGGGAGAGGTGTGGTGGTACCCACCGGCTCTGCAGCAGTGGCAGATATAACCCTTCCTTAGTTTTACTCTCCTGAGGTGTGCTGCACTGATATGAGAGCTATTTTGCATGGCAGAGTTAACCTAGCACTACAAATGCAACCCAGAGCTAGCAGATGTAGTTTCCTTGCTTTAAAGGAGGGATGGAAACCTGGGAAGTGGTACTACCTTTTGCAGACCTTTTGCTCTCATCTCAACAGCATCACGAAACAAAGCTGTGAAAGAAATGCTGATGGAAAGAGAAATTAAAGGTAAGGAGATAAACAGAGAATGAATGAATATGCAAAAGAAGTTTTCCAAAGGCAGCTCATACCAAAACTAGTGCGCTGTCTTGAGCTGAGGATTTCCAGCAGATTGTGCTGTGGTGGGAACCTCTGAGAGCAAAGAAGCTGTGAGGGGCTGTTTGCGCGGACTAGTTGAGGGACAGACCTTGGGTTTTATTTGTTTGTTTGTTATATTTTTGTTTTAGAAACTTTTCTTGGGAGGTTAACTCTACCACAGTTTGATGGTGTGTAAAGCTAGGGAGGCACTGTTGGTGGGAAGAATTACATGATCATTTGTGAAGAACTGGGTTAGCTGGAGGACCTGGGAAGTTGAACCAGGGTGACACTGGCACTGGAGGAGTGTGTATCAATGAGGTAGCGTAGTCTGGAAAATGACAAATAAGATGTGAAGGTATTAGATATTGTCAACTCATTCATTGTCATCTGCATATGTGATGTACTGACAGTTAGGAGAGTGTCAGTGTGAGATTTCATAAATGCAGTTTTGCAAGACAAGGACTTCTGCAGGCTTCTCTGGTGCTAAGGTCTGGAAGGAGCACGTGCTTTCTAGGGCAAATATTCCGTGCAGCTGGAACTGCTGGCTTTCCTCCCACTGTCTCCAAAATAGCCCCCCCAAGTCTGTTACAGGTTATTTTGGTTATGCTACCAGGCTGTTTTCTTAGCCCCTCAGGGCACAATCCCTTCCACAGGAGTTTATGGACATATTTAAAAAACAAAACAAAACAAAAAACCCACAAAAACAACAAACCAAAACACAAAAACCCAAAACCTGGAAGGCAGAATGAAAGAGTGAACACCTGCAGGGCATGGCTGTAGTCTATGTAAGCAAGGAAGCAAGAAATGTCTTGGCTTCTTATTCGGCATCTTTGTGTGTAACAGGTCAGTTTAGCTGTATGGCAATTCAAATGGAGCACAGGAAGCAGTCGTCTTTTGAACAAATGGATTTTACTTTAATTGAAATTCAAAATTTCTGTGATTTTTCAAAACGAGTGGTAAAAATTACCATGCAAATGGAAAATTAAAATAAGAATTAGCTACACCTATATTTTAATATCTGCTACTTTAAATAGCACCTTTCAGCTTCTGTGAGTTATATAAACATTAACTCATCTTCATTGTGCCCCAGAGAGATAAGTGTTATTAGCTTGATAAACAATAGTATTAAGTAAACTATTTCTCGTTTTTCCTCCTTGCTGTTTTCATTATTTTGCATGTCTGAAAATTATTCCTGTTATGCAGCTTTTATTTCCACATAAAAAGTTATTATAAAACCCTGAAACAAATTTTATTATTAATGCATGCTTTATTTTATTTAATCCTGTTTCTGTTTGACTGGAATGCCTTCATTCCTTCTGATACATTAGGTAAACCATATTGATTTCTTAAGGTCTCAATCTTATGGGAATAATAATTGAAAGGTAGTAAATTGCAGTTTGCAAAAAAAAAAACTTCACACAAACCAACACTCCCAACAACCAACTGACCACATTTTGAGAGCGCTCCATTAAATAAAGAAAAATTGAAGGATTATGTTCTTCTCTTTTATGAAGCATCAAGCCTTGTAACTTCTCAAATTATGTTTTTCTTCTAAGTTTAGATTTTCGTCATGACTTGGTGAGTCTCCCATCTACCCATTTCCTTTTCATTTGTCCTGGAGTTTGCTTTGTCAGTCTCTTAGTAATTCTGTGTTACTGGGGAAAGAGGTAGCCTCTAGGAAAGAGCAGTTTCTATTTCATGATCAGAGTGGCTTCTTCAGCAATTAACATCATGGAACCCCTAATGGACAAGCTCTGGCAGAAAAAAAGATACCCTTCACATCTTTATACCCAAACTGTTAAGATACAAATGGTGTTTACCTAGTAGACTGGGGTTGTGGATGCCTAGATATATAACATCAGGCAGGATTTGTGGCAGTGTTACTCTCTGCAATATATTTACAGTTGTCTTTCAAACTTAAGATAACTGACAAGGTAGGCCTGTAAGAGACTGTTCCATAGACTTGGTTAAATGAAATCATCTTAGTCTAGGAGGCTGCTATAAATTCAGGCTAAGTTTATAGGCTTCTTCCTTTTAAAATGGCTGTTTCTGAAACACCTGGCTGCTATTACAATTGCCTGAGCTTCTCAAGGGAGCAGGAGATGAACATCATCCTGGCCCTTCGTACCCCGTCCCCCGTCCCCCCCCCCCTTTTTCATAAGTCATTTTATGGGTTGAATTCCTGGGTTGAATTACTAAATTCCTGGGTTGGATTACCATCTAAGTAATCACCCCCCGCCTATATTTAGACCTTTATTCTGAGGTAAGCCATCTTGCCATTATGGCTAAAACGAGTCCTTGTCTTTGTGACTTCCCTGAGTCACGGAGGCCTGTAATCTGGATGACCATGATGATACCCTGGCAGGCAGTTTGCAGAAAGTCCACGATACTCAACTTTTCCAACATTGACTGCAGGCTTCCCAGCAGCTGCCACCTCCTCCTGATGGCCCACAGTCTTCTGGCCGTGCCCTTCCTAACAGTGGCCACACGCGTGGGCGTCAGGCCTTGGGCAGTAACTTCTCGGCGTTTGTGAAGGGCATCAAATACAGTTTTTTCTCTGCATCATTCTGACCTGAATGATACTGTGTATTTTATCTCTGCTGCATTAGGAGACTGCTGAGTTTTATCTTCTCAGTAGGAACCTGAAAAACAATATTCTTCCGTTTATTGATGTGCTGCTACTATGAAAAGCAGTTAAATTGGTTAAACAGTTTTAAGCGCCAGATAAGAAAATCCTGGACCTTGAGGAGAAGTGTAGCAGAAAATGTGAGCCACTATTAGAATACTGAGAGACAGAACAATTCAGGATTAGAGAGACAATGTTTAAGATGAAAAATAATAGAACTAGGAGTAAGCATAAAGCTTTTTAATTTTAGAAGGGAAGATAGGCATCTGCAATTGTCTCTTATTAATGGACTGCTGAAGCCAACATTTTAACTTTCTTTGGAGGTGTGGACAGAACAATTCCTTTCCTCGTGAAAGGCTTGTTACAGATTGCTTATGAAGCTTAGAGGATTTTAGCAATGGATTTCCCATTAAAATGTGTGAAGTATCTTCTTCCCTTGCCATGACAGTGATGGTAAGCAATGCCCACCTTAGCACAAAGCGCAGCCGAGCAGGAACAGATCTGTAGGGCAAGACGCAAGGTGCCAAGGACCCTATGTCCATGCTGTAGGACAACAGGTCGAAGGAGTTTCCTTTGGACTAGCTCTAGGCTGCACTGAATGCACCTAATGGGGAATGGAGAGCATTTGGCATGCTCTTGGAAGATGTCCTATCTATTTTTGTCCACTTGACTCGAATTCACTTTCTCCAAGTGCTCTGTGATACATAAACCAAACCACTGGAAGGGCAGACGTGGGGGCAACTTGTTTTAATTGTGTGGTATTGAGAACTGTCTTGACAAATGCTTAGTATGCTCCCGTTCTTGCCTCTTCTTCCCGAAAGTCATACAGGCATTTATTGTTATGTTTTGACCCTCCCCCGGTGTCGTGTCTAAGTGTAACTTTGTCTTTTAAATGTTATCACTGCAAGATTGGCTTACATCGAAAACTTTATGTATGTGGATTTCATGCAGAATTCACTTTTGTAAGCTCTTTAGTACAGGGATATTTATGCTATCTTTTTACTCGTACAATTTGTGTATTTCTTGAATAACAAGTGCTAAACATCATGAAATGAACCATAAAGGTACATCTATATATGTTTAATGTACTTTGATTCATATACTTAATAAAATAAAAAAGTGCTGCTGTAGTCTGGATGGATCATCTTTAAAGATCCTGATTTTGCATCCATGGGCAACAAAAGGAAAACAATACCACTGAAAATTTAAAGCTATGCTTAAGCACTTAAAGAAATCAATGAGAAGTAGATTCTAGATGATGTTGTAGATTCCACTCAGCAAAGTGCCTTTTTTAGGTGCCAGAAAAACTTTGCTCAAACAAAAGTTCCTGGCCGTAAGCACACTTGTTCAAAATTTTACAAGGAATTTGGGAAGATGCCCAATGGGATTTACAAATGTTGCTAAGAGATTACCTGCAAAGATTACTTTCGCTTTGAAATGGAAGCTAATGCTCAGACCTCTGAAGTATTAAGTGTCCTGAATGCCTTTGTGGTATTTTATAGAATCTGTCTTCATGCCTTTGTTTGCAAAAGCACTTTTTAAGCACTCCATGGCATGTGTTTGCAGAACTCTTAAAATTACAGCCAGAGTTGTTATCATACCCTTGATCCTTCTGGGTGTACTTTTTAATGCGACTACTGAATGCAACGCTATGCAATAATAAATGTGCATGTATGACTAGTCTTACCTGAAAACCTGTAAATGTAACTGGTCTTTTGCTCAAACAGAACGCTATCTTCTTCCACTATCTTTATTTAAACTAGTAGGTGATGGAATTCATTGCTGGGGGAAGAGCGCTCATGCGGGCACAGAAATGTGTGCAAGGATTGACTGAAATAGCACCCAGGCTGCACCGTGGTCAGGTCATGTTTTAGCCATATTTCCTGTGTTTATCATACCGTTTTCCCACTTATTTCTTTCTGGATTCTGGGAAAAGAAAGGATCAACATGC
>JAVKLA010000058.1:13153941-13178782 GCA_034782735.1 Sagittarius serpentarius
CCAGCCAGCAAGAAGGCTGGAGGGGCACAGGGAAGTTGGGAGGGGAGACAGCCAGGACAGCTGACCCAAAGTGGCCAAAGGGGTATTCCATACCATGGGACTTCATGGCCGGTTGGGTGCGGGGGGGGAGGACCGTGGCTCAGGCATCAGTCAGCCAGTGGTGAGCAATTGCCTTGTGCATCCCTTGCTTTGTGTATTCCAGTCCTTTTATTATTGTTGTCGTCACTTTATTGTTATTAGTGTCATTGCTAGTTTCTTCCTTTCAGTTCTATTAAACTGTTCTTATCTCAACCCATGTGCTTTACCTTTTTTTTCCCCCCCCGATTCTCTCGGAAGTGAGTGAGCAGCTGCATGGTGCTTAGTTGCTGGCTGGGATTCAACCACAACAATCCCTCAGCACCAAGTCAGGCCCTCCAGCTTTCTCCACCCATCTCGCCGCTGGCCCTTGTCCCGGCGTTCCCTTCTCTGTGCCCTCCCCAGGGGAGGGCAGAGGCATCGCCCCACGCAGCAGCAAGTGCCTCTCAGTCCAGGGGTAGGCAGTAACTGCTGTCTGCAGGCTCCCGTAGGCAAGGAAGCCTCCTCAAGGGGAAGGATGGGTCATGCAGGTAGCGCATGCTTCTCTGGCGCTGCTTACTGCACGCTCCGCAACACCTCACATGCAGGGATGTGGAGAAGTGGCTTGAATTGGTTGGACCCCAGAACCTTTTGAAATGTGAAGAATCTAAGCGGTTTCTTGGCATGGTAGTGCATAAGGGTATTTGGGTATAGAAACTGTGAAAATGGGGGTTTTGTTTATTACTTTAATGGTAAGAAGAACAGACGGCAGACAAGAAGTTTTTTCAGTGTAGTATTTCTTGAAGGTTTAAGAAAGCCTCCCCCGAAATAGGTATGACTGATATAAATTACAGGTTTTGGGGGAAAAAAGAGAGGTCTGAAACATTCATAACCTTAAGTATCAGAAACATTTATCTAAGAATATAGTTATGTTTTCTCAGATGGTGGAAGAGTGAAGTGATACAGCAAGTTTAACTGTAAATTCATTTGGAGAGGGAAAGGTGCATTCCTTAATAAGAAAGTAATTGAATATAATAAAGGAAAAAACATTGGTACTACTATATCTGTGTATTGATTTCCATTAAGTGAACCTGACATTTTTGTTTCATTGTTTAAGAGAGAAAGTTTCCTCATTTGAGGGTCCTCTGGTCATGATTTGGCAAAGTATTTAAAGAACCTAATCACAGAGTAATTTTGGTTGGAAAAGACCTTTAAGATCAGAGTCCAATTGTAAACTTAGCACTGCAAGTCTTTTAAAAAAAGAACATCTTTGCATATTGGTAGAAAGTAGTAGTAATTTTTTTTTTTACTAGAGATGGGGAAAGAGAAGAGTTGGGAAGGAAGAAGAAAAAAATGAAAGCATGTTCTGGTTTCTGTTTTGATAAGGAAAAATCAGCAAACTTTGAGCAGCCATGCTGCTGAACTGGACAGAAGCTCTGAAAGGGCAAAAAGTTTTGGAGGCTTGAATCCTAAAAGCACTTTGTATATTTAAAAAAAAAGGGTACTCGGCTTAATAGAAATCAGAGTAATTTAACTCTTTAATAATCGATTTGATTCTTTGTGTGTGTACTTATCTAGCTGTTCTCATTTAAGGGACTAGTCATAAATTGTATTGTATTTTATTTTTTTAACCTCTGAGTTATTGCTTCTAAATCAATCCAGGTTGGTGGTAGCCTGAAATAACTGCATTCTCATATCTACTCACACTCCTGCCTTGTGCAGCAGCAT
Source organism: Sagittarius serpentarius (assembly GCA_034782735.1). Classification (NCBI taxonomy): domain Eukaryota; kingdom Metazoa; phylum Chordata; class Aves; order Accipitriformes; family Sagittariidae; genus Sagittarius; species Sagittarius serpentarius. Next base: position 13,155,724 of record JAVKLA010000058.1, read on the forward strand.
GTGATTTATTTTGTGTGCCCTGCACAAGTGACTCATCCCTCTTGCAGCTCCTGCCCTGGTAGCAGAAGCGGCAGCGCAGGGCTTGGGGAGGGTGCCCCTTGCCATTGCGGGGGGGCAGCGTGTGCATTCCTGGCATGGCCAAACCATGCTGTGCTGAAGGAACCCCCCTGCAGCCAGCGGTGCCGGTCCCACGGGGCATGGGCTGCTTTGTCCACAGCTCCTCAAAATGGACCCCTGCCCACGTGGGCTTTCATCAGCAGGAGGAAGCTTCCCAGCCTCTTCTTTCGGCCTGTTTCTGGTCCATTTGAAATTTACTGTCTCACCTAGGTTTAATGTTTCTAAGTTCCAAGTTTATCTATGGGAGTAAGTAATCTGTCCTGACTGCCCCATTATTCTCCTTCCTCCTTATTTCTTCCCTGCTTTGATAATAATAAGGCAAAACCCCAACTTTGATTAGATACTGTTAGAGCATTGAACAGATTATATTTAACTAAAGAGGTAGTTAGGGTGAATGGATGAATCGCTGAAGATGAAAATTTAAAGCTGACCATCTACTTCTTTCCCCTTGTTATTCTCTACTACTTATTTTATTATACCTTGTCCAACCTAAAATCTTGTAAGTAGCCATGCTTATAACTATACCATGTGCAAGAAAGATTTATTTCCCTTTGATCAAAATGTTCTAATATTTATTTAGAGCATGTTATATGCTGTGCAGCAAGCCTTAAAACCAATGGAAATGCCAAAGGCAGGGAGAGGATGTTTGAGTGGATGGTGCTGCAGGTTGCGTTGTTTCCCTAGTCGCTTCACATAATTTAGGGAATGCAGTAACGTGCAATTTAATCCATGTAATGTCTGTACTGGTGTCCCCATAACCTGTCCCCCCCCCCTTCCCCCAGTGGTTTGAGATTGTCTGTCTCTAGAGAGATTTTGACAAATATGTATTTTGAAGGACATCAATCGCATAAGCTAGTCATAAACTGAAGATCTGTGGGTTTGATCTGCAATAAAACCTCCTCAAGCTTGTGTCACATCAACAGATGGGGCAGGGGGGTTGTTTGTCATCTTCGCTGTCTTAGTACTTGGGGCTTAAGATGCAGCTGCAGACTAAGTCTAGATTTAGTCCTTTTTGAAAATCCACTGAAGTCGGTGGAAATGAAATATGGCAGGAGTCGCCCCTCTGGGTGCCCGTTAAACACAGGTGCCACCCACATAACATTAGTCTAATGAGCAGGTACCTGCTCCTCTGGTGCTACCGCGTCATCCCGTCCTGGAGCCTTACCGTCAGGGACAGGCTGCTCTCCTTGGGCGGGGGGCCCGTAAGCGAAAATAACAGTGTTCCCAGCCGGCATTCTAGGACCTGTTTCATGGAGTTGTTAATGTAAGGATAGGCAGAACAATAGGATACCCCTCATAAATATCAAAGTTATTAATCGCAGAGCAAAGGGACTGCTGTCTGGGAATGCAGTAAGTGCTTGTGTCACTTAGCCTATTTTACCTCTCTGGTGGATAATAACTGGGTGTAATATATGGATGCAGTCGAGTACCTGTGCTGCTGAGTTTTTTAATTTTATTTTTATTATTTTTTTATTAGACTTCCCTTGCCACCTGCGTGGCACATCACCACTTTGCCAGTTTGGCAAGAAACAATTATTCTGTTGTGGTTAAAGTACTTTAGATGTTACTACCTGCTTACAGCACTTTCCTCGGAATATGGCTAGTGTATATAAATAATGGTCATCATGAAATTCAGGGAGGTTTGAATCCCTTGGTTTTGTTTGTTTTTAATATTGAATTTGCTACTGGCTATAATATAAATGGAAACTACTGTCCAATTCTTTGTGTATATTAATGTGGGTTAGCGATCTCAAAACAGAGTAACTTCTTGAGCAGTTTCAGTTCATAACTGCAGAAATTTCACAGTGCCTACTCCTTGCTAGTTTTTGGAAGGTATATCTTTATGCACAAAGTTGCAAACTATATTAACACTAAGTGGAATGGATTTGTACCTTCCCCCCCCACCCCGGCAAACTTTCTGAAGTTATTTGGAATGACTGTTAATGTTTTGGTCTTCTGTGGTATTTATTATTATAGGGTCTCGTATCCCCCGACAAATATTAATAAATAGTTGTTTCCCCACAATCTCCTTGAGAGGTAGGCAGCTGTTTGTACAGTCTCTGTTACCGGCAGTCTAGCTGAAGCACAGAGAGAGGTAATTTTCTTAGAGAGTGCGCTATGAAATCAGAATGAAATTGTGGACAGATCTGGCGGTCTTACCTGTAAGCACAGTTCAAACTCATCTTTTTCTGTATGTGGTCCTTTGTGGACCAAAGTTCTTAGAGCTATGAGGTACATGGCTGTGTATACATCATCATATTCCATCATGTATTTACTTCCTACGTTGCTGAAATATTTCGTGTTCGTGCCGCTTCTCAGAATTTAGCAGGGGTATCCTTTGGGTGACATGGTCTTTTCTCCTCTTGCCCATAACTTAGGTTTGCTTAGTAAACTAATGTCTCTAATCTTCTCCCTGTATTCTACATACTAAACAAATCTCTCAAAATTTTTTTCCTAAGATGGTTGCTGACTAGAATTCCATAAGAATGGAAGACTGACCTCTGTGTTAAAACAATATACCATTAGTGGTCTGTTTTCCTTACAGTCAAAGCCTCTGGGTTGCTTCCTCAACATTAATTCATCCCAGTTTTCCAGACTGATGTTTTCAGAGAAGGATATATTGTGATTGTATTAAACTTTCCAGACTTCGCGTTACCCTGCAGTTACACATTATGTTGTGACAGATCCTGGTCACTGAAGGTACTGCTTTAGAAATAAATAAGTAAATCAATCTCTATGGAAATGTCTTCAGGTGAAATCTGGTGAATATGAGGATGGGGCTCCCGGACAGACACCGTTGCTGACAGGAGAACATTGCTCTGTCAGCCAGAGAGAGGTGAGGAGTCTGGGACTTGCTTACAAGCTAATTATTGTTCGTTATCATGTTGAATTACTAAAATGTCAGATGGATTAGAAAGGCGCTGTGACATTGCATTGGGCATTTTTCCTTAGTAGTTCCTCAGTAACATGTTCATTTGGGTTATATTGGGGTGGACAAGATTTTCACAGGTTTTGTACTTGCAGTTGAAAGTGTAGTGTAAATCACCACACCGTAGAGAGGCAGAATGAGGCAGTGTGGAAAATGGATTAAATCACCATGAATTTTATGAAACAAGATGATGGAGTCTATTAGAATACGATTTACTAGAGCTGGTAAGAATTTGAAGTTGGTGTTTTCCTTGCCCTATTCTGTCAAGTCTCTGATGCTTTTTCTTACTTCTTGATCTGCAAGTCTTGTGCAATATTTATAACCTTGATCAGATTTGTCTTGAGGTCAAGCTTGTGCTTTTAATTTAGTCCTCTGTACCTTTTGAGTAGTGCGCTGTATTTATTACTCGCACTGTGTGTTTCTAACAGAAGAACATATTAACATCGATTGAATTCTCCAGCAGGTTGTTTTAGGTGCTTCACAGGCATTTGGTCCCATATTCACTTTCTACACAACAATTAAAAGTTCGTGTCAGTAGAAGTAATTGCAGGCTTTGCAGGTGGCTGGGAATTCACCTGGCTCAGGACCGCAGTGCTTGGTAGCTTTCAGGTCATCATACTTGTGGCCTAAAAAGTTGGGTAAAGAGGAGTAAAAAATCTCCATGCAGCTGTTTGCAACACAGGCGCAAGGTTTCTGAATCTGAAAAATTGCAAGCAGATTATGTATTGCTTATAATGTGAAAGGTACTTTGAAATATAAACTGTCCAGGGAAATATTTAGCAGTAACATGTGTTTGGCTCACCTCTTAAATAGCTGTTCAAAATACATATGTGAAGTAACAGGGGTTTAATAGTTGATTGATAAATTGATTTTCCAGCTGCTGAATTCATAAGGAAAAATGTTGATTTTGGGATTACGGTATATAACTCAGGATCCACAGAAGCACAGATTTAGCTTAGCAGCAGCTGTCAAATAGGGAAAAGGAACTTCTTTTGATGCCATAAGGAGGTAGTAGGCTTCAGCATAGACTGTGTTGTATAGCAGTACTTTTTTGTTTAAAGATTGTATATGGCAGAAGAACAGAGAAATCTGTTATCTGTAATATTCTGAATACTGGTGATGACTTAATGCACCTCTTAATAAATGTTTTTGAAAGGGGTATATGAAGAAAGACAAGCCTTTTTACTCCTTTTATTTTCATGTCTGTCCCAAAATTTTAGGGACTTTTTTTCTTAATTCTTTTAGTTGGCTTTAAGGGCCTGTGACTTTGCTTTTCTTAACATTGGACACCATGCTTTGTCCGTTCTAGGAGGCGTTTTGGGTGGCTGTTCTCACCTGTCAGTAGGAGTAAGATGACATACAGAAAGATTAGCATTGCTTTTGAAACTCGTTAGTTACATTTTGGGGAAGAAGCACGGACCAAGCAGAAATCTCTGGGTATTTGCAAGCACATACTCCTGAGAAGACATTTTTAGGATCGGGGCTTTTGCAAAGTTGAAACCCACTGTTCCATTATAAAACCTGCCTTTCACTCCCCTGTGTTACATATGCTTTTTAAATTTTCCTAAACCATTCTATATCAATTATCTGTCTCCCTGTGACTGCATTCTTGGATTCTCATGTATTTTGATCTTTACATCAAAGAACCTCTCAAAGTAAATATTTAGCAATGTGTTAATGAAAAAAACCCAACATCAGTAAAAACCCAAACAACCCAAACCAAAACCCAGCTCTGTAATTTATGATATGTCATTGAGTACCTTTCAGTTTCATCACTGTTAACATTCGTGTTTCTGATAACTGGATTACTTCTCTTCTTTATCTATGCTGGACAATGTATTCTTACATTTCCTGGAAGGTCTCTTCTGCCTCACACCTTATGTCACCCCATTTGCAGCTGTCAGCATCTCACTGGGCACAGCCAAATAGCAGAACCCTCCATTTACTGCTCTTCTGTAGAGGAGCAGTCTTAAATATTTGCTGTAACTGCTGAGTTCATAATCCTCGTTGTGTCTGCCCCCCAAACAGACTTCATCTTAATGCTTATAGAAAACATGTTGGAGTTGTGTTCAGACTGATGGTCATCATTGGTTCTAATGCTTAGTATGCTTCCACATTGCCCTAGTTTTTTGCTGCATCTCTCCTATATGCTATACATGTAGTCATAAAAAAATTTTTTAGGACAGGCAGTGTCTTTTTCTTTAAAATCATGTACAGCACTGGGGTTTTGTTCTTAGGCTAGTGCTTTCAGCTCTGTCATATCAAGGTGCAGGTGGAAGGTTCTGCACTTATTGATCAGAATTGGAGAATACCACCCCCCCTTTTCAAGCGTGAGGGAATAGCATTATTTGAGGATGTCAGGAATGGAAGATTCCTCTTACACTTCTCTTGTCCAGCCCCTCTCTATACTTGTCACAAGGCAGTGTAAGTGCAGGCTTATATGGTCCCCAGTTGGTAGTGTTGCCCTGTGTGAAATCCAGCCGTGAAGTTGGGAAGTGTCATAACACCTAGTCAGGGGGCTGGTGTCTGAACCGGTCCGTTATGAGACAAAACACATGGTTTTTTGTTATGCAGTATCTGTGACTATTTCAGTCTTCATATCTATTTTCTTCTCACTAATTTGCTATTTCTGTCTTCCTCAACTTATTTTCACATAATTGTAGAAATATTTCTCATACTACGGTGGCGTTATTGTTTTTGGTTTTTTTTAAATGCCAGGCCTTAACTGTTGCCAATTTTTATTTTTGTTTAGTTTCTTTGTCTGTCTTATTTAGTATTCATTGATGGAAAATAAGGATATTCCAGTGCTTTTCTTTATTTTTTTTGCCATTTTTGATGTGTTACGTAAATCGATTATTTGGCTAGCTCATGATGAGTTTTCATTTCTAAGATTCTGAACAAAGGATTTTAGTGACAGTGTTGGAATTTAAGATGATAAAAATTGTTGGCATAAAATTCAGGAGTAAATTTGAAAAATGAATGGAAACAATGAAGAATGAGACACATTTTTTGTTTACAGATTTTTTTTAGGCTTCTAGAATATTTTGATGTTGCTACTTTCGAAATTCAGATACCATGTTCAAGATTATTACTTGGTAAACTACTAAAGGAATCTTCCATGTAAACTTCAAGTAAGAGAATCGTTTCAAAGTCTCAGTCTTCCTGAGAACATTTCTGATATGATATAGAAACGGAAGGAGAGATGACAAGATGGGGTGGGGGAGAGAAGAAATGTAGTTCTATTTCAAACTGTAGTCTTTCTTTGTCAAAATTCCTTTATCCATAAAAAGTATGTTTTGAGAACTTGATCTTAACACCTCTGTTGACTTCTTGACTTAGAGTTTGGATTTCTACCTAGTTTTGGCCCAAAGGGCCTGCTTATTTGTTAGAGAAATTAATTTTTAATAATATTTCTTTCTTCTAACCAGATATGAAGGCGATAATTTCTTTTCATACAAGTACTCTGTTGTAGCAAAAAGAATGCTGGATGTGTGATGTTACATGCTTTGCTGGAATAAACACTTCTTTCTTCTTCTCCTTTTCCTGCCAAGCTTCCAAAATTTAGAGGGATACAAAAAATAAGTTTCCATCAAAGTTCTTCCAGCATCAGCAGCTTTAGGTTACAGTTGTTTTGGTTGATTTTTGTAGGATTTCCTTTTCTTTGCAAAGTGACATCACGCTCTTTCATACAGAAAAGAGTGATAAAAGAGACTTCAATTGTTTTGACAAACACATTGAATGTTTCACCTTTTTTAATCCAAGGTAGGAACAATTGCACTTATCGTGGGCCTTTTATTTAACATCAGTGGCTCTAACCACCTGAAATGACACTGCTGGAAGTGTTTCAAAAATACAGCCTGAGGATATTCCATTTACAGTACTACATGTTTTTTTATTTCCTTCCCAAGAAAACCTGAACTTCATTTACCTAATGATTCAGAGTGGAAGATTAGGGCTCCTTTTTTCCCTTCTGCAAACTCAGTGGCCAAGAATATTTAGTTTCAGAGAATCCTTCCAAAAGGATTAGGATATAGTTTTCTGGCAGGTTCTCGACTCTGTGAGCTGGCACATTTGCCATAAAGTTTGTTTTATACCATTTGACAACCTCATGTCCTATTCTGTGGCTTCAGAGCCAAAAAGCCTTACTATGCAAAGGACATGTTTTCAAAGAGGTCTATCTAAAAAAGAAAAGAAACACCTACAACTCCCCAGTGTGGAAAACCTTTATCACCAGTCAAAAATGAGAAACAAAAGGATAATTGTCTATTCCTAAGATATTGAAGCAAATATATACATACTTTTAGAAATAGCAAGAGGCTATGGGGAAAAAAAAACCCCCGCAGAACAACAGGACACAAATCTTGTAGCAGTTTTCGAGAAATACCCAACAGAGAAAAGAAAGCAGTATCCCCCTTTTCATTTTTTTTTTTCTGTGTGTGTTACATGATCTCAATGGCAGAGAATGTGTTTAGATTCTCCTGCTGCTTGTCCATGCCATGTGACAAAAACACTCCAGCGAAAACATGGTGAAGTGCTCTTGAAAGTGGGCAGTGAGGCTCTTACAAGGTGCGAAGCACACGGTGCCGGAGGAGTTTGTGCAGCTGCTTAGCGCGTTGGGGACTGTCATGCAATCCGGTAGAGCTGCGCAGGTGAGGATGTGTAACTAACTTCCTATGTGGTATGCGCTTTATCTTTCAAGTCGTGGGGAACCCTTAACTCCTGATGAATTCAATTAAAATGAAGGATATATTCTACACTGTAAAACAAAGGCCTGTACCTTAAAATAAACACTTGATAATAATAGAAAGTTGGGTATTGAGTGGTTAGAATTGCATATACAAATTTTGAGCAAGTATGTGAGCTTAACACTTAAGGACAGTTTATGATGCCGATTTTAGTTTTAAGAAGCACTAATGATAAGTATCTACAGGAATGACATTTAGACACATCTATCTATTGCCAAAATCAGATTGTTTACTACAAAGTAGGAAACAAATCTCATGATCAGAAGAGCAAAAAGCACACAGAGGAAATCTTTCATTGCTATCGTTAGTCATACTTAGTTTTCAATAGTATAAAGGCGGTTTTATGCTTTATATAGGTCTCCTGCTGAAGATGACTTTATTTCATCAGCCAAATTCTGCTTTTTTGCCACTCCTTGGAGGCCTCCCATTAAAGAAAATCTGTTGATTATCACCAGATACATTCATGTGCGTTCCATCTTCAGGATAGCTGCTCTGTTCTTCTGTGTGTTGGTGCATAATAAGTATTTCCCCTTTTTTCTTTTTTTTTTTTTCCTTTCCCCCTCAGAAGCTAATTTTTGCTTTGTTGCAATAACTGAATGTTTTGGAGAATGTTTGCTTCCTGGTGTTTTGCTGCGTGTTTGACCAAAAGATAATTTCTTTACCTCTTACAGTAAGTACAACTGTGGTTTTCTGCTGTCAGAGAAACAAATGCTTTTTTTCCTGTTGTCAGAGACATAAACTACTGAACTTTAACTGAAGATATGTTATTTTATTAATCCTCATCCATTGTATCAAGTTACCAATTAATTCATTATTTCATTGTCTTTTTCTGGATAATATTTAGTTGAAGCTAATTTATAACTTCTCTGTTGTTTGTCCTTTCTGGAGATTTTGAGAACACTTTCAACATTATTTTGTATTTTTAGTTTAGTTCATATAGTACAACACACATTTGTGTTGTTAAATATATAACACATTTGAGAGAAAAAAAAAATGATTGAAAACAACGTCACTTTCATTTGTATTGTTGTTTGCTTCCTGAACAAGTAGGTGTACTGTGCTGTTACTGTTCCTTCGTAGGAGTAATTAGCTTTATTGCTCTTGCATTTTTCCCTCTTTCTCAAAGGATTCCAGGCTGCGGGAAGATAATGATCATAGGTGAGCATGTATTTAACTGAATTATATTCTAGTTTGAAGTTAAGATGCAAAGAAATGGGCAGTACGAATGGTTTTTGCAATGTATCAATAGTAGGCAGTACGTATTGATAACTCAGTCTACGATTTTATTTTTTTTTTAAAGCAGTTGCATGCACAGACAGAAAATTCTTGCAAACTGAGTGGTCTTGCATGTCTAAAACCAATGGGTTTTTTTTCAGTGCTGTGAAGTCACGCTTTTCCCTGTGGGAAGAGCTGTGCTGTGAGTCTACAAATCAGACGACCGCAGTTTGAGGATACATCTGTTGTTGCTACAACTTCAGATTATTTATTTCCAGAATAATCTGTAGATGTCAATTGGAAGAAGTGGTCTGGTTTCCTTTTTGTCTTTCACATGACGATGTTTAGGAATCGATTCTTTCTCACAGTCTGTGGATTCGACTGGTTTTCCGTCTTTCAGGAAATCTCATTACTCATAAGCCGAAGCAAATGGTTTACCTGCCTGTTACATAAGAAGAAAGCTTTGCAGTTTTTTTAAGCAGTTATTATCTGCTTTTATGGAAGGGTAACAGATGCATTATGCATGATTCTGCTCCTCATTCGGATGCAGCACATGACTCTCCGTCTTTCATTCATGCATTGATCTCCCAAGTGCTTGTCCTCTCAGGCCTTGTTTCCATTGCATTTAACATACCTTCATTTGGCATCAAAACTCCGCTTTAATAAAAGTGACAAGGTAGATTTTTCTCTGTGAACGTTCCTTTTCTTGTGTGCCTGAACGGATTGAGTGTGGCAGGGGATGAGCGGGGGTTTGATTTGGTTTTATTTTGCTCAGAAGAGCGATGAAGTCTTCCCTGCTCCTTCCCTCTGTGGTCGCTCTCTCTGTGGTTGCCTCACTGCTCTAGATAGTTGTTATAGACATTAATAAACCCTGCCCTGAACTTTATTAATTAGAGCACGGAGGAGATCAAAGTTAAAGACGGAGGGAACGCTTTCAGTGGTAAGCTGCAGTATTATTAATGCAAGCACTGAAGCGTAGAACAGGCTGTTCTCAACCTAAAAAGCACCGGTCGGACCTCGACTGTGGTTTCCCCCCTCTCTAACTTTTCTTCCAGTGAAATCTGGGCAGGTGAAGCAACAGGAGAAGGTGACAGCTCCAGCTGAGCAATTAAAACACATCCTTATATTTATTTGCTACTCGGTGTTCGCTGCAAATGTGTAGGGGGTTATTTTTATCTTAAAATCACGTCCTGGATGAAAATGGTTGGAGTAGGGACTATAAAGGCTTATATGCATTGGTTGTGGCTGGGACAGTGAGGTCTCAGCCGAAGAGCTGCTATTAAATGCTGCTAGTAGGTACTTGAATTATTATTCTATTTCATTCTGTATATTTTACATAAATTATAAAAAGTGGTAGCATTTTAGGCTTTTTTTGCTGTTTTATGGTTTTGTTTTTTTAACAAAGTTCATGTTTTTGTGTAAAGAATTTCCTTTAATTTGTTTTTTGTGTTTTTTTTTTTTCCCCCACTTGTACTTAAAAATGGGAAATTGCAGTAAGGCACTGCAGGATCTGAGCTAGGGTGTAGTAATTTACGCGTATGTTAAGCACAGTCATTAGTATAGCGCCTAGCAACACAGCAGGCATGACTTACTACACAATATTGTGTTTGCTTATTGCCTAAGGGGAAGGCAAAGCAGTTCTAACTGATTACACGTTACAGACCTCAGTTGCAATAGTCAATTTCCCCACCGTTCCTCTCGCATTTTGCAGGAAAACACGGTGATAGTGTTATGAATCAATTACTAAGTAGTCATTAGGAGGGAATGCATATTGAATATATTAATCACTTCCATAATAAATTATACAACCGCACAATAACAGCACGCGCAAGCTATTTGCAAATAGCTTATAAGTCTAAATTTTTTCCTGTATTACTCAATTAAATCCATAAATAGGAGAGCAAGGCGTTGAGGAAACACCTTATAGGAGCTCAGGCATAACACAAATCCACGGGGCTGAAAAATCCCAGCAGCCTGGGAGCCAGGAGCTGCCGACTGAAGTACGGAGATGTCGCGGTGCTCGAGAAGCTCGGATCTGTGCATGGTCACCTCTATAGGTCACCTATAGGGGATCACAGGCTAACTGGGATGAGCTGGGCCCGGTGGGAGCACAGGGCTGGGTGCTGTGGGGGCTCGCGCCCAGGCAGCCCGCGGCCTTGTGGGGCAGCCCCCCCCACCCCGTCCCCCCAAAGTTGAGGGGTGCTTCCCAGAGGAGATGGGCCTTAACTGGTCTTTGCTGGGGTGCGGAGCTGCAGCGCAGTTAGGATTTGTCCTGTGCTGTGCCCCTTTAAAGGGCTGTTGGTTCAAAGTCCGCCTGTGCCTCCTCTCTACCTTCCTATGGCAGGTCCTGCAAGTGACATTCAAACTTTCCGTTCTTTTTTTCTTTTAGCCTGTTTGTTCATTTTTACATATCCTGAAACAGAATCACTGTGACCAGTGAAAGTATTTCCTCAGAAAATGTATCAACTTTGACTTATGTTAGTTTTCCACTTTTCTCTGTTGTCCAATTTGTGTTCAAAAAAGACCTCCTGCTTGTATTTTCTTTTTCGTATTAATGGCTGAAAATTTTGACGAAACAAATTGGGAAGTACGTAAAAACTTACTCTTTTTAAGAATGCTATACATTTGAGAAAGCATGCATTTAATCAAGATGTGGAATATATTTGACCATTATGGAGTTGGGGAGATAAAGCTATTAATAGCTTTCCCGTTTAATAATGCACAAAAGAAACAAAAACCTGTAAATGATGTTTTGCAAAACATTACCCAATTGACATAGAATGTGGGGAAGTAATTGCTTGGGAAATGTCGTACAGCATGGCACTAATGCACCCGTGTATTTTACTGTATATAGTATCAAAGTAATAATTTCACAGCCTGATGTCCGTGACATTTCAAAGTCCTTGAATAAATTCCTTTAATATTTAAAATCAGTAACACATACTTATCACCTTTTTCATACTCTTCTTCGTATTCCTCCTTCTCAGAATAAAGGGAGAATGAATTATTTTCTTAGTTGAACAGTTTTCTGTTGTCTTTGACAGAATGATAATAAGTTGTACAAATTATATGGAAGCATAAAATGTGTCTTACAAAGCACATGATTGAATGCACATCTCATTTTGGGGTAGGTAGGCAGGCATGTATCAGGCTGTGGATACCTGACTGAATCCAGTAAGATAACTTGAACCTGCTGTTCAGTAATGTGAATGAAGCTTTGAGAAACTGGAGAGCATGTTCGAAATAAAGAGAGGAAAAAAAAAAAACCCAAACCCAAAAGGCAGCCCAGAAAATGTAATGTTTGTTATGTACCTCTAAAGGTCTCCTGGGGAACTACAGAATATTATCCCCTAATGTTTATTGGTTACACCAGGTTATATGTGTTATGGAGCTTCCCGGAGCAGAGCGAGCCATTTAATCTGAATTAGGCCAGCGAGGGGAGGCGCCAGCGGAGCAGCCGTGGTGGCACGCTGCTGCGGCTTGCTGCCATGGCTGAGTCCAGGCTGACCTTGGTGGTGTCGTCTTCGAGTCTTGTGGTGCCAACCTGCACGTGGAACTGGGGCGGGTGATTCTTTGTCACTCCCCAAAAACACGCGTGCAATACAACAGGCTGGGGCTTGTCCGAATCCTTCCAAGTCTAGGGAAATAAATGCTTTGGGAGAGCCCAGCATCTTTCAGTGGGCCCTCAGGAATTTTTCTGGTGGTGGCAGCATCGGCCGCCCTTTGCTCCCCTGGCAGGAACAGCAGGTTGCGAATGCCTCCGCGGGGGACGCGAGGCTGGTTGTGCTCCTCCAAAGGGGTCAGCTTGAGCTGGTGGAAGCTGGATGGACCAAGGCGCTTGAGCAGGAATAAAAAGTTTATCGCTCGACATGAAGTAGCTTCCGTATATGTGAGCGGGTTTTAGATTTGTAGCAGGAATGCCAGAGACTGCTGAAGTCAGTGAGACAAAAAGGACTCAAGCCATGCTTAATTCAAGTATAAGCCTTCCTAACAAAACCTGATATTTATGTGCTCGTGAACAGAATAATTCACCGTCATCAGAGCCCTTCTGTTAAATGTGCATTTTGTTTATATTTTTAAAATCAAAGTTTTAAAATAGGGTAGTGAATGCTTGATGGCACCTTTTCTCACATTATTACTTCAGGTAGAGAAGCAAACTTCTAAATGCCTATGGACCCATGAAAAATATTACTTTCACTCATATATAAGGATTGACATGATGTTTCTGTAAAATTGCAGAACTTCAGAAGCTCCACTGAAATTCAGTGGCTTATGTGGGGTGTCATAAACATGAAATTGCTATACGTGACACCTCTAAACTTTCAGCAATAAGCAATGAAGAATTGTGAGAACAGAGGAGATCTGCTGGCTAGAGCCTCTTTATGTGCAGAACTTTTCATTTAAGAGACTAACTGTTACGATTGCCCACCATTGTACCATCTGCAGTATTTTCTCACGTGCATCATTTCTATGTGCTTTTTTGTGTCAGTTAATGCTTTTCTAGGAGACTTGTCCTTGAAATACATATGGCTCATGAATCCTTCTGGGTCTTATAGGAACTTTCTGGTTCCTGGGTCTTATAGTCTGGTTTTCCCCATGACTGACAATTGGATGCTATCATACTGAAAACGTTTAACGTGGGAGGATTCACATTTTCGACACTCTGCCAATACATACACGTACATCTGGGTCACAGACCGTGTGCAAATGCCCCCAAAATGTATTTCTGTCTTGGAAAATGATCGTTTCCAGTACTTCAGGAAGAATTAAAAGCTCTTCTGAAAGCCAAACTCTACATGAAACAGGGTGAAAAAAAAAGTCTATGAGTACTCAGAAATTCAGTTCCTAGAAGGGCATTCTTAATATGTGAAATATGGTACAAATCCTGTAACTATAAATGTAGTAGCACAGATAATCAAAATGCCATCTGCTTTGGAGGTTGCATAAATGCAGCACCATTTTAGGTATCTGTGGATTGATCTTTCAGTTTTTGATGGATGAAGCGTAATGGGATTTCCTTACAAAACACCACGTGGATATAGGACACAAAAAGCTTGTCTGTACTTTCTTTTGTTTTAATCCAAGCAGTCATGCATTATTCAAGGTGAAAACCTGCTGTATTAATCTAGAAAACATAAAGCACAGCTAATACCGATTCTTTTTCCCTCGCAAGGGAGGGAGTAACATTTTTGTGTCTAGTTGATGCTGCTTTATAAACCATGTGACCTATATGTCCCAGTAATCTGGTTTTCTTCTTTAAAAAAATCTAGCTAACGAACCACTGTGAATAAATGAGGGAGAACAGAGAAGACTTTCAGGGCTGCTTAAAAAAACCCAACCCCCCAAACCCCATGTCTAACAAAGGAGCTGAATGAGGTCCTTGCTACAATCATTCACCTAGATTGCTGGGAAAGGAGTCTCTGTTCTCGAGCGTGGTCGTAGGAAAGGATGGTCTTTTCAGATGTGATGAAGTCAGCAGACAGTACAAATGCTGAAATCTCGGGTCCTGGAAGACCATATTGAATGTTACCTCCAAGAACAATTGTCTGTTTCTTTAAGTATTCTTTCTATATTAGCAAAGAAATTTTGTTAATTAATAGGCCAATATTCTAATATACTGTTGGTGAATTTATTCTATTTTGCTTGCTAATGAGGCTTTTCAAATGCTTCTTTATATTACTGAAGTTGCATTTATTTATATAATTTATATAATTCCAACATTTAGGGATATCTTTGAGAAAGGAATGGAATTGGTACTTTCAGAGATGCTGCTGCTGAAACAAGCCGGTGTGAATTTGAATTCCATCCCCAAACCCCATTTAAGGAAAGCCAAGAAAAGTTAATTTAGTGTGCCCATGAAAATTCTAGATTATGTAAGAGTACAGGAACCAGGTTTGTAGTATAAACAAATGCCTAGTGTAAAATAGACTGCATAGGAGTGGGTCATTGAAGTTGTGAGTAAAACTTGTTAACTTGGATGGAGGTAAAAAGAGCTAAGACGTATCATACGCTGATGGGGAGCACTGAAAGGATACCTTGCTCTGAAAGGTGCCTTGTAGACAAATATACTGATATTTACTATATATACCACATATACAGCTATCAAATACATACAGTACTTTTGAGCAACCATCAGAGAGATATTTGAAGTGGGTATGTGACAAGTCAAGATGTACAGTATTCAGAGTGGCAATATTAAAATCCGAAACATGGAGGTAGGTGGATGCCCTAATTAACAAAAGCTGTGTACTCATAAGCTACTGTTTTATGAACACTAAGAAGTGAACTTATAATGGGTTAATGTCCCATTTTTTATTGAATGGTAAGCATATTATGATAACTGGAGGAGGCTGTTGGATAGATAACATTTCCTGAAAAGGTACAATGGCATTGGTAGGCTCGAGACAGAGGCTGGGCTGGAAAAATAACTCTACACAGGGCTCTGCAGGCTACAATTGGAGGTAACAGCTGTTCCTCTTTGGCAAAACTACAGATAATAAAAAAATTAAAATTAGGAATTCCTTCTCTTGGAAAATTCGAGTCTCCAGGATGTTCTGACATTTTTTTCTTTGCCACATATTTTTCATCCGAGCGCTTGTAGGTGGCAGAAGGTTTGTGAGCCCCATGGTGCTCCCCAGTACATGCCACGCTCAGAAGATGGTGGGAACAGCACCTCTGCTCCAGCTCCTGGGGAGAGGTTGTTCCTCTGCTTTTGAGCAAGGGTGGGGTGCATTTCATCCATTACTTAGAAAATAAATTCTTGAAGTTTACTTCAGAAGAAAGAAGGCCATGTGCGTTTTGGGGAGAGAAGGGACAAAAAGGATGTTCTTGTTTTAAGTGACAGCAAGACTGAAACTGCCATGGAAATGGGATCTTGATGGATTTAAAAAAGAAAAGGAAAGAAAAAAAAGTCTATTTTAAAGTAGCAAAATAATATAAATGGACCGATGAATGCATGCTTACACGTTTCAGAGCGATAGCCTAGTTCACAAAAAATGGGGATAGCTCTCAGCTCTGGTAACTTGAGCAAAAAATGAAACCACTGACAAAAAGCCCTTGAGCTCAACCGTCTTACAGAATCAAAATCTTAAACTGACCCTTTTTATAAGCTAAAAGAATAGAACAACATATTGGTATACAGCTGTAGAAATAAAGTAATTTTTTTTTCCATATTTGGACTGCCTGGTCAGTATTCACCTTCCGAAGAATCAAAGTGAGGGGTCTCTGAGTTGCCTGAATTTGCTTAGGGAAATTATGGCAATTAGGAAGCCCCATCAAGATGGTACGGGTGGTACCTTGATTCTGTTGGGAGTTGACAGCAAAAGTTTGAGAAAATGGGATTCAACCTAATGGTTGTCTATGGCTTCCTATGCAACACCTCCTCCACTGAATTAAGTATAGACCAGAAGTGAACAGAAATCTGGTAAAAAAGGCAGTTAGGCAGCAACAGGAAATTTGTAAAGAACTCTTAAAGGACATTTATGATAACGGATGTCTAAACTTAGTTTTCAGGATTTGCTTCAAGTTTTATTGTACTAAAGAGTGGTGGTGAATATTTGTCTAAATCAAGGAGATCACAGATAAGGATTTCATGTTAATTCTGCAAACAAAATGTAACATCTCATTCATTCTTTCAATGCCTGATGTTTTTGATTCTGGCTGGTTTAGATACAGATCAAATTGTTATTTCAGTTGTATCTGTGTTTTTCCTACAGATGCACGCTAAATAAAATTAATAAAAAAACCAAAACAAAACAGGAGGGCAAGGGAAACACCAGAGCATGGAATTTTTGATGTTTTTCTCTCTCATTTTTCAAGGAATTTTTGATGTTTTTTGACTGCAGCAAATAATAACTGATAGAAGTTACGTGCATGATAGTTATTACACAATTATCTGCTGTAACATCTCTTCTGTGGGTACGGTATAGAAAGTTTGCGATTTATCTGAGAGTACATGGTACGTGTTTAAAATTTGTGCATGCATGTATGTACATGTACTTAAAAGTACTATAGAGACAAATTATTTTTAACATCTTGATTTCAAAGTCTATATAATTTCGTTCTCAGAATAACAAAGGAAAAAAAGATGAAAAAAGAAAATGAAAGATTTCATAGGCTTTTATCTTAGCTGTCATTTCAGGAAGTCCTTATGTAGTGTGTACAAAAAAAAAAAAGAAAAAAGCAAAATACAGTGCAAAAATGAGCTGTGCCATGAGTGATAAGTGGAATCAGAGTATATAGTGAGGAGAAAAAAAAATAATCTTTTATATGGTTTGGTTCGCATTCATAATTGATGAAGATTGCATAAATTGATTAACTCTTCTTTTTTGCCTTTGATGTATAATTTATGGTTTAAAAAATACAAAACACCCAAGAAAACTTGTTTTTGAGAGGATCTTGCAATACTTCTTGAATAGCTTATGTTTGGAGATTAGATTTATTGTTATGATTAGAGGTATGAAAAACTGCCTAATTTAGAACTCAAGTATAAAGAAAATGAATGGGATAATCAGGAAAATCTGAAGTGTCCTCTTTCCTTTTTACACTCCCCTTTTCAAAACTGGAATCAAAATTACGAAAAATGTCTATGCTGTAAAATGACCTAGAACTGCTTTATCATGTGAAATCACTTGATTTAATTTGTTTTCATTTACCAGTGAAAATATGAGTCTGTTGTAGATCAGAGAAGCTTGATAGAACCTGGTATGGGACTGTTGTGATTTTGAGAGGTGGATATAGCGATGCTTACATACAGCCATTTTTTGTTTTATTTTGCTGTAGGTATTAGGCTTTTCTTCTCTTTGTGATGTACTTGGCTCGATGAAAAGAAAGTTCTAAATGCTTCAATAAACCTGTTTTTTCTTTTCTACAAACTGATGAAATCAGACACAGTCCCAAATCAGTTGTTGTAATGTTCTGGCTGTCAAG
This sequence comes from Sagittarius serpentarius, assembly GCA_034782735.1. Lineage (NCBI taxonomy): Eukaryota > Metazoa > Chordata > Aves > Accipitriformes > Sagittariidae > Sagittarius > Sagittarius serpentarius. Next base: position 13,173,658 of record JAVKLA010000058.1, read on the forward strand.
CGATCAGGTCACTTTAATGCTTTTTCTAGACAATATACCTCCATTTAGTATATTTTTCCTGGAATTTAAAAAAAATGCAAATAAGTGGCTCTGTTGAAGAAAATAATCTAGGAGGGAGAAGAAACAGTAGGCAGCAGATACCTGTACTACCTTGCTGTAAGTGCTTAGCTGGCATTAAGCCATGCGCGCAACAGCTCTCTGAGGTGCACTGTTGTGGAGGTGTTATCTCCACTTACAGAATTTCTCATTTGACCATCAGCACTGCTTCTGCTAGGATCTCAGGGGAGGAATGAAAAAAAATAAAAAAGCTGAAGAACCTATCCAATGTGCTGCATCTGTGTGCACGCTACTGAAACTCATCTCCAATAAAAATTTTGTGAAATTTTACTCATAGAGGCTGACATCCATGTTCGTTAGGAGTTTTTTCTTGGGGAGACATGACCTGTGTAACAGTATTGTTATAACTGGTTGAAGAGTTATGCAGCAACTTGCTTGCCATCATAGCGTTTCACGCTCAAGTCAGATACTCACCAGATAAATAGACTGTGAATTACTAGTGGAATGACCCGAGGCTCGTTTTGGTTTTCTAGTACCAGTAGTATTATCAGAGATCAGAAAGTAGTACCGTGCAATAGGAAGAACGTGAAGAAACCTTTACAGTGAAGATGTGTAGTATTTAGAATAGGAAGCAAATTTAAGAGGACCAAACCCAGTCCTGCCTGCTAACCCAGCGTTTGCTTGCAGCCGCCTGCCCAGGCTGTCCCAGCTGGGGCAGCCCCAGGAGGGCTCCCCTTTGGCAGCACTCCAGGGAGGCCCAGGTTTTGGAGAAGAGCTGAAGCTGGAGTGCGCAGCTGGCATGGGTAGAAAATTACGTGACCAGAGGTTTGGGGCCAGGATTTTGGACTTCATGAATTACTTGCAGCTCGCTCAAGAGCACATGAGTAGCTGCTTCTGCCTCATTTTTCATTTCCCTCTCTCAGAGAAGCTCAGTGAGGAGGGAAGTATAACCTCAATTTCAAAAGTTACTTTTTTATTGCACAGGAATTATGCTGCTATTTAGGGACAGAAATACCCTTTTCTATCCTCCTTATGGACTTAGGCAGTCATCATGTGCCCTGTTTAGGCAGGCTTTTTTAATGCCTTGAGTGGTACCAAAGAGCAGCCCCAGTCTTGTTTGATATGCTTTAGAAGTAACATCCATGCTATGAACCAGAAAGAGACAAATTTTAACTCCTTTTAATAGCTTTGCTGTAATTAGATACTGATAACAATAGCTGAAAAAGTATTGTATGCTTTCTGTGCATAAGGTTGCAGGAAACCACCGCTGCACAGAACAGTCTATAGGATAAGAATGGATGGTAGCCTGAATGGTCGTAGTGTAGCCTGAACAGTCGTAGCAGAGACCTGGAAAACAGACCTACGAAGAAACCAGAGTTCCTCACACCAGAGGACCATGTATTGATCAGCGTGAATGCAACCAGGAGAGGAACTGGTTTTAGAGAACTGCAAAACCAATACACAAGGTTTAATTGCGCTGATGAAGCTATTAGTGTGCTGTCTTGAAGTTGTACATCTTGAAAAGTGCTGAGAATAACAGGAATCCCTTATTGGAGGGAATTGTATGTCTTAACTGACTATAAGGAGAAACTGGACCCTCCCGTTAAGTCGTTCGCCAATGACTGCTTGTAGCCACATGAGTTAAATGTGTATAGCCCTATATAATCAAACTCTGAAAACTGTTCATAACTAATAGCACAGATGAAATTGTCTTTAGATTCTATTCGTAAGCCCGTAAGGAAAAACAACTGTTGCTGATGCTATGCGTCAGAATCAGGTTATCCTATATCCTTTGCTGTACAGGTGCGTGCATAGGTATTGTCTGCTATCGTTAAAAGCAACAGTACTTTAGTATCTGGTCTAAGGTTTTGCTGACTGTGTTAAATTAGTCTGGTATCCCACTGTTAAATCTGAATGCAACATCTCATTGGAGTAGAGTGTATTTGTGTATCATCAGAAAGGTCCTTTGTGTATTAATTATTTCAGTTTCTTTTGTGAATATTTCTTCTGTCTGAATAACCTGCCAGGAGTATACTCATGATGAATACCCCTTTTCCCCAGCTGAGCCTACTAGCAAAAATATCAAGCTTTTACTGTAATTAGTTCTTTTTCAGATCTGTGTATACTCTTTTGATTACATTTCTTATTACATTTTGGTACAGATAATTAGTACTGTATCCTGTAACATGATTTCCTATAAAAACAGAGGGTATGCATTCCTTTTAAGACTGTGGTGTACCACAGTACTTGAATTTTATAGACCGGAGACTTAAAAGGCGTGCTGCTTCTTGACTGTAAAAAAGTGGTGCTTTCCCAATATCAAGGTGTGAGTTGCTTGCCAGGAATATGCTTTTGCCAGGCTGTAAGCCTACATGGACCCTGGGGAATCTCAGCTGAAGTGTCAGTGGAGGTGACAGAGACTGGTGGGATGTGAACTTGGCATCCTTTTCCCTTTCCCTCCTCGTGCAATACTGGAAATGAGCTCCCAGCGCGGGTGGACTTCCACTCTCTCATGCAAAGGACCTCCGTGCTTGACATGCTCAGGGTGTTTGCCCAGCAGTCAGAGCTCTGTCATGTTTTTCCTCTAGACACAAACAGCTTCTTGGTCTTTGTCAGGCGTGCTTGGCCCATGAGCTAGTTAGATGTTGATTTCCTTCAGGTTCTTCAGCTCCGTAATTCTTTTGTCTTTGGGAATGATACATGGCGGAATCTAGTCTACGGAGCCGGCTTCTTCATGAGTAGAGTATTTCAACTCTAACGTGCTATAAGAAACCTTTGGCTGCAGAATGTCCCAAGGATCAGAGTACAGGATGGTGTAGTCATTTGTCTTGCAAAACAAAGTCTTAAAATCTGTTAACTCCACTTGGCTTTTCAGGTAAGTTCAGTTCAGCTTGTGGCTTGTCTTCCCTTGATTTCTCTTGATATTTCTCATACTTTTTAACAATTCCTTCAAAAAAAAATTCAGTCGATCAATTTTCTTATACTTTTTGTACTTGCTTTTTTCTGATCCTGTTACTCAAAAGAATCCCAGTTCAGGTTTAATATCTGAAATTCAGACTGATCCTCAACCTGGCATCCACTGGTACATTCATGCCCTGGCTTCCAAGAAAAAGCAACTATGTACAATGTGTAGTCTCTCAATTCGTATCTAATTTCCTTTATTTCTCTGTTTTTAATGGATTGATAAGAATGCAAAATAGCTGTTTTGATGTCTAGGTGATGATAATTTCTACTGTATCAGGCAGAATACTGGCAAAAACTCAGCCTTCAGAAAGCTATTAAACGGAATTTGAGATTTGTCGTGCCCTTGGTTCAGCTGTGGAATGGGAGAAAACAGTTATTTGCACAGAGTGAAAGGAACTGCAGAGTTGTGTCAACTGCAAACAAAATTCACAGTATATTGAAACATTACAAAGCCTTTCGGTTCCCAAAGTGCTCATGGTTATCTGCTATATTACATAACTTTAATCTGAGCTGCTTTAGAAAGCAAAAAGGCTCTTTTCTTGGCATTAAGCTATCTGCAGTACTGACTGACATTTTGAAAAGTAAATGGTAAGTCTAAGTATCTGAGAAGTCAGTTTAAGATGTCTTAAAAAGGCTTTAAGAAGTTAAGCGCCTGCCATCTGAAAAGTAGTCCTTTTTGAGACCCCTAAACTTGAGCATCCAAAATCGTTAGCTGTTTCTGAAAATTTTGCTCACATACCTGCATTGCTTTTCTTTTGCAAGGTGTCCCATGCTTTAAGCTATTCACAGGCCAAGTAGGACAGTAGGTCTACATGGAACTGACAAGTGATGGAAGACCAAATGGCACCACAGGCTATGAATGGGTTGCCGTTGCGTGAATTTTCACAACGTTGCTACATGCATAGCAAAGAATTTGCCTCGCTTCTAGTTTAGTGTTGCCATGCAATGGGTGGCAATACAGCTCACAGACAATTTGTTTATGGCCAATCCTTTTTCAGCGATTTTATTCTTGTATGTGATGGTTTCCCATAAGGTTTTGGTTTTATGCATAAGCATGTACTTATCAGGGAGAACTGGAAACTTACTGGACTAGGAGTTGAGTTGTGCTCAAATAAATATTGGGTTCAGAGAAGAGGGGTAGGGAATCTCAGTTGCCTTTGTTTTAATCTTTGTAGAAACGCCAGTGGAGACAATTAGGGTTGGAGAAGCTAATAAATAAATTGAGCTGTGAATTTATTTACACTTGTTACTAACACCCACCTCTATGAAGGTGTCATCAGAGGATCTGATTGAAGGACTTGACAGAAGGAGTTACAGAGAAATAGGCAAAATCAGTGTTAATAAATACCCAAGATCAGTTACTAATCACTGAAGAGTTTTTAAGTAACTTGGAGATGAAGCAGCTCAGATAAATTAACAGTTGTGGTGTGCAGCTTTCACGTAAAACTTCGGTACCTCTCGCTGATGCCAGGACTCCAGGGGGGAGCTGGAAACCACCACCACTTAAGGCTGAAGACTCTGTGGGACAAATGAGGAGAAATGGTAGCAAACAGTGAATGGGGGAACACAGGGCTAAATACAATACACCAGGGAAGAGTCTTTCTAAAGGGAATTCATGCCTGACAAACCTGATTTGATCTGTTTGATGCAGCTTGCTAGGATTTCCAGAAGGCATTAGACAGTTGCCCTTAATCAAAGGCTCTTACAGAAATGAAGCTGCCCTGGGAAGGAGGGAGGATCCTTGCAGGTGTGGGTAGTTGCTTAAAGGACAACACACCCCTGCCCTTTGTTTGCATAAAGCATTAACTCTAATTAGGGAAAAAAAATATGTAAGGTAGATAAAATACGTAGAAGGTATTTGTAAGGTGATGGTAGTAAGGGATGTTGTCTGCTGCTTTTTGCTGAAGCAAGCTTGTCATTTTCTGAAGTTACTTCAGCGACTAGCCCAAGATGAACCTCACAAAACTAACAAGGCTTCAGCTGTGTCACTCTAATCTACCTCTGACAGTCAACAGATTTAAATCTCTCGCTGTCCTGGTTTCGGCTGGGATAGAGTTAATTGTCTTCCTAGTAGCTGGTACAGTGCTGTGTTTTCAGTGTGGTA
>JAVKLA010000058.1:13197263-13211292 GCA_034782735.1 Sagittarius serpentarius
CCCCCCCCCCCCCCCCCCCCCATGTGACTTACAGCTCTCCTAAGCTCATGTTTTCAAACTTCATTTTCACAGCCGAGAGGTTCAGGAACTTAACTGAGACTAGAAAATCGTGGGGGAGGAAGGGACCGTTGGCGGGGGGGGCTGCAAACCATGCAGAAGTTCAACACGTCTTACCTGAGTGAAGAAGTGAGGCTTAAGTAAAGCCCCGTGAGCCTTTTGAGCCGGGAATATGAGAACAAGTGAGTGATGCTGAGCTGGCGGCTGCCGCAAGGGAAAGCTCTTCCCGGGAGACTGTGCCCTTTCCCCTTCCTCTCTCCAACTTTGCCATTGTGTAAAGGCTGAGGAAGGAGGTGGTACTCCAGTGATAGTCCTTGCTCTCCCTCACTACTTTACTTAACTGACAGGTTTTAGCCAGGCAGTTGCACATGTTAAATCGTTCCTTTTTTCTCCCTCGGGTATTCAGACTTTCCAGTGTGGGGTTGGGGATGTTTATGCAGCTTATGAGCAAGCAGACACGTTAAAGATGAAATGCCTTGACTCTGAACTGCAGGCAGAAGTGGTGGGAGGAGACGCAGCTAATTTAACTTGGTGGATGATTGATGTGTGTATGTCAATTTCTATTAATATTCTTTCGAAATCACTGATGCAAGCATGTTTTTCCCCCACTGCAACAGAAAATATAAACAGAAAGACAACAAAACAACCCTATCCCTTTAATTCACAATACTCCGAAGCGGTTAAGCAAACTCTGTCAGTTGAGAGTGTCCTCCACAGGCTGGCAAAAAACAGCTTGTAGTGGTGTTCTTACCACTTTAAGAATATCTAGATGCTCTAACAGAGCTATCCGCTTACTGCTAAAATATATAAGGCACAAAAAGCAAAAGTCACCTACTGGCAGACCTAGATAAATTGCTTAAAAATGTACCGTTCCCTCATTAGACAGCTATTCATTGCATGAAAAGAACTAAATGTATTTGTTGAGGTGTAGCTATAAAAGCCACGTTTAAAATGAAGCAGAGTTGAGAGCCTGAATGCACAGCACTGTTATTCAGAAGTAGCTTTCGAGCAGAGAGTTTCAACGGGAAGGTGCTCTTTCGTTTGACACAAATCAGCAAACGTTTAGCTGAAGTGTGAATAATTCAAGCGTGCGTGAAGAACCGTGCTTTCTGAAGAGACGAAACGCAGGAATAAAAAAAAAAAAAATCTTCAAACATTTGCAGCAGCCTTAGAGGACAATGCGAGCAGCAGGATTTGAAACAGATTTGCAGATGCACTCTCTTTAGGCAGGGAGAATGCTCATTAAATGCAAGATGCTTCTGTGGCTCCTGTGTTTGCACGGAGGTAGAGGTTTGCAAGACTGACGTACCAGATAAAGTCAGAGTGGTTACCACACCGATGGTGTAGCAGCTGCATAATAAATGATGGAGAGAATCATGTTAGGCATGCCCACCTAACCTAACTTGAATCATGCGAAAGGGGAGCTGCTGGAATTCAAATAGACTTTCTGGTTCCCAGCAGTCGGCAGTAATAGAATGCTTTCAGGAAGATGACAGATGCAGGGGAAAGATGCTGTTTTGCACTATCTTGATTTGTTACGGCAGCCAACTTATTGGCATGATGGAGTGACAAGAAAAGCAGCTGGCATGGAAGGTAGGATTATCAAAGCTATTGCATCATTATGAATGTAATTAGAAACTGACCATGACAAAGCATATGCTAGCACGAGCTGCCGCCGATGGCAGAGGATTTGTTGCTGAGGTCTTGAAACTCTGAAAACAACGTTCCTCATGCGAAATGGATTTTGCAGTTTCATTTATGCTTGTGTTACCCTTTCTTTCCTGCTTGCCTCCAAGCTCGGGGAATCGCTTGCTTTAAAGAGAGTTTTGTTAGGATGAGACTGAAGATTAAAGTATTTTCTAAGTCTGTGAAGCCTCAGGTAGATAGAAACAAACAAATGTGACACAAGACTGGGAAAGGCTCCCTCTGATTCACTAGCAAGCTCTGACTGATGTATTGGCATATTCAGGAATCCCGAGGAAATGAAGATGCATGTACTGAATGTTTTGGTATAGTGAAAAGATATTATTGCAGGTCTCTGCTTTATAGTTAGTTTTTCCAACAGGCTTTATTCCCCATCAGTTTTTAGTTCTTGACATTTATTCGGTTGTTTGGTATTATATAAAGAAAATACATCAATATCTCCTGCAGGGTTTCTCAACAACTCCGGCATCTGTTTCAGCTATTGAACTGTATTCACGTTTTGCCAACTTGATGCCTACCCAGCTGGTCTATCATTTCTCGCTTGATTACTGCTCTTAATTTCTCTGTATCAGCTTGTTTCAGATAGGATTCTGAAAGCTGTTAATGAGAAATGACAGTAACTGCTGAATTATTGAGAACTGGAGTATTCTCTTATTTTTGAAACATCAGAGAGCATCTTCATGTGCATTTTATTAAATTCATATTCTGTGTTGCAGTGAGGTTTTCGTATAATCATTGAATTTACCTGTGAATACTTTAAACTAGATGAGTCACAAACAGAACTTTCAACTGACTATTTTGAGAAAGTTTGAGAAAATGTAAAGGTGCTTGCTTTGGTGTATGTATCATCTTAATATATGTTCCTTCCTCCTGTCCTTCTGTCCTATTACCCGCCCCCCACCCCCCCACATGTATACTCCCTCTGTGTCATGGTGAGCAGTCATTAAGTGCATACTGTACATATTGAAATATATTTTGTCACCACTAGGGTGAAACGGCTAAGCAGCTCCGAACAGGTGATTTGAACAGGTTTAAAACAGACGTCAGCTCTATCGGAGTGGGTCACCCTCGATCTAAGAAGTAAAAGTGTTTTCCAAACGTAAGGCAAGACCTCTCTTTCCTTCCTCTTCGGAGGTCCAACAACCATTCAAACACTGCTTGATAGCTCACAGGATATAATTATGTTAAATTATTTGGATTATTTTGCCTTGCAAAATGCTTTCTGTCAATGTAAACTCCCTTCTTCCTTAGGTCTATTGTTTTTTCCAAGGTGACGATCAAGAAATCTCGTCATACTGGATATTCACTTTTCTGACTCTATTTTAAATGACTTCACTTGCTGTACTCTATGTAGTCTTGTCAAAAGGGGATCAGGCTATTAAACACTGAACGTAGCTGACTAAAGCTGTAACAGTTTTAGAAAGACAGACGTTTCTAGATACAAAGCAGTGAACCAGCCTTTAGAAAGTTTGAAGGTAAAGATCAGTAAAACTGATATACTGTTAGCTAGTTTGAGCATTTCCCTGCTTTGATCGCTTCTCAGAGGCATTTTAAATTATTTTGTAACTGCTGCGAGGCGAGATGTACTTATTAATGGAGAGGATCCCTGTGGGGTTTGTATAGCCAAAAATAGTTCTGTAGTTTTGATGACAATAAAAAAATATGTTATTCTATTTCAGAGAAGTTCTGTTAAATTTAACAATAATTTGTCCGTGTTGATGATGATGAAACCATAGAGAGAATAACCCATATAAACAGCTTAAGTGCCATTCACCTTTCCAGGGTAGCAATAAAACTGTTTTATATTGCATGTATTATATTTATACTCCTGAAGCTGCTAGTCGCTCCTAGTCTCAAGAGTGCTGGCTGGCTATCATCATACAGTAGTTACTTAAAATGGTCTTTTCCTTGTGATGCCGGTAATCGTAACTGCATGCTGTCTGTGGCCATCATCCAGCTGACAAGTGCTTTTATAGTTTGCTTCTGTTTTATCTATAGTATTTGGTTTTAGCTTTTTGCTGATGAATTAAGACGACACTAGGTGGAGCTAGCTGTTGATTATAAATAGAGCTACAGAAATACAGGCCTGTCTAATGAGCAGGCCCCTGTATATAATGATTATTATTGAAAATAACAATTTAAAATGTTACGCATTGAGACAGACCTTAGCCATGAAATTCTAGATCTGGTGGGGTTAGAGGAAACAATTTCTCCATTTTCCTTTCTTTTTATTATTTTACAAGCTAGTAATCAAAGGTGAAAAAGAATAATAAGGAAAAAACATCTACATTCAACAAAGAGGGCTGGGAAGCAAAAGAACGGAAACAGAAGAAGAAAAGAGGAGAGAAGCAGCAATAAGAGCCAGCAGATGTTTCCACTGTAGATACATGCAGATATCCAATTGTGTATTTGTCTGTCTTGAGCCGGATGCACACAGATTTTGTCTCACCCTTGCATCTAAATACTCTTTCCGTTCTGTCTTCCTGAATTAATTTATAGAGCTGACATTTTTCGCTTTGTATTTATGCATGGGACCGATGTTTTCAAATCTCTTCTTGGAAGGGTGATCTAAAAGGTGTGCAAGGGCACAGGAAGTTGTCACTCATGTTGGCCAGGCATAATTATGAAGAATGTAGAGCGTTATTTATTAGCTGAGGTGCAAGCTGGTTGTATGTGCTCCTTCACTCGATTCTGGTTATTAATCCCAGTCAAGGATAAGAAATCTGTAGTCCTAGACAGCGTGACAACAGATTGTCACAGATTACAGATCTGTGTACCACAGATATGGTACATATATTAATTCAACAAAGAAGAGAGAGAAATCGGGATATATGCTGATACTTAGGTACATGAACTGAAGCGGAAAAAACAGTAAATAAGTGTGAGATGAGTACAGGGAAAGGGACAGGCAAAAATAGAGATTAAGGATATGAGCTGGAGCAGTCTGGCAGAGCAGTGATAATTCCCATCAACGTCTGTTGAGTGAAGCACTTGCAAGTTCAGTCAATGTCTTGTTTTTACTGCAGTAAAAGGGATTTGGGGTAGAGGCATGCTCAAGCCAGTGAGGAGAACTTGCCCAGGAGGGAAGTGACAGCTGCCTGGCGCTCCAGCAGTAACGCGGTTCGGAAGATTGGAGATTGACCTCTTTGAACGCTGTCCATAGAAACTTGAAATTTTAGTACTGAGCTGGACATGTGAGTTAGAACGGTCCTGAAAAGGTGCTAGAAAAAAACAAGTTGTGCTTGGACCTATCGCTTGTTGGAGGAGTCTTGCAAGAAAGCAGTGCTGCCTCGTCAACCTGAAGAGACCTTTTTGGTTACGAGCTGCGCAGTTGGTGCTCAACAGCACAAGCATGTGAGGAGATCGGCTACGGTGCAGACAAGGTTTATTAGTTTTGTAAGCTCATTCAGTATTTTATCGAGGCTAGGCCATGATTCTTTTTTTTTTTTTTCATTATTATTTTAATGGATAGTCTTAACTAGAAACCAGGCCTTTGAAATGTGTTGGGGTGTCATTACTTCCAGTACTCTGCGGTTTTGTCCGCCCGCACGCCAGGGCCTCTCGCTTTGCATGAGCCCATCCTGACGTGCCCTGACTGTTCCTTCTGACAACAGGGAGACGTGTGTAGTGCGGCAGCTCTTGGCTTTCTGGTGCTGGTCAGCTGCTGCTTCACTCAGCTTTCTGGTTCCTGCTGAACAAGGCGGAAATTCTAGTTTGGAAATACCCGCGGTGTGGGGAAGTGTCCGACCATCTCGGGCAAGGGTCGTGAGGAGCTGAGCCAGGAGAAGGAGATGTACTCCTCCTTCTCTCTCTCACTAAAATCTGTCCATTTTAAATTCCACTGGAATGAGGAGGAGGGCAGGAGGAGGAAAAATGGCATGTAAGGTGAGGAACGGAGGGGCTTCAGGTGTTCCATGAAACAGTCATTTGATGAATGGATGGTAACCACCTTGCAAAAAAAGCATGAGGAAGGGCACACATGGGAGTCAAGCTTGTCCAAGGGATATTACTGAGCATCTGGTTATGCACTGCCAAAAAGCTTTCCAGAGAGAAACATTACATCTAATAAAAATGTATAAATAAATTCAATCTATTAGCAAAGGAGGAAATATTTTTCTTCTTCGAGAGCCAGAGTTCAAACTCTGTACGTTGTTTGTTTATTTATTTTTTTCATTTATTTTTACCGTGTAACAGAAATGCTAACAATTTGGTGGGTGGGGGTGTATTTGGTAGTAAATGTTAAAGGATATCCTTTCTCCCCACCCCAGATTAGGGTTTGGGTTTTTTTCAGAGGATTAAACCACCTATCCCTGAAATCATATAGTTTTAATCTCTATAGGAAATGCTGAGATTTCCAGAAGCTGCTGGTCATTGCTGAGCACCATGTTGACTTTCTGCGTGATGCTGGAAGGAGCGATGGGCAGGGGAAAGACCCATCTATCTGAACGGTTGCTGGACTTTGGTCGGTAAAGACATCCAGAGAAAAGTGTGAGAATTTTCTGAAGGCTGATATTGTCTTGCTTCCTCTTCTCATTCTGGTGAAATCAGACCAGAAGATTACTGTACTTGAACTGAAATAACAAGAAAGCCTTCAGCTTGCTGCTCCGCTGCATGTCATGGCAGGTGGCTATAGCCCATCTCCTTCTTAAACTACAAGGCACAAACGGTCTTCCGTCTTCTCTGCTCTGGGCCACTAGCTCCAAAATGTCCAAGTGATTTGTTGCAGAACGGGGGTTGTGAGTGCAGGTGTTGTGAAGTCTTTCCAGAAATGTCCTGGGTGTGATAGACCTGGGGATGCAGCCATGAAAGAGGGAGAGCTGAAATGGAGAGGTGAAAGAAGGGAAATCACGGCTCTACCAGAAAGTGGAGAAACATCACATAATAATAGTTTTGCTTGCGTCTTTTTTTTTTAACGTTTCCATTATGATCTGAGCATCTGTGCATCAGAATAAGGATGCAAGGTGCACCTGTTTACAAAAATCAGGAACCTCTGTCTGCACTGCAGTTTCTTTAGTTTTTGTTATCTTTCAAATAGATCTTAGTCTTAAAAAAAGGAAAATCAGAAGAGTAAATCAAGATTAGGCACAAAGTGTTTTTCATTAGTATCCTTGAGTTACCCAGCTTAGTGTTTTACATTACAATGCTGTTCTTTACAAGGTGTTTCTTTTGTTTACATATCCCTAAAGATACTGCACGTAGGATGAGCAGTACTCTGACTTGCTTGATGATACAGAAACTCAAGATGCTGAAATGGTCAGAGGTACTTTTGGTTTAGACTGATGCTGACAAAGACTCTTCTTTTTTCTTTCTTTTTTTTCCTCCACTCTCTTCCCTCCCTCCCTCCTGCCCATGACTTGTCACAATTGGGGAAGAAGGTAGATTAGAAAAAGTTAAAGCAAAATTTGAACAAAAAACTAAGCTACTTGAAATTTGTGAGTTTTTAACCTATATCTAGTTTCACCTTCACCTCTTTCTGTGTGCTTCCGATGCTTAGGAATAAAGAGCATGCAGAATTTCTTTTATGGGGTCAACTTCTTTTAGCATTCGCTCCTGATCACTTATATTGATCTGTTTCCCTGAAACTTAAAAGCCACACTAAATAAAGCCACCACATGCTGTTTTCTCTAGACTTACTTTTTAGGAGCAGCCTGTTATTTTTACATAGCCCTTATGCAGGTCACATATGTTTTTGCAACAAATAGTGCAAAGATAGTGGGAAAAGGTTCATAATTTTGTCTTTTTTTTTTTTTTTAGGAAAACCATTTCTATATTCCTACAGTATGCTTATATTTAACACATCTTTATTTCCTCTTATTACAAATTACTATTTATGATGGGAACTCCTCTATAATTTGATACTAATGGTCCCAAATGGTATTTGATAAATATTCCCTAGGTACAAACATCACTCTTTCAAAGGGCACGCTGGAATATTCACCTATTTGTTTGAATGCAGGGTTTTGTCAAAGACCAGACTTTTCACTTTGCAGTCCCAGGCTGCTTTTCATTCACTGTTGGTCCAGTATGAGATAAGGACTGCAAACACTAAAATTGCAACCTGTTGTCTTCAATAATGATGACAGGCCCTGAACTGTGACTGAATCAGGCTTGACAGCAAGGCAGAAAAGTAAAAGTATTAAATAACTGCACGTACATGGAAAATGTTATAGCTATATTTTTCCAAGCCATAACAGATGGAATCTTTTAAGATGGATACTTTGGTGAAGTAGCTTTGGTGCCATTGAAATATTCGGTGACTGAAGTTAAGGTTATTAAGAATTTTAAGATGTTTATGGTTTAATATCTGTGATAACTCTCAGGCTAATAGTAAAATTAATGACTTCTCATTTCTTAGCAGCCTTGTTTTAGACTACTGAAAAGCACAAGGGATTTTTATCTTAAGAATGAATTTGGTACGTAGCAAAACATTTCAAAAACAGTGAAATGAATTGCCAGCCCAGTTGGTCCTGTGATTAAATCTTCCGATGCATGTGTCTCTTCAGATATTTCTTCAGAAGCCAAGAACAAAAAGCATGTCACAGATGTTGGTAAATCCCAGTAATTAATTATGTTTATTCCTAGGTTCTGTTATTTTTCAAAACTTAAGAAATAATGAGGATTAGGTAAGCGATCAGTTATGATGCAACATGAACCAAGAGCACACAAATCCTAAGACAGTTTGGGTTATGAGGAGGATCTCAGCCTACTAAATTAAGGATGTAACTAAGAGGCAGAAATCCCAAATGCTTGACATACTTTGGCACCGTGTGCAAACCAAAACGGGCACCATCGTCCGCCCTCAGAGTGGGAAATGTCAAATATGGTTTGCTTCCTTCAGAGAAGCTACGCTTTAGTTTCTGTTAAATTCTTTTAGCAAGTTAAAAATGCTTTAAGTAGTAATACCTCATGGTCTTCATAATACCTAATCCCCCACTTTTCTTACAGGCACTGTTTGTTAAACTATATGGGCCCAAATGTGACTTCTAATCATTATCATTGGCCAAAGTGTTAGTGCAGATAATAAAGGTCGTGTAACCACAGGGAAACCGTCTGTTGCTGAAGAGTATCAATTAGGATTATTCCTCTGGCAACAAGCAAATGGATTTTGCAGGAGTCCTTAGTGAAACTGGTATTTAGTATGGGATTCTCCGTGACCTGGCTGACCCGTTGAATAAACAGCAGCCTAAGCAGCTCTGTTGGGCTACATGCATCACATAGTTCCTTAAATCTGCCTAAGCCTAGGGAGCGGAACACTTACTAATTTTTTATTATTTAACGTGAATATCTTATTATTTCTTGTGTGACAACAATGTATGTGGCACGTGACAAAGCGCAGAGAGAAGAAACTTCTTTGCTCCGGGAAGCAACGTATAATTGATGTGAAGTCTCTGGTTTGTACCCTCAAAACCAGGCACAGAATGATGGCTGCAAGCCTTGGCCAGCTGTGAAGCTGTCACGTACCCTAAGCAGCAATGGGGTTGCATTTGTGGCCTCCTTGTTACTGACACCGAACTCGAGGATTTTACACCGAACGGTAATTGTGTTGCGCGGAGACGAACCACCCATTGATGATCCTGAGGTGCCCTGGAAACACAGAGGTACCCACAGTAGTTGTTGCGGTTTCTGTGTGAGCCAGAGCTAGGTGTGTCATTGGGAATCCTTCACAGCCTGTACTTCAATAGAAACGCTGAAACTGAAGGAGAGGGGGGAAGAAACATCCGCACTGAAAGACAGAGAATATGAACTAGTCCATTAGATGGGGGAAAGGCAGAGGTGCCAGTTTAGAGGGCCAACTTACTCTGTTGCTTCATGCAACTTGTTGGTATCTGCCAGGTCAGGACATAATAGTTTTTACCTGAGTGAACAACCATCTCGGGACAGCTGTACGCATTATAATTCGGGAGAGAAAAACCCAGGTATTTGGTTTGTGTTGCAGCATAGTTTTCTGGTTTAACACCTTGCCCCAGGATTTGTAGAAATACAAGAAAGCACAATAACACTATTGAGGAGAGGTGTATCAGTGCTGAAATTGTCAGTTTTATTTTGTTCTCTGGGATTTTATTTGGTCCCAGCTCTCTCAAATGAGTTTACAGGAAAAAGAAACTAATACTGGTATTGCTGGACAGATCTGCTTTGACAAGACTGGAAAAGCAATTCTGTGTGCCCCCAGCATGGGTGCAGGACCGGGAAGCATTAGCCTCGCCCCACATCAGCGCCCCCCTGGAGAGGCAGAGCGAGAACAATGGAGAGAGGTTTTGGGGGTGGTGATGCCTATTTCCTAAGTGACTGTATTTGGTGTAGGTGGCAAGGTTGGGGGTCTTCAGGGGAAGGGGCTGCAGAGGTGGCCTCCATGAGAAAAAGGAGCAGATATTTCCTAAAGGACTGCAGCCTGTGGGAGGACCCACGCTGGAGCAGGGGAAGAGAGCGAGGAGGAAGGAGCAGCAGAGAGGAGCTGTTACGGACTGACGGCAGCTCCCGTTCCCCATCCCACTGCGCCCTTCGGGGTGGGGGTGATGGGGCAGGAGTTGGAAGTGAAGGAGTGAAGTGCAGCCTGGGGAAATAAAGAGGCATGGGGTGGCAGGTGTTATTTCCATTTTTTTGTCTGTGTTTCTCACCATCCAATTCTACTTTAACTGGCAAGAAATTAAATTAATTTTCCCCAAGCTGCGTCTGTTTTGGCCATGGCAGTAACTGGTAAGCAATCTCTCTGTCTTTATGTTGACCCAAGAGCTTTTGCATCCTATTTTCACCCCCTGTTCTGTCAAGGAGGGGGAGCGCGAGAGTGGCTGGGTGGGTGTATGGCTGCTGGCCAAGGTCGACCCACCACAGTGAGGGGAGACAGGATTATTCCAAGTGAGCTTTCCAAATTGTCAGGAGGTAATGACTCAAGGTCGGTCATTTTTAGGGATAACTGATATTAGAATGGATGGGTGTGGACCACAGCTGATACTTGGTAAAAAAAGAGAGGTTGTAAAATGAAACCTCTCTGTGTTTGAAGTAGTGAGTCACTCCAGAGGTACTTATCCTGAACTTGCCCTAAAAAGGCAGATGAAAATCCATCATGAAAAGGGCATTGTTACTAGTTTAAAGTCGCTGTAGATTGTGTGCACCTGAGCCAAGAACAGGAGCATGAGGAATTATATCTGAGCAGCATCAAGAGTGCCTTGGGTTTGCTAGTATTTTTGTGTACCAGAGAGAGATTGCACGCACCAGAATATTTCATTGGCTGTACTTATAAAACTGAAACTTGAGTTTTAACCAATTCCAAGGATATCTTGTTGCTTTTAACTCCTTAAAAGCGAAGAAGATTTGTTGCAAAAATTGATTACAGCCTGTGGCTGTGACAGGCTGTCCATTCAAAAGGGTTAAAAGAAGAGAGGAAAAACTTTATTGAAGAGATAATGCCATAAAAATAATCACAGAAAATGCAGTTTCTTTCCTTAAAAAAAAAAAAAAGCACTACTCAAATGGGTGTTTGTGGCATTTCACAACACACTGGTTTTACAGATGTTATCTGTTTTTTCTAGTGGGGTTTGGGGGAAAAAAAAAAAAGCAGCTATTACAGCATTTGGGTTGTTTCATCATTCTGAGATAACCAGTGATGAGAAAATACATTGTGTCTTCAGGTTGAGAAGTTTTTAAGAAATGTCTTCTGGGCTGCTAGCAGATGGGGAAAGAGCAAGCTGTCATTGCAGGACATCTACCATAACAGGTTGTATTCTGGAGGTTGTGTTCCTTTTCCACCATCGCTAACATGATCCAGGTTTGAAACAATCCAGTTGTTCGGTAAAAGTATTTTCTGTAAAAGGAAGTTTGTAAGCACGAAGAGCGAGTGGAGGTGGGACGGGGTGTGTTCAGACGTTCGTTATGTTCAGGAGCCACTTTGGAGCAACCAGCTGGAGCTTTGTGTGAATGACAACTCAAGGCAAACTTGTTTTAACTTTTAAAAAAGATTTATTTTGGGAAATAAGTAAAAGGTCAGAAGATATTATATGCAGGGAGCATTACCTTGGGACCATTTTATCTTACTCGTTATTGATTTCAACTCTCTGACTTGGAATTAAAAAGCTTTGTTTCCCACCGTCAGCTACCTGAGCTTCAGACATTGACAATCTGACAACACCAGGCTCCTTTCTGCCTGGAACACTGCTGGGGTTCCTCTTCCTCTTCCTAGATGGCACTGAAAAGTGGGAAAAGCTTTGTTTTAATCATTGCAGTTGTGGGCCTTAAAAAGGAAGCGTAACTCAGCACAATGGAAATGTAAAGGACTTTGGAAATGTAAAGAGCCACAGTTCCTTTGTTGGGGGCAAGACATGTTGTGTTACTTATTTTTATTTGTTGGTCTTTGGATTGTACAGCAGGCCAGCAGTGGTTTTGGCCCACTTCTCAAATTTGTGAGGTGGATGTTATTTCTGGCTAGGCTAGACATCAAGGTGAATGTCAGGGTTCAGTGGAGACACCCACGGACATCTGGCTTTTCTTGGATCTCTCTCCTACCTTCAGTGAAATGGAGTCGGGGAGGAGGCAGCAAACTGGTTAGAAATGACCAGGTTCATGTCTTCGTCTGTTACTTCTGGAGGCCAGTCAATGAGTATTTATGGAAGCCTGGCAGTACTTTCTCTCCTTGTAACCAAAGAAATTAAATTACCCCAAACCATTACTGGAATAAAATGTTAATCTTCACTGCAGATGCATTTTTAGATAAGATCTGTGATGTTTCTTTGTAGACTCTGGCATGATGCTTAGCACCTGTAAGTCATTTGTCTTTCTGATTACGCTTCCAAGTAGACTGGAATAGTCCAATTCCTTGTAGTGAGTAATGAGCTCCATTGCTCAAGAACAGTATAAGAGAGATGCAGTGAATTACGATGAAACTTGAAAATTCAGTAAGGTAAATCTCATCTGTACATGAAGCAGGATTAATTTCATTAATCAAATAGTTCTGTTAGTGTATATCCTAAATTTTGTCATGTTCATTCAGGGTTTTTTGATACTGTATTGCCTACCAGGTTGCAGTACTGAACACTTTGATTGTTAATATTACACTACTACTATTTCAAGATAGAGTAGGGCTTTAAGTACCTACTCAATGAAGCCAGAACCGGTCTGAAGCAGTGAGAGATTTCTTTTCCTGGCAGAAGTAAGGGTGGGGTAAGACACACCTAAAATTGAACAGTTTAAATTTCTTTTTGTAATCACTGCTTGAAGAACATTAAGTCCCTTAAGAGTACAGAGGGAGAGAAAAGCTACATGTGGAAAAGTTACTTGGGTCTAAAGAACACATCAAAGGGGTTCATTTTTTTGTATATTTAGAAAATGGCTGTTTCTCTCTCTGCATTTGAAATGATTCTCAGCATGGTGCTCTCATGGTGCATGCGTTCAGCTCAGAGCAAAAAAATGAAGATTCAAGCCCTCAAAGATTTGCTCCCTTGTAATCCTATTTACAGCCATTTAAGATCAAGTCTGAAGTTTAATATTAAAGTAAATGTTGTTAACCCTGGAAAGTAAACAGCATGAGAGTGATTGAGCTTTTTCCCCTCAGGAGAGTGGATAGGAGGAGAGAGAAAAACCTTGAATAAAATAATTAAGAGACTTAATTGTTTCCTTTTTACCTACTCAAGTATTTTATTTTGTGTTTCTGAACACTGAGCATTACATGTCCTCCAGGGGAACGGTCCTCAGAATTCAGATTTTAAACTGTTGGGAAATGCTCTGTGCGTAAGTGTGAGGAGGTGAACTGAGAAAGAGTATTGACAAGAACCCATTCCCAGAAAGGGAGATGCTGCGCCACACCGAAACACACGCATATGATTACTGAAAACATTAGATAACTCTATGAAGCAGCCTTGCAGCTCATGCGTAGCATCTGAACGTCACAAGGTATGTCATTTGGAATCGATGCTCTCTGATTAGGTCTGCTTGGGAGCATAAAAGAGATTGAGATTTACAGAGGAAAAGCCTGAGCTCTGAGCCCATCCCAAGTTTCATCCTGTCATGGTTTAACCCCAGCCAGCAACTCAGCACCCTGCAGCCGCTCACTCGCTCCCCCCCCACCCAGTGGGATGGAAGACAGAATTGGAAAATAAAGTGAAGCCTGTGGGTTGAGATAAGAACAGTTTAATAGAACAGAAAGGAAGAAACTCACAATGACACTCATAACAACAATAAAGTGACAATAATAATAAAAGGACTGGAATACACAAAACAAGTGATGCACAGTGCAATTGCTCACCACTCACTGACCGATGCCCAGTTAGTTCCCGAGCAG
>JAVKLA010000058.1:13211392-13226706 GCA_034782735.1 Sagittarius serpentarius
TCTCATCCTGAACTGAAAACACAGCGCTGTACCAGCTACTAGGAAGACAATTAACTCTATCCCAGCCGAAACCAGGATACATCATAAGCTGTAACCTCTCAAGTGGTAGATAGAAGCAGTAAGTTCACTTTCTTCATCTTCTGTCTCAAAAGATTTAGAGAAATCGGCAGTGGAATACTTAGTCTTGTTCCCTGTGAACTAATGTTATAGTGAGTCTGATAGGGCAGATATGTTTCTGTCCTTTATCAGTTCTCCTAAAATATAAAATCAAGCATATACCCAGGGAAATTGAAAAGCAATTCCTTGAGAAAGGAGAACCATTCTTAGGCCACGTGTTTTGCCTTTGGAACCCGTTGCCATTAGATGTAAAGTAAAAAAGAAGACACAACTGCAAAGTTTCAGAAAGTGCATTTAGGTCCCAGTTTGATGTTTAACTGACAAAATCAGTTTATTCAGCATTAATTTGACTTTTTATCATCCCTTTGCCATCATCCGTATGGTCAACTTCTATCCTCTGTGGTCAGTGTTACAACAGTTAATGTGTATAAAATCAGCCAACAAACTGAAAATCAGGAACCCTTTCTTTTTAGGGCTTGTCTAACATAGTTGTTTAAGAGTCCCATGGCCTTTATAAAATGTCTAAATGGAATCAGTTTTATTTATTTTGGTATAATTATTTTATGATTTCATTTTATTAACCAGTGCTTAACATTTTTAAAAGTGAAGTTGTATTTCTTTGTTCTTGTCTTTCATGTTATTTTATTTTCACCTCTTGTTTTACTTTTTAATATTTGCTACGTCTTCTTTGCACTTTGACTCTGTTTTTTATTTGCTTTCTGTGCTGTATCTTATGATGCCTGTAGGTAATATTCAAGATCAAAGGTGCCGGTAGTTAATACTTACATTAAATTTAATGCATATCGTTCTCCAGAGATGTAAAAGAAATTGTTTGGCTGTTGAAGCTCTCAGATAAAAGCTAAAGTGACATACCTATGTCATGCATCACATCAACCTGTTTTGCATGCCACTGTCATCCTGCCTGAAGTTGTGCAAGATTAGATTCAGGCCATGCAAAGCAAACAAACAGGACAGGTATGTTGCTGCCACTTTAACCTGTGTGTATCACAGTGGCTCTTCTGTCAGATATGCTTGAACTGGAAAATAACCAGTGGATGTGGTCTCGATCACCTCCCAGCTATACTCAATAGCTGTGGTAGCGTTTACTGTTACGTAGCATTGACCAGTCTCTACAGACTACCCACTCTGTTATTAATATAATTGTTGGAAATGAGTCATTCCTTGGCTCTTGGACTTACTTCAGATTTCTGTCTTTTCTATTACTTACTGAGGCATCTCCTCCCCCTCCTCCTCAGCCCTCACGGCGATTGCTGACATCCTGGCTGGAATTACCACTGCAGGATGACTCTCTCCAGCTAAGACAGCAATACCTGACCATATTATTTGGTCTTTCAGTAACACGTAGCTTTATTTTGAGCTTTCGTGCATGTTCACACACATAGAGGCAGTTGTTTGATTATGATTTTTCAAATTACCAAGAGACGTTTTTAAAAAGAGAAAGAAGGTTTCTTTGGATTTAGATTCCCTAAGACCTTGTGGGTTTTTTTTTCCCACATTTGGAGGATACCTTGTCTACTTCTGTGTAGGTATTTTTAGTACGGCTGGCGAACCTGTGGGTCATTGTGGCATATTCTCCCAGCTTAATCTGCTGTTACTTATGCTAATGAAGCTTGTGGCTGTGGGTTTGTGCTTCACTTTGGCATATTGCCACTTCTGCAGCAGAAGCCAAAGGTGACTTTACTCCACCTGAGGTGTTCTTTAAGCACTTTTTGCTTTTCCAGAGATGTAGCCCCAGAACTCCGCAAGTCAGCCAATTATGCCTGTCTCAATCTCCTCATAGGAGCATGGATTTACAGCCTCCAATTTATTCTTCTTACTGTTTGGTGAAGTTCTAGAAAGCTTGTCTAAACTTGCTAGAAGAGCAGAAATTTCTTTTTTGTACGGAGACTTGGGAAGTTTGGGGAAACTGAAATAAGGAAACGTTGATATGAACAAACCTACGCATGTGCGTGTGTATTCCCTCTTCTAATGAAATAATAATTGTACTTCACGTTACGCTAGAGTCTCATCTCTGAAGGACTCCAGGTGGTTTGCAAACGTGTGAATTTTAAGTGTAACAATATACAGATGAGTAGGTACATTATTATTCCTGTTCCAGAAATAGTAATAGCACAGGGAGGTTTAGTGAGCCAGTGGTTGTGGAGGAAATCCATCTCAGTCAGAGGAACAGAATTTCTATCTGATTTTGTATCTTGTTTTTTCCTTCTAGAATACTGTGCTAAAGAGGGAGAGGAATAAGATTTGGAAACTCTGCTGCTTCTTGTGCCTACTTCATATGCCTTTGCTGACCCTGTGCATACAAACTAGCTGGAGTCTTACTGATTTGTTCAGCTTTTGCCTGTGCTTGGGTTTCATTAACATCATAAAATGTGGCTCATCCTTACTAAGGTTAGGTGAAGCCTGTTCTCTTCACCTTCATTCTTCTAAAGTGATGCAGTGGGAGATGCCATGTTCCTGCAAGCTAAAGCCAATCAAAACTTAGGGGTTTTGGGGTCTGGCTTTTCTCCAACTTTTGCATCCTCTGAACTAAAGGATATGCTCAACCCTCTAAACAGAAACTTTAATATCCATTTTTTGTTAGAGATCCACACGTCGTACTCTGGCTGTTGACAAGGAACAATTCAAGGTGTTAATCTTGATTGGCCTTTGACAAGTGCACAGTAGCCTGCAGTGTCCCCAGGCGTACTCATCCCCCTTCCTTCTCTTTTTCTCTCTCTCCAGTTTACCTGTCAGTCCATTTCAGAGGAATTCAGAAGAAAAAGGCTGAGATTTTTTTGGTACCCCAAAAAAAGGATTCCAGGTTCACATATTTCTGAGCCTGGGATTTTGCATGGTTGTTGTCACTGAAAGCAGGGACAAAGGTGCTATTTGTCTTCTCCTACTCAATGCAGCAGGAGAGCAGATGTTAGTAGGCATGGTGCTAATAATCTGTAGTAGGAACGGCAGCGCATCTACCGGGAAAGATCCCTGGTTCACCATGTTTTCGACTGCTTTAGGGCACAACTACAGCGTGCAGTGGAGAGAGCCATGCCAGCTCCAAACGAGCCAAATCTGGAACTGGAAGCTGTTTAGCTGTGTTGCACAGGGGGAGGGTGAAGTTTCCAGGCCTGCAGACTCCTGAAGCGTGCTGCATCCTAAGGATTTGTCAGATGATCAAAGGAAACAAGGGGAGTGACACTGTATTGCCTACCATTGCAACATCCCAAGAAAGCGCGGGGGAAAATTCATCAAAACGTGTGTGTACACACACACACGTTCACAGACAGATATTGCCAGCCAGCTATCTTCATAGTACCCTCTACCCATTTCCTGCCTGGAACACTTTAAATGTGGTGACCTTGTAATGATTTTAATTTAGTTTGAGGCTAAAAATTTAACTGGAAAACTATCTTCACAGGTCTAGTAATAAATAAAATCTCCATTGCGATATTATTCTTAATTTCTGCTGTTGCCTTTAAGTTAAAAGTAAACAAAAGCGACTCTTTAAGCTCACTTTCTCCCCAAATTGGCAACATTCACAAATGCAGGAACAGAATTGAATGTGTTTATGGCAGTCATGATAATGATGGAACACAAGATTAACCTAGCCAGGGAAGATAAATATCTTGGTATTGGTTGCAGTGATAAACTGGCTTTGGAATGCAGCCTGACAGAGTGGCAGATGAAATTTGATTTTTCTAGCTATACATAGCTCACAACAGGCCACTGTAATATTTGTTGAGTCTAAATATCCCAAGAACCTCACGTTGTTTTTGTAGCATGAGTAGTTATTCTTTTATAATATTTTATGGGAAAAGTCTTTAGCTTTAATGCTGAAAATAGGTAAAAGTCTTTGAAAGGTGCTGAAAATAGAAGACCGGCTTGAGCTGTAGAACATGGTTTCTGTCTTAAGTGTGAATTAGATCTTTCTCAAAGGCCACGTATTCTAGGTCCATCTGTCTGTGTAACAGTTTCATTGCTATGGTATAACGTGCTCTGTCTTATTAAAAAATCAGTAAAATTCTTCTAGGGTTAACATCAGATTTGCCTGAGTTGTAGTTGACTGCCACAAAACCAGGCTAAATGTATATAACTTGTGAAGAAAAATACTGTTATCTTTTCCCTAAATTGTGGAGGCAAGAAAAATTACATGGTCGTGGAGAAGTCAGAACAGTTACTAAGTATTTGCTGGTCCAGTTCTCTGTGTCTCTGAAGTACTATTGACAAATACCTGTTCCCGGTTAGTTTCCAGTGCTGTCCTCTATACATGGAGAGAAGTTTCACAGTGATGTTTATTCATTTTCTTAACTAAATAAAACCCCTTCAATGGGTTTCCCTTCAAGGGAAGTCTTCAGTAATTTCAGTAAGTTGTGGAATCTTTGCTTCAAGTCTTCAACATTTGCAGAGAGTCTCTGGTGCTGAATTTGTCTTCTGTAATGCACTCTTCTTTTTCCTTCCGAGTTAAGAGGCACACCGATCTGCAGTATAAGTGCAAGAAGTGGGCTCGTGGCAGCACTGTGTTCTTTCCTTGAGCTCTCTCAGCCTTTTTCTGTGTGAGTCAGAGTTTAAGACCAGGGAGGACCATTAGATCATTCAGTCTGACCTCCCGTAAACAACAGAGCATTATGTATCACATAGGTACTCCTTTGTTGATCCAGATAACTTCTGTTTGGCTAAAGTGTAGCTCTCGGAAAGACACCCAGGAAGACAACAACAAATGCGGTATGCGTTACTACTCTTGGCAGTGTGGTTGCACCGGTTAATCACCCTTTCTAAACAAATACGCTTTCTGTAGCTGCAAGCTTGCCTCAGTCTTTCAGCTCAGTTGGCGGGCACACTATGCTACCTGTCACTACAAAACTTCCCGTTCTTAATTTTTAGCTTGGCTTTGCTTGGCTTCATCCATTCATTGACTCCGTCAACTGATGTGTTGGTTGAAGACCATGATTTCTCCGTGTCCCTGGCCAACATTTTTCTGTAATCTCTCCATGAGTATGTTGCCCATGTGTTTGTCTTCACTTCACAAATGTGTATTTCTCTGGTTTCCATCCCTTGTAGCAGATTATTTCTCCTCCTCTTGCATTCACTGTGTGTCAGCTACACAGTGAGTAACACCTTACACCTCTTCTTCAGCTGTGCATAAATACACTATTCTACCACTCTTGAACTTGGTCCTGTGGTGGCATATCAACACTTCTTATTATAATAAAATTAAAGTCCTGGTGTTTGAGACACGCTTTGGTAACTGGTACTTAAAAATAATTTTTCATCAAGAAACTGTGACCTGTTACTGATTGAAGTGATTAGAAACAACTCTTTTCAATGGCTGTATTTTCTTTTCAGGAGAGAAGGGAATGGAAGGGTTTATGATGACAGAAAATCTGAATTATCCTATTTCTTAATGAAGGTTACAATTCCTAAAAAGACAAACAAATGCGATTTTTGGAAAGTTGTGCTTGAAGTATCGGTCTTGGATTAACAGCCCTATTGTCTTCCTGGCCTCTTCCAGTGTCTGTCTGCACTTCAGCCTAAGGCTTCCTCCGCCTTTTCAGGTCTAACCAAGTCATTATGCTTCTAATCTTCATTCATACACACACAGACAAATCTGGCAAGCCTCTTATATTGGTATTTTCCCTTCATTCCATATGTTACCCGTGACTTTTTAAATTTCTTACAGCTACAACTCATTGTAAAAGAATGGCTTTTTAAAGTAGTTTCCTTCAACTTCAGAAGGCTGCCCCTTTTGAAGTACTGTGCGTATTTACTCAGTACTGGTGGCCACTGCTCTCCCCGTGTCTTTGTTTCAGTTTGTTGTTTCTCCCACACCCCAATGGCAAGTGAAAGATAGGAGGTGTGTGGATGGTCTGTTTTGGACATAGACTTGATTCATGAATCTTTACGTTTATTTACCGTCCTAGCATACATGTTTCAAGTAGGTAAATGCATTAACGGTTATGGTTTTATTAGTAATTAACAAAGATGTTATTAGTAATTACAAGCCCCTATTGCTGTTAGTATAGTACGCAGCTTTGCTGGTTAGTACTTCTGCTAATGATTGGGCATTTACTTTAAGAAAAAGACTTGCAAATTATTTCACTAATTTCTGAGAGCTTAAAGACTAACCAAGTTAACGGCACTGTTGTTTGCTTTTCTTCTCCTAGAATTTGTTTTGATGCCTTGTACTGCCCTGAACAGAGTTTTGAGACCAAAGTTTACTTGTTGCTACTCGGAGTTCATGTTGAATCTTGATTCAGCAAAACTCTGGAGTATTTGAAAACTCGATGTATGCCCTGAGCTTTGACTTGAGTGCATACTGGTTTTTTAGGCAGAAATTTTTGTGCTGAGGCAGTTAGGTTCATAGAATTTATAAACCCTACAAGACAGAGGCTTTCTTCTCAGAAGCTATAAGCTGTATAGCATCCAATTCAGCAATCATTTTTTATTCATGCTCTCAATTGTCCAAATAATTGTCATGTCTCTTTTATATTTGCTCTGTCATAATGCAGTATGTAATGTAGCGTGCTTTGATACGATGGTCGAAATGTGCTCAAACATTATTTAAGCATTCAAGATGACTGAAAGTGTTAGCAGAACCCTTTGTGGATCTGTCGTGGTTTAACAGTGCAGTGAACTCCTGCCCTTGCTCCTAGCCTGGCTAGCAACAAGGGATTCCTGCTACAGTAATTCCCATAGCGTGCAACTCAAATCCCAGGTTACAACAATTTAAAGCTACTTCCATTGAAATCTCTTCTCCTGGTCCCTTTGGACCAGACCATAGGGTTTAACGTTGCAAGGACCTCCTCCCCTTGCCCCTGTTCCGGCTTGGCAGGACAGCAGGGCTCCGTCACACGTAATGGTTACTTGGGAAGATAAACGCCATGACTCCGAATGTCCTCCCCTTCCTCCTTCTTCTTCTCCCAGCTTTGTACGCTGAGCATGACATCATATGGTATGGAATATCCCTTTGGCTCGTGTGGGCCAGCTGTCCTGGCCGTGCTCCCTCCCAGCTTCTTGTACCCCTGCTTGCTGGCAGAGCATGGGAAACTGAAAAATCCTTAACTTGGGATAAGTGCTACTTAGCAACAACTGAAAACAGTGCGTTACC
Source organism: Sagittarius serpentarius (assembly GCA_034782735.1). Lineage (NCBI taxonomy): Eukaryota > Metazoa > Chordata > Aves > Accipitriformes > Sagittariidae > Sagittarius > Sagittarius serpentarius. The sequence continues at coordinate 13,218,615 of JAVKLA010000058.1, forward strand.
GACATTATCCTCACACTAAATCCAAAACACACTGTACCAGCCACTGGGAAGAAAATTAACTCTATCCCAGCTGAAACCAGGACAGCATCTCTTAAAGCGTGCGTGTGGGAAGTCCTTCTGTTTTAGAAATACTTGTCCAAATTATGTTCTTGGTAATGAGGGTGTCACTTCAGGGAGGTTTCAGCTGTGAATCTTAGTGCAGAGTTGGGCCACATTAACACAGAAGCAGCTCATCAAGTTCCTAGAGTGATTTAAATCTTATTAGTGCAGGTATTGTGTGATATTGAAGCTGACAGGTTATTCACTTTGGGCAAGACTAATCAAGGGGTTTTTTGGATATTTTTTTTTCTTTTTTGGAGAAAGGATAGAAGCATTGTTACACAGCAGCCTTCGTTAAAGGTCAGAGATTTCTTTGGACATGAGCCGCTGCTGCTGAAGACACTGCTGAAGACAAATATTATTTAGGGGGGAACTTGGAAAAGAGCTATTAATATGCCGTCAAGCCTCTCAACTCCCCATCGCCTTCTGAGGCCCCTGTTGCGTTTCAGCATGGTTATTACCAATCACATCAGCCTCTTCCTATATTGTCTTTTGCAGGCAGATACGAGCTCCCTCTGTCATTGCTCTGAGTGCAGATTTGTTTTCTCTGACCAAGCTCCAGATGCACTAAAAGCTGGGCATGCTAGCACTGTGATAAACTAATAGATCTTACCAGGCTTTGTAGTTTAATAGCTCAGCTACTCACCAGGATCATACAAGTTGCATTTGGCTCAGCGCATTGGCAGAGCAAGTTTGCATGTGCCTGGAGAGCAGGCAGCGGGGGGGTTTTGTTTGCCTTGGGAAGACCATGCCAAAATACCTTGAGAAAGTGAGTTTCCTTGAGCTCTGCCTGTCTGCGCCAAGGAAAAAGTGGATTAATTCAAAGACAGGTCCACTGACTGCAAAGGCCAGTGGGGGCCATTCCTGAAAATTAGTTCTTGTTGGAGTAGAGAACTAGGAGTTTCTTCTAATGACAAGTCAGGTAAAGGGAGGAAATGGCCCAAGGAAGACAGAAGATGGAGAGGTGAGGGTGGGTGAAGGAGAGCTAAAAATACAGTGAGGAAGAAGAAGAAGGAGGTGAGAGCGGTGGAGAGACGGCCTCAGCCAGGGGTTGCTTTTCCAGCCATGGGCAGAACACGCTTCTCGGATGTCTGCATCTGGCAATGTCACAATCCACACAGAAGCGGACACCTTGGTAAAGTGTGAGTTTCAAGCACTTGTAAGGCAGGAGGGAAAGTACCTTATTTCAGATTCCCCAAAGTCCCAGCAGAGTAAAACTATTTTGTGACTATTTCAGGTAATAGGCGTGTCTCAAAAGACTTCCACCTACAAAATAGCCACCAAATGGAGACTTTCTCTTTAATAACTCATCTTCCTTTAACTGCAGCTGCTGCAGGGGCCAGATATAGAATGATTACATTATAAATATCAGGTTTCCAGGGTAGACCATTGGTAATCTAAAATGTCAGTTTGCCTGGTGCAAACACTTGACATATGTTGAGCTGAATAGGGAGTAATGAGGTTGGAGACTGTCTGTTTGCTCCTGGTCATCTCTCTTTAGAAATTTTTTTCTGGGTACACACTTGACAGGGAGTAGATGGCTGGCACTGTTTCATCTTCTCTGTTCAGAAAACATTCGCCGACTTAATGTGCGGGGAGCTGAACTGCTAATGCTCTGTGCGAACTTGTCTCGTGGCCGGACTGTCAGAATGATTCTGCTGTGGCTTTAATGAACTAGATGTGAGGCCAATTACACCCTATAAAAGCTGTAATGGTTAATTAAACTGTAGCCCTTACTTCAGTCAGTCAAACCTGAAGGCTACTGAAATACTAGATGTATATCCAAAAATGAAGTGAGACTGAAGCACTCAAGACGGCTTTCTCTTCCCAGATACTTTGCTTTAGTATGTCCAGATGAGATGAGAGGCTGAATAAATTCAAGAACATTTCCTTTTTAAGAGACAGGGAGCTTACTTAATGATTCCCAACCTGCCCCTTTCATTCTTGTTTCTAATGCACCATCACTTCCACCCTTCTCACATCAAAGAAGAGATGAAAATGGCACCCTACAGAGATCATGAACACTACTCTAAAAGTGCTAGCGATGAGAGGTTGATTTTTAGTTTAATTCGCAGCCGGCAAGGAGCGACTGCCTGATTTCTGCCCTCCCCCACCGTCTCCTCTCTCCGGGGACGCGGGCGGCTGTGGCGGCACCGCAGCCCCGTGTTTACCTGGCGTGTTCGGCTCCCACACCCGCTGCGGTGGCTGGATGCGGGGGGGAGAGGGCGGGGGGGCTGCAACACCTCGTTTTAGCCGATTGGTATTTCGGCGTCGGAGCTACGCTGGTGCCTACGAGGGAGGACACGTGCTAACACCTTGCCTCGAGGGTTTCTGCGGTTCTCTCCGGTCATGGCTTCCTCTCAGCCCAGTGGGCAGCTGTTACGGGAGCATCACGTCTGGCCAAAAGGGTCTGGGGGTAAGAAGCATCCTCCTCCAGCGGGGCTCAGACCACCCTCTGCCAGGGAGGGAGGCGGGAGGAGCGCTGCCGCCGCAGCGCAGGAGAGGCACATCGGTGTGCTAAGAAAACACCTGAGGGAGAGAGGGATCCCACCTGGCTGCAGGCAATTCCACTTGCTCAGGAGCAGGAGGTGCCACCGGGGCCACCTTCGGCAGCTCCCTCCTTCCCCTGGCAGCAGCAGTGGGAGCGCTGCCGCTGCCTGCCCGCAAACTGCCCCGGGCAGGATGAGTCCAGCCCGTCGGGCGGTGACAGCCCAAACGGCTTTCCCAGAACAGTTTCTGTTCAGTTTCTAAACTCATCCGCGGTGTTATTTTGTGTCTCTCAAAATCTCAGTGCTGCGAGAAGAGGGGGGAAACGAGAAGCAAAGAGAGGGAGAGTGGACGGTGTGGCTGTGAGAACGGCTTTCCGGGGAAACGGGGCTGCGTGTTCGCACACGCGCTGCGCCTGCATGGGGAAAAGATTTCAGTAGGTAATTACAAATTAAGCATTTAAAAGGCATATCGTTTAGTGCCTCTGTTTTCAAAGAACCAATTAGAAGCTCATGAGCAAGAGATAGGTATTTAAGTGTAGGTTGAAAGTTATTACAGGCATGATGAGTACCCCCCCAAAAAACAGAATGAAAACAAACATTGAATCTAGCAACAGCTGGTTGTTCTCCAGGCGTAATTTTTCAATAGCTACTTGAGAGAAGAGCAAAAAATCCAGCCCCAAAACAACAAATCACAACTATTGCATGTAACATCTATGCTCTACCAGCAAAGGCCAGTAGTTCTTGGTTTTAATTAATATAAATGCCTCTCCCCTGCAACAGGGAATAAGTGATAATGATTTCTATGCAAACTAGCGTTAGCTTTATTTGGCACGTAAGTGACTGCTACTTTCAAAAAACGTAATAGAAAGTTACATTAAGGGGTTGTTTTTATTTTTTCAAAAGAGAAACTTTAATTTTCTTTTTGCGTATTGTATATTTAAGGAAATTGAAATGTTCTGTCAAAATGAATAAATAAATAAAATCTGGTAAGAAATGTTGTTTAATAGGCTATTATATGTTTTGCTAACATTATCATTTCTTGGCTTTATTTATATTTTTTTCTCTCCAGCAGTGCCGTTAATTTTCAGTCCCTTCTGCTCTATGTGGGCTGTTGTCCAGTGACCTAAAAACTGATACGTGTTATAGATTTTGGACCATTAGTATTTATGGGGGGGAGGGGGGGGGCAAGGGGTTATTATCTGAGGTGTTGAGGTAGTGTCATGCTTTCTTTTTAATTTTTTTATATATATCTATACACACACGCATGTAGCTTGTCTTCGGCAAATAATCAGACAAGAAGTTTGTATTTAGGAAAACTGTGGAGTCTGGTGAATGAGAGCAGGAACTGATGAGAACTGGAATTGTAAAAACTTGATTTTCTCCGTATCTTTTCTGTCTTTGTGAGGTGGGGTATCCATTTCCCCTGAATGTTTGTAGTGGCTGGCGTAGAAGAGGACTTGTGGCTTGAGCAGGAGTTCACTTGGCTGATGCAGTGTCCTGTGACTGTGGACAGAGTGAATATTTTAAGACAGCCGCGATGCTCAGGATTTTCAGCAGTTTTGGCACCAATAGACAGCTTGTGGCTGAAGAATGTAAGCTCCCTGGGAGCAGTTAGGCACTCAGCCTCCGATATCTGAAACACCTGAGTCAGTCCCATTTATTATTTAAAAACACACCCCCAGCCCACCCAACCCCCCAAACCCACCATGTAGACAGTCGCTGCCAGTGAGTATGTGGCCGAGGATGCCGGTCTGAGCCTGTGTCGCTGCCAGTCGTGGGAGGTCTGCCTTCGGAGGCCCCGCGGACCACAGAGCCTGCCCAGTAGGACTTTTTTTAAGTTACAGTTACGATAGGGCTAAAATACACAGCAGACTATACAGCTTCACTTTAATCGTGTAAGAATTGTTAATATATTTAGAAAAAAGTAAAATATTTATCAAATAATTAATTACGGAGATCCTGCAGATATTACTAATCAGCAGGTGCCAGAACAGTTTTTGTAAAAGAATGGATAAATACTAAAAAGGCTTGCTTTTCCTTTATATGCGATTAGAGAAGGCCTCATGTGATGAAGTACTGTTGTTTACTTGTGTTCAAACTGTATTCTCCCTCCTTCAGCCTAAGTATGCCAAAGATAAGCATTCTACATACCTAATATATGCTTTTATTAATCTGTGATGATTTGTTTATTCATAATTTGTTGCCTTTTTCCAGCTGTATCTGGATGCTTAAATATTAACCAAGAGATTTTTTTTCCCCCAATTTTAATGTCATATGAGCATCATTTTAAATAATACATTTTCTATTTCCATGCGTCAAAGATGTTTAGAAATAAACCTTTTTTTGCATTAGTAGCTGAGAACACAAACATCCAGCCGCCGCTTGTTTATATGTGCTTTTATCTGAAACCCAACTGTTTGATTAGTCCTATTTAGAAGATGCTGGAGGCCCTGATGCTCTATGAACACCTCTCTGCTCTTTAACAAACACTTCTGCGTCCTCCAGCAACACAGAATCAGAGCCTTATTATCTAAGCTGTTACGGGTCGCTTTGTCAAAGGGACGCATGTTATTTGCTGTGCTCAAGTTGGCTTTAATTTGTCAGATGACATCAGGGTCCCTCCTCTTCACGAGGACCCATGTTTAGAGCACAAGGTTAGAGCTCTCGTCTGAAATGACTTTTTGGAGTTGTTCGCCTGAATCACAGACAGGAAGGGCATGAGGATATTTAAGAGAGCGTTGGTCACGGAAGATGTAACAGCACGTGAAGCCGGTAGCTTCAGTGGCACCTGTGCGGTCGCACCGCTAGCAGGAAAGCGGGGCATGATCTGTGATGAAAGGACCATCCTGCGCGACGGCCACGTAGCAGGAGCACCCAAGGTACGCGTAGAGTTGCTGTTTCATCTTGGTGTGGACTTTGCTTCTAAGGTCAATAAACCCAGATATTATCGCCGGTAGCCCATATGCACACCGAAGGCAAAGCCTTGCATTGATGCATCTGACTCAGTATTGAGAGTAGTTAATGAACTTTCCTACATAAAGGCAAGGGGCAAATGGGCAGTTAGGTGTGATGATTAAGTAATTCTGTAACCTTGTTTACCCTTTTAAACAGTGTGAAGGAAAAAGTTGGATTAAAAAGTAGAATAGAAATTGGTCTGGTGCATCGAAAAGCTAATTTGAAAGTAGAGGGGAAAAAAAGAAATTAGGCCTCTCTGACACCCTGCGTGTATTGAAAAAATAGGATCATCAGAGCATTCAGAGAGAGTGACTTAAAGAAGCAACAGCATTTAAAACATTTAATTCACAGGTACTGGGTAGAACGTATACAGCTAACATACAACTAACACGAACTTACAGAAGTTAATCAGAAAGATTTGTGCTACTTTTTCTCTTCCTGTATCAAAAATACCTGACAGTGCTAGCATTGGACAGGGCTATGTTTTGAGTTCTTTTCCACTATAGAAGGCATTTAAGTAATTAATAAATTGGCTGATAATGTTTGATTCTGTAATGGATAAATAATGACAGGAAAAGACTACATGTGAGTTAATGAATGCAGTATTTATATAAGCCCTGCAGGGCAACACGAAGGAAACATGCAAATTAACAAACAGTTTAATACCCAGGAAGTGCAAAATAGAGTGACTCCATTGAAACCCTAGGACAAGTAGGGATAAATATAACTTTAATTTCTTATTTGGCTAATTCTACAGTGCTTTATGAGATTAACCTGTTACATACTGCGATTAACCTTTTAGTTATTGTGTCTGTAAATCATTTTTTGCTGCGTGCTTGCTCTAGGCTTGTGGACAGAGAAGCAAACTGTTCCTTCATGCATATCCTGTGACTTGGCTCTCCTTCTAATTCTTCCTCTGTCCTCTGGTTCTGAAGCTGCTCTGAATTTTGGCTCAATTTCCATCCTGATCTTTTGTGCCTTTGTCATTCTCCCCTGTGACTCATGCAGCTCTTTGCTTAGATGTGCAGATTATCTGAGATATTTTATTCTTCTTTGGATTAATTATTTTTCATAGTTCTTTCAGGTTACATTGAGTGAAATTAGATATTAGGTTTCAGTCTAGTATTAAATTATTTTAATAATATTTTGGATATTAAAGACATTAATGTAAGCATTAGTTAATGGTAGACTTTTTCAATGAGACTTGACTTTCATTGCAAAAGCAAGGGTTTCATGTCCCTTATGTTTCCTTTCCTCTGGATATTTCTTCAGAAATTGGACCGTGTTGTATGGTTTCTCTTCCCATGTAACAGCTGTATCCAGGATACTTTGCAAGATATTATGTGCCATCCACAGCATTTGGTAACGTTCTGAAGTTCTGTTGTAAAGCTGGCATTTCCATTAGAGTAGTTCAGCGTGTTTTAGTCATCAGGTGCCTATTACAATTATTTCATCACTTTTTTTTCCCCAGCACAGTAATCGCTTTCTCATTGGTCTGGACATACCACTGATAGATGGATGTAGGGAAGGGCTGTAAGCAGCAGGCTCCAACTGCATTAGATTGATATATCAGGCAGCTTCCAGCTGGGTGTGATAGGAAGATTACAGGGCTCCAACTGTATCTCCGTACAACTCAGAGTGAGCCCCGTAAAATCTATCCGAAAGATTCAGCATTGCATCCTCCAGAACTTCCCACTGCAGCAGGTGCAAGAAGTACTGAGAGGGGAACCTTTGATCTTCAAAGACACTAAGGTTCAGCGCATCACCAGTATACGTACTGTGACTGCATCTGTAGGTACAGACCATTGAAACAAAAATAAAAAAAATAAATTACCCAGAAAACTTCCCCATTCTGCTTGCAGATGCTATAATAGTAACAAGAGGTGATATTAATAGTGACCAATCTCCCAAGGAAGCATGCGGTGCCACAGCGGGTGGCCGGGCAGGGGAGGACAGCCCTGCCAGGCGCAGCCGGTGAGGGCAGGGTGCCCCGTCCCGCGCCGTAGCTGGGGGGAGGACGGAGGTGCTGGGGCCGGAGGGCAGGAGGAAAGGCACCGACCTTGGAGGACGCCTAAGATGGAGGGGGAATGTCAGCCCCGTTTTCCATTGATTGATTGCTCCATGGTGTGATGAAATTTTTTGCAAAGGAATTTACCTGCTTTTCCTACCTTCCGGTGTCCCCATCGTACTCTTCCCTGTCTGGGAGTCCTTTCCCGCGTTGTGGGTAGGGGCACCGGTGGGGCTTTGCTTGCCACCCGCAACCTCTGTCTAGAAGTGATGCCAATCACACAGGGTTTTTTCTTTAAAAAAAAAAAAAGAAACAACAGTTGGTGTCGTGGTTTAACCCCAGCCAGCAACTCAGCACCACGGAGCCGCTCGCTCACTTCCCCCCCACCCAGTAGGATGGGGGAGAGAATCAGAAAATAAAGTAAAGCCCGTGGGTTGAGATAAGAACAGTTTAATAGAACAGAAAAGAAACTAACAATGACACTAATAACAACAAGAAAATGACAATAATAATAAAAGGATTGGAATACACAAGACAAGTG
>JAVKLA010000058.1:13232592-13254305 GCA_034782735.1 Sagittarius serpentarius
GAGCAGGTTTGCTGGCAGGAGTTGTGACGCCGCGGGGGACCCGCGCTGGAGCAGTCTGTGCCTGAGGGACTGCAGCCTATGGGAGGGACCCCAGGCTGGAGCAGGGGAAGAGTGTGAGGAGTCCTGCCCCTGAGGAGGAAGGAGAGGCAGAGACAATGTGTGATGAACTGACCATAACCCCCATTCCCTGTTCCCCTGCGCTGCTGGCAGGGAAGAGGTAGAGAATTTGAGAGTGGAGTTGAGCCCAGGAAGAAGGGAGGGGTGGGGGGAAAGTGTTTTAAGATTTGGTTTTATTTCTTATTATCCTACTCTGATTCGATTGGTAGTAAATTTAATTTCCCCAAGTCAAGTCTGTTTTCATAGAATGGTTTGGGTTGGAAGGGACATTAAAGACCATCTAGTTCCAACCCCCTGCCATGGGCAGGGACACCTTCCACCAGATCAGGTGGCTCAAAGCTCCATCCAACCTGGCCTTGGACACTTCCAGGGATGGGGCATCCACAGCCTCTCTGGGCAACCGGTTTCAGTGCCTCACCGCCCTCACAGTAAAGAATTTCTTCCAAATATCTAATCTAAATTGGCCGTCTTTCAGTTTAAAACTGTTACCCCTCGTCTAACCACTACACTCCCTCCCCATCTTTCCTGTAGCCCCCCCTTAATTACTGGAAGGCCGCTATAACGTCTCCCCGGAGCCTTCTCTCCTCCAGGCTAAACAACCTCAACGCTCTCAGCCTGTCTTCACAGGAGAGGTGCTCTGGCCCTCCTCTGGACCTGCTCGAGCAGGTCTGTGTCTTTCTTACACAGTACTCTAGCTGGGGTCTCATGAGACCAGAGTAGAGGGGGAGAATCACCTCCCTCGACCTGCTGGCCACGATTCCTTTGAGGCAGCCCAGAATGCAATTGGCTTATTGGGCTGCAAGAGCATGTTGCTGGTTCCTCTTCAGTTTTTCATCCACTAATACCCCCAAGTCCTTCTCCTCGGGCTGCTCTCAATCCACTCGTCGCCCAGCCTGTATTTGTGCTTGGGATTGCCCCGCCCCAGGTGCAGGACCTTGCACTTGGCCTTGTTGAACTTCACAAGGTTCACACGGGCCCACTTCTCAAGCCTGTCAAGGTCCCTCTGGATGGCATCCCTTCCCTCCAGCGTGTCGACCGCACCGCACAGCCTGGTGTCATCAGTAGACTTGCTGAGGGTGCACTCAATCCCACTGTCCGTGTCGCTGATGAAGATGTTAAACAGCGCCGGTCCCAATACCAAGCCCTGAGGAACGTCACTCCTCACTGGTCTTCACTTGGACATCAAGCTGCTGACCACAACTTCTTTGAGTACAACCATCCAGCCAATTCCTTATGCACTGAGTGGTCCATCCGTCAAATCCATGTCTCTCCAATGTAGAGACAAGGATGTTGTGCAGGACAGTGTCAAACGCTTTGCACAAGACCAGGTAGGTGACATCCGTTGCTCTTCCCTTAAACACCAACACTGTAACCCCGTTCTAGAAGGCCACCAGATTTGTCAGACACGATTTGCCCTTTATGAAGCCGTGTTGTCTGTCACCAGTCACCTCCTTATTTTCCATGTGCTCTAGCATAGTTTCCAGGAGGCTCCGCTCCATGATCTTGCTTGGCACAGAAGTGAGACTGACCGGCCTGTAGTTCCCCGGGTCTTTCTTTTTTTCCTTTTAAAAAACAGGCGTTGTCTTTTGTTCGTGACGGTAACTGCTGAGTGATCTCTCCCTGTCCTTATCTCGACCCACGAGCCTTTCATCATATTTTTCTCCCCCTGCCCAGTTAAGGAGGGGAGTGATAGAGCGGCTTGGTGGGCACCTGGTGTCCAGCCAGGGTCAACCTGCCACAAGGCCCCAGACACCTGCCTAATTGAGTGCTGAGTAAAGAGAGAAGATAGGGGGCTCAGTAGGAGGTTTCTTACCTTAAAAGCATAGCTCCAGCCACCTTGCTTGAATGTGGCTATGCAATGCCAAAATCAAAACAGTATTTTACAGACTCAAAATAATTTGCTGTGTAATATAGCACAGGGAGGGGACAAGGCGTTTGGTCCCTGTAAGCTGAGCCAGCCAGAAGGCATAATGGGAGGATCAGCACGCTCCCCTCCTTCGTTGCTTCGCCTTCTGGCCAAGGGGTCAACCATGTCTGGGCCCTTATAGTCGCTGTGCTGGCACAGGTGAGCACAGGGACAGGATCATACAGGTGGAGCAGGGCAGTGCAGGGGGAAAGGCTTTCCAGGTGTCACCTTGCTGTACGCACCCATGCATCAGGGCTCTCCCATGCAGTACAATATTTTGCAAAAGGAGATATGCTGTGAGCAGCCTTCATGTTTTCAGTGGTTATCTTCTGCGACTCCCAGATTTCAGGCAGACTTGCTTTTTACACATTCAGGATGTGCTTTTAAACTGAATCGTCAACAACCATTCTGCAGAACACGATGCAGGGCTGAATGAAGACTTACAGTCTTTAATGTCCGATATAGCGTTTGCCTTAACAGAGCCGCTGCTGTCTGGTTTTCCAATTAGAGTGGCCCTGTCTGTTCTGACATCTCGGCAGGGGAAAACAGATTGATTCATCAGTAGTTGATTTCTGAGCCTGTAAATCTAGCGAGTCTGAGGAAACCACGTTATTAAAAATTAATGGCGTATCATACCCGTCCTTCAAAGTGCACAGTTATTTTATGTTCAAGCTTCTCAACAGTTAAAGGAACTTTGTTTCTTTCAGCTTTCATAGGGTAATGACCAAGAGACGCGCTTTTGCCAGATTGAAATAACAACTTCATTTATGATTTGCTACTCAGTAATAAACTGATTTGGGGAGGAGATAGTACAACATGCAGGTTATTCCAATGCAAGTATATGGATTTGGAAGTCCTATACTTCAGTGATCGGAGGATGAAGAAAAAGCGCTCTGACAGCTCTTGATTTTTAAGGCTCTGTTTCTATTTATAAATGCTGTTAGGATGGCGCAGCCTAGGCAGAAAGACAAATTCAAATCACACTTTTTATGTAATAGTGCTCATTTCTCTAAGGATCTGAAATGTCCCATTCATCAGTTCTGTTATCTCTCAGCTTGATGAGCACTTAAAGCTGAAACATGTAGCTATGTTAATCTACTCTGAGATACAGTGCTTTTGGATACGTAAATTAGAACCTGCACTAAAGCAACAGCATAATTTCTTACACTGGCACAAGGCAGCCCTGACAAGGCTAGACGTTTTTTCTGCCTCTTGTTAATCTAATTAAATTTTAGAAACTCTACGTGTTGCTGGTTTTTATTGGGTTTTTCCCTCCCTATGCAGTCTGAAGAGAAAAAAAATCTATCCCGAAAGATTTTACCTGCTGAATGGGACATTATAATCAATTTTGTATGCTTAGCAGGTGTTGCAAATGGATGAGAGAGGGTTATTAATGGTAAGATAGTTGTGGAAATGAACAAGTCACAAGTGCAATCAATCTCACTTGTGTCTTCAGGGAGGAGCGTACCGCAGGGTTTAGCATGAACATGACAGCTTGACAACCCAAGGTTACTTCACTTTGAGAAGTAAAGTCATGGGCAGCGTGTGGTGGCAAGATCATAGCACGGAGGGGTAATTGGGGTGGGCTGGGCCCTGGCGGGGTGTCAGTGGCTGCGCAGGGCTGGGTGCCATGGGGGCTCGCACCCAGGGAAGCCCGCAGCCTCGCAGGGCAGCCCCCCCGGGGATGCTTCTCCTGAGATCCTCCCCTGTGTCTGTTTACATCCCGTCCCTCGCGCTCCTGCCACGCACCACCCGTTCAACATACTCGACTTTGATCTTAAGGATAGGAAGAGTAACGTATGGGAATACTTGGGAAGAAAGGGGAAACACGCTTCTTGCTAATGAGAGGGGAAAAAACCCCTAGTTAATACATCTTTGTTAAAAGTAGTTACAGCTTGTGCTACAGTCATTTTATTCTTGGTGGTTACACCTGTGTTAAGATGTATTTGTTTTCATGAGAGATGGTGAGACCCAACAGATGTAGGAGGAAGATTAAATAACAACAAAAAGCAAGCAAACAAAAGCCTTGTCTTAAAGTACATTTTTACATATGAAACAACAATTTTGTTGGGAGAAAAAAGCCTCCAGTTCTCTACTACTACTACTTGAAAACATTTAACAGTGCTTTTTGTTTATAAACGTCATGGGGTTTAAGCACCTGTTAAAGCTGATGTAAATAAGACTTTCTGGCAAAGTGAAGCTGGGAGAAAGCTGACACCTCTCCCAGGGTCCCCACGAGATGCAGCTCGAGGACAGGAGAGTCAATCCATTCCCGTCGAGTTCCTGCTGCCCACCTCGGCTGGGAGGACCCAGCAGACCCACGGCTCTCCCGGGTGCCCAGGCCAAACGCGGTGGGTGGCAGTCAGGGGTAAAGGCAACGTGGCACCTAGCGTGGTGATTTTCAGAGGACTGAGGTGTCGGCTTAAAATGCTGAGCTGTGCAGATGTACAGAATGACAGCCTGTTGTGAAACCAAGTGAAAATAACTTTGGACAGCCAAGGAAGTCACTGCTGAAAGGGTTGCACATCTGACAGATCTGACTGAAGTTGTTTGGGTCCTGGTCTTGGCTGGGTTTGTTGACTTGAATGCAAGCTTCCTGATGTTCCGGCCCTGCATTAATCAGGAGGAGAGCTTAGTCTGCTGCTTCTCGTTACAGTTTTACAGATGACAAGCTGAGGGTCTAGTCATGACACTCCCACTTTGCTGGGCTGCGTGTTGGGTTTTTTTTAAGTCATCTCTATGGTTTATAAATTTATTTCAAGAAATAGTAGCGGCTTCCACTCGTCTTTTATAGAAAAATAAGATGAAACCTGGTTTCCTATCTTTAAACTGACAAAAATTTAAGTCCAGCATAAACATGAGCATAACTTGAACTCTAAAATTTTAAGAGTACCAAGAAAACTTTGCAAAGTGTTAGCCACATCTGCAAGAAATTAATTAAATTAAGTTGAACAATGAACCACTTCTTGTAGCTGTACTCCCTGATTTGTGACAAATCGATTAAGCCAGTTCTATTAATGAGGTCAGCTTGTTGTGGGATACTTCTAGTTCTAGATTTAGTGAGGGCTGAAGTTGTTGAATTAAGAGCCGCCATCTTCTGCTCAGAGCTTGTAAAAGCCTCATCGAGGCACCTGTAATTTGAAGGGCTATAAAATTTTTAGCACAACACTTCAGCCTTTGACAGCATGGCACAATGGGCACTCGTGAAGTGAGCAAAAGGCAGTAATAAGACGACTTTGGTTTCTGGCAACACTCGGGATTGAACTGGTTGCTGTTATTGAAGAAAGTTGTGGTATTTTGAGGCAATTTTTATGTTATGAACCTGTTCTTTTCTGAAGCTCCTGGTACTGTAAGCAAGTGACCAGTCTGCATGCAAAAGGGAAGGGGTGAAAAAAGCTCTCAATCTATAAGAAGATGTAACATAGTGCAAACTAATAATACATTGTTTTGTTTACCGTAACATTTAAAGTTCTTTTTTTCAGATGAACACAGAATATAAAGAAACATGGTCAGGTTGTAGAATTATTACTGTTGTCTCCTCCAGAGAGGAAACAAAGCCAGAAAATGTGTTTGCCACTAGTTTGCTAGTGGCTAAGAAGGAAGAGCTATGTTTCTGTGTAACCTTCTGAATTTCTTTGTACTCCTTTCACATGACCCAAATGAAATTTGAGGGTTACATGTCCCCAAGCTTTAGGAAAAGGAACTACTGATTTTAATAGTAGTAAAGCTCTTTGACCTGTACATTATATACTGTCTGAGAAAAGGCAAGCTATATGGATATATGTCTTCTATGCCTATTGGCCTATTTTAATAAATAATCTATTGATCTATCTACAGCCTCTTCCTAAAAGTTAAGCCTTGAATAATTAAATCAGCCTGTTCCAAACGTCTGGTACACTTGGAGGCTGTTTATTTGCATTTTATATCCGAAAGAACCCAATAACAAACACACCAAGCCCCAAACCTCTGTGTTCGTGGTTTTACCCCAAACTGATGTTGATATAGCTATCTATGATCCTCTGATTGAAGGGATGTGTGCATTCTTGTAATTAAGATAGCCTGGAGCTTTACTGGCTTTGCAGTTTGCACAAAGGAATTTTGTGTGGAAAAAATGGAAGAAAAAGTACCTGAATACGTACAAGTGTATTCCGTGTACATGGATGTGATTTGTACACATGTAAGCATAGGGTAATTTCATTTCACTTTTATTAAAAAACATGTTCTCAATATCTTGACTATAAATAAATGCGTCTTTAATGCCCATGCCAGTAGTTCTTTGGCCTGAGTCAGTTGACTAACACAGCATCAACTCTCTGATGCATGTTTAGAGCTCTTCTTTTTTTTAAAAAAAAAATTAAGTCCTAATCCTTGGCTTTGATCTTTTTTGTGTTATGAATAAAAGGTGGGATATAATGTGAACATTGCTTTCACATCCATAGGCTCTGCTTTGGTGGCTAAACTGAACCATTTTGCTTTAAAACACTGAATCTGAAGCTGCTGTACCAGGGGAAGCTTTACAAAGCAGGGACGAGAGAGCTGACATTTGAAGAACTGGGCTGTTGTGTCACAAGTTAGGCCAATAGATGTCAATCTAAATCCTACGGAGGAAAGCAAACTAATGAGTCAGAGAAACGTACTGGTGCTGTGTGTTTGCCCTCAAGACCTGAAACATTTGTTGGTTTCGGGGAAAGAATAACTTCAAGAAACTTGACTTGGAATTTAATTTTAGCTGTTTTCAAAGATTGTGATGTTTGAAGAGAAGATGCTGCTTTTCAGTCATTAAAAAAATGCGTTGCAAGTATTGTCGTTCCCATGAGCAGCTCACTTCCCTCCTCCCACCCCCTGGAAAGCCCAAAGAGTGCATGAAAAGAGCTAAATTACAGGGTACAGTTTTGTACAGTCTGGTCTAATAAATGACTCCTGTCACATTAGCTGGAGGTACCTTTTGAGAAGGCACATTCATGCAGTTTCTCTAATGATGCTTTCTGTCTCTTATACAAAAGAGCAATAAATAAGAGGAGGGACAGGGGATGAATGCACGAGGCGGACAGTCCCTCCCGCCTGCCTGCCACCGAGGCAGGGAGGTGGGAGCGAGGAAAGAGGCCAGGACCGGCAGCCCGGGAGCCCAAATGTGCTCCTGAGTCGTTGCCTTTCCCCTGTCATTTCAACTTCCTATGGCCTGCCTCAGGTTGTCTGCTGGAAGCCCTGGCCATGCATCCTCATCAAATGCGTATGGGCTCGCATGGCAATTGGCCACGCTCCACAGCCAAGATTAAACATATGGGGAAAATAGCACAAAATCAAAATGAGTGTAGTGCTACTGACGTTCATCATTGTATCCACTCTACGAGCTAGAAAAAGGGTTGAATTCAAAACTTGCTATTTTAGGTAAAGTTTGGGGTTTGCTGTTTTTTTGTGGTACCCTAAAAGTTAGGCAATTACCTGCTGAATCACCTGTGGCTTTTTCCTTATGGGATGAAATAAATGTATTATGGTTCTGAAGGGTTTTGATTGTTTGTTTTCATAAAGAAAACACTAACTTGTAGATACAGTTTCTGACCCGGCAGCCTTCTGTCTTCCTAATTCTCGGGGTGCCACAAAGCGGGGAAGATAGACCTGAGGATTACCACTGTGAGTTTATTCTGTTTCTAAGGCACCCCTCTCTGAGATGCCCAGAGAGGGGGAGGGTGTTGGCAAGACAAACGTGCAGTTCGCTCCAGCTTTGTCAGCTGGATATTCCAAGTCGGTTGCGGTGATTTAGGTTGGTGCCGAGTGGCTTTTATTAGACTGGAGAAGGCAGCAGACTTCAGGGAGTTCCATTAGGATTCCAAGTTCGTTTTGCTTCCATAAAACTAAACAATGATGCAAAATAAATGCCAGCAAGTGTACAGATACTGAAGTGCCAGCTTGTTTTCTGAGAGTCAACATGGCAAGCCTGGGAATTTTTATTATAGTATTTAATTTAATGGGAAGGTCTGTCTCAACACCAGCATGTCTAAAATACATGCCATTTTACTTCTTTTGTAGGAGTGGTCAGAAGCAATAGATGGTTTTTAAATCAGAAAATGTTTACTCAGTAGGAGATGTAAATTTATATGATTTACAGAGGCATTCAAAGCCCATGGCATTTCCAGGTGTTTTTTAATATGCTTTGAATGTGGACTTGTGCTTTTCTGGCAGATTATGCTGGATCATTATAATACCTAACAGGTGTTTTCAACGAGCATTTTTAAGAAAAGGCTATATCTGTTGTAAACCCCTGGCAATATGTGAACTTTTCTTAGTCAAAGGGTAGGCATAGGTGGCAGCCGGGAAAAAGCAACACTGAAAGAGAAGTTCTGAGGTGCTCTGATGAGGTTCTTGGTAGGGCTTTGATGATACCAGCATTTTCAGAGCGATGTTAGAAATGCCAGCCACCAGAACTGTCTGGACTCAAGACAAAAAAACCACTTTTTTTTAAAGACAGTGTGAAAATATAAGTATTTTGAGTAAACATATAAGATCTGCTACTGTTACTGAAAATAGAAATCCCACTGTAAACATAAGGCTTTGGTTCTGGTGTTCTCCACTTTTGACTAGATTTTCTTCGGTGTCTTTTGATTCTGCAGATCTGGTTTTGAGTGCACCTCATTCTCAGGTGACCAGTAGCAAACACGTATGATCTACTTCAGAACTTGAAGACTTCAGCCTGCTTATATCTGTGAAATAAATGACATTGTGTAAATCGTGATCACAGATCTTACAGAATTATATGACAGGATGACAGTATGTTACTCACAGTTCAGATGACTGCAATAGAGAATGTAATGAGCCATAATGCTATTATTTTTCATGTTAGAATTTTAATATTGTTTTCTACAGCTCTTAAAATATCATGCATTAAACATGTTTCAGAAAACGCAGTGAGTTATGTATTCATAGTGTCATTAGAGGAAAACAGTCTGACAACCGCATGGAATGATGAAAATCCGTCCTACGGCCTCTCTCTGCTCTCTTTCATTGAAGTTGTTAAAAGGAAACATAGCAGCCTGGAAGGACCTCACATTTAAAAGGCATTGTGGTCGTACCTCAGAGGTAATAGCTTGATGCCTTGTGCTGCCAGCTGGGTTACAGACATAGCCCATAGTGTCCGGACTTCAGCGTATGAGAAGATTGGTGGCTCTATTCAAGCACTGCCCGTGCATTAAGGGGAAATGATAGCAGGGAGATGCTTTTCTGTGTGTGACTTTGAGTACTTTGTGGGATCCCAGGTAGAAAAGGGCAATTATGTTTGCCTTCTGGCAGAAAATTAAAAATAGGATTTTTTGAATCCTGGAAGCAATTTTTCTGGGGGAAGGGAGAGTATTTTTGAGCCACTAATGCTCTTGACTGCATATCTTTATCACAGATACCTCAAAGCTGTCATGCTAGAGAACAGAGTGAAAATAGTGTCAACAAAAAAATAAGATGAGAAATTACTCTTCCATCAACCCATCCCCTGAAGTCATAGATGGTGTTGATTGTGTCTTATCTTAGCAGCATATACTAGGGAGGTAAATTGCAGTAACAATAGGAGACAGCATATCTGATTCGATTGAGAAACACAGTTTAAAAACCTACCGTATCGCATTTACTTGGATTAAGTTTGTGAAACCTCTGAGCGGCGAGGTGACCTTTTAGTTGATTAATCCCAAACCGGAGATTATTTTTTGTGGAAGAGAAGCAGCAGACTCAAAAAAATGAAAAAAATGCCAGTCAGTCAGAATACAGTGGGTTTCTAGGAGCTGGTCTTATTGGCACCAGAAGAAGGAAAACTTAAACAAAAGAAATTGCTGAGAGACCCCACTTCACTGCTCTTTGCAGAGCCAGGTGCGGCCCCGATGGCGAAAGAAGGTGGCCGGGCTGCGTGGTGGGGCTTCACCGGCCGGGGGACGCAGCTGCGGCGAGGGAGAAGGTCCTGCTTCCCAGCCGCCGCACCTCAGCACAGCTTCTCCTTGGGGTGCCCCCTCCGGCGCCGGGGCACTGCCTTCCCCGGGGGAAGGAGAGCGGGAGACCGCCTCTCGTAAGGGCCAAACTTCTCGCCTTGCCGTGACTTGACAGGGCCCCGCTTGCCTGTTGACGCGGTGCCACGGTAGAACAGTTTGTTCCTTGTGTCTGTTAAGAGGATTTTCCTGGTTTACAGTGTCAAAATCCTGCATAATTTGTGCCTGATTTTCATGGAGGCGTAATAAGACTTTTTACTTGGCTCCATCCTGAAGACAGTTCTCTGCTGGTGATCTCTTAAAATAAACCAGTTCTTTAATGAAACCTCCTGTAATGAACTGCACTGTCACTGTAATTTTGTTTATGAAAAAATATGAAAGACATCAAGGGAACTACGGTATACGTGCAATGTTATTATAAGAGCGCCTTCTGCCAGCACTGGAAACCACAGTTCAGCTCTTTGAGAAGATGGAATATGTTTGCATGCAATGGAATTACAGTTCAGTTTATGCTTCTTGGAAACTTAGTACTTACATTTATTTTATGACATCGCAGATCTCCTTAAATGTAAATTGAAATAGATCTGCGAGGCTGAGATAATGGAAGATGCTTTCTCTACAACATGTTATTTTGGTTTGGGTTTCTTTATTGTCTTTTGGCTATTAGGATTGTATTAACCGTTAGTGCTTGTCTTATTTTACAGGCTGAGCATTAACTTGATTCTAAATAAGGGGATCTAAATAAATGTTTAGATTAGCAGAATTATATTGTGATCTTATAAAGTTCATAAGAGCATTCTGGTGTCTATTGACGATAATAAAGCTGAGTGGTGCTTACACTGAGCTACTGTGGAACTAAAAATAAAGCAAAATGAAAACGAGGCATAAAAATTAAAAGAATGGCTTGACTGAGGAAAAGCCATATATACTTTATAGCCTCGTTCTGCTGCCTTCTCTGGGCTAAAACTTGCTTGATTTCCGTAAACTTTTTCCTGAGTAACGATTAACGTAAACATTTTCCTGAGTAATGATTAGGGGATTAAGTTATTATTTTAGTGGTATCTCAAAAAAGTTTCAGCGGGTCGTAGATGAAAAGACGTCTTGCCATCGTTTTGACCAAATGTCTGGGATGAGATCTGTATGAATAATTTACTCACATTTATATACTGGCTGTGTCACGCAATAAAAAAAAATGAAAAAAAGGTCAGGTTTTGAGATCTGACTTTTTTTCTTTTCCTGCAAAAATCAGGAACTGGCATCCTTTGAAAAGCTCCTTATGGAAAAGCTTTCCAATAATATAATTTATCTAGCTTTGAAGTGTCATTTGGAAATTAAACATGAAGATGCTTTATTTAGAAAACATCAAAACAATCTCTTTCAGGGGAAAAAAAAAGCCCACTGGCTCCTGCGTTTGGAGGCATGAATCACAAAATTCTATGAAGTCCATGCATATTGACAAACTAGATTGTTATGTGGGCTTTTTTGCTTTGTTTTCTGTTGTGCCTTTGAAGTTGCCAGCATGTCCCGGGGTCCCGACAACTGAGCAGTTTTGATTCAGCTGCCACTAATTGTACCTGAGCGGGAAGCAGAAGGCGCTTCTGTCTGCCTGCCTTTTTTCTCCGGGATGGTGTATGCTGGAGACAGATCATGTCTGCTGAGGGATGTGATCAGAGTCTGTTAAAATCGCTGGAAGTCTTTCCATCGATTTCAGCGGGTTTGAACTAGTACTTTAAAGAAGAATTAATACCACTGCCTCTGCTCCTCCTCTGCTAGCCTTTGAGAACAGGGAGAAAAACTGAGATAGGTTTTTGGGAAGGAGCTGGGTGAAAAGGCCGCTCTGTTTCTCTCCGTGGCTGGGAGATTGAGGAGTAAGGCAGAGAAAAAAATCAGTGAATTCTGCTATTTTCCTCCATAGTTTTAATGCTGTACACTTGAGGGAATGGCCCTGGACCCAGACAATAACCTTAGCTCTCCCTGCCACTGCCGTGCAGCAGTGTGTAACCTGTCCGTAACCCAGAACAGGCTGCTCTTCCCAGCATCAATTAAATTGCAAGATGAAGGGCAAAAGGAGGTATACAGTGTTCTCAGAACTTCTTGCTAAGAGCAGCATAGCCGACGAGCAGCTGAAAGGAAGGAAGACTACCAGGCACAGGTCCTCCCAGAAGCATCTGGGGAGAGGACAGCTGGGGCTGCTGTTGGGAAATGCCCTAGAGTAGGGGGACCGAGACCCTAATTTGGCACAGGGTCAGAGCTGGTGTAAACTCAACATAAAGCTTGTGCTGGACCCTGTAAGCCTTGGCAGTCACCCCGCTGATGCCAATGAAGTGCGGTAGGGCGAAGCCCTGCTGCAGTGCGTCTTTATACAAGTGGTGGCTGAGAAGTTAGTGAAACTACTCGCTAGAGTACTGATTACTCACATGAATAAAAAGTTACTAAATCAAGGCCATAATTGTCATGCAAGTGGCTTACAATACGGACAACGTTTTCCTCCTGGTTTTGGATACAGTGTTTTTAGTAGTTTTTGGCAGAAGCTTCAGTTTAGGAGCCAACGCTGAGGCTCACTGAAGAGCTGGATAAGCATCGCCTGTTTATATTTGACGGCACCTCTGCTCATTTCCTCTGCATAGAGACAGGCTTTGTGGTTTCCATATGCATCTAGTATTTGCATCAGTGGGTTTCCTTTTCATTGTCAATTATTAACACTTTTTATGGAGGAAAACAAACAGGATTTTTTTTAGAGAACCATTAAAATTGCCAAGTGGAGAAGGTAACAGAAGGTTGTATGTGATGCTTTGTTCTGGCTGATTAGTATTTAACAAGGGCTGAATTTATACAGTTAAATGAGATTTGGAACATGGTTTATTGTGTACATAATAGTATGTCGGAGGAAATTTGTTAACTTTTCCACTATTAAAGCATTTAAAGTGTATGGAACTGCTAACTTTTTAGCATAGAGAGTCGTAGAGGAGTACAAATGAGGTGGTATCTTGAAATGTGGTGTCAGAAATATGTTTCTCTACATGTTACCTGGTACGATACTAAAACAAGCAATTCAAAATTGTTAATAAGGAAGCTACTGATGTTAAAGCTTATTAAAGCTAAAAATCACCAAACATGACTTTTTAGTAATAAAAACGCCAAGGAGAAAATTAAAATTAAATACAAGCACAATAAACTGGCACATTGTACTGTTAGTTTATTAATTTTGATCTCTGTGGCATATGGTAGTTTCATGCAGCTAGGGGCTATGGCCACCTGTTAATACTCCAGAGTACAAAAGAAGAAAGGATTTGGTTTTTCACTGATGAAAAACACAGTGACTTCCATACTCTGGTTAAAAGCAATTTTCTGTTTTTTTAATACCTGGTGTGTATTTTTTTCCAGTATAAGTAACTTTCTAAAATGAAAACAATGCTGCAGATTTTATGGTGGTTTATTTAGAGGAAATCGGAGTTGTTTTTCCCCAACCCCCCCCCATCAACGCTTTAGAGAATTTACGTTGAAAAACTAGCTAGCAGCAACACTTCCCTATTGAAGGAAAATGTACCAGGGTTTTTTTGTTGCGTTTTAATAAAAGATAATTTAATAAGAAAAAAAAAAATCTGCAATAGCTCTCCTAATCTAAAATACCGAGGTAGGGGCGTGTACGTTACTTTTTGAGAAATGGCTCAGAGGTTCCAGGAGACACTTCTGGTGCTCGTCCAGAGAAAGGCGCCGAGCCATTTCTCCCCAGCTGGCTCCTGGGTGGCTGGCGGGGAGGCAGCGCCTGGCCCAGGGCAGGCGCGTCCCCGCCAGTGGCACGGGCTGGCTGGCACCGCTCGGCAGTGGAAACGACGGGCTGCTTCTCTGCCGCGGGGAGCAAAGTGCCGCCTTGCAGCGGCAGCTGCGCCTCCCCACGTGCCCTCCTTGGCTTCCCCGAAGGAGTCGGACCCGCTTTACATCAGGTGGAGTACGTAAGGTGTAATGGTATAGTAAAACTATGGCTGTCCCATATCATTCACAGGGTGGGAAGGAATTTCCTGCTTACTGTATTTCCTCTCTTCTTGCACCTTGGTGGAAATTTGAAAGACGTATGGACCCACCGGAGCCAGTTGGTGTTTATCCGCCGGTCATTCTCAACTTTGAAAAGAAGCATTTGTTGGGAAATCCATGCATTTGGAACCACTCGTAGTCTCAGATGGTGTGTTGTTGCAACTGTGCGCATAGCCTAGGAGTCTGGACGGGCTGCTGCTTAGACCGGTGTCCCAAACTCAGGCGCAGAAGGAGACTCGGCAGTGCTGTAGGAGGGGGTGCAGGGAGGGTGGGTGAGAGCAGGGCTGTTCTGGCTGGCAAGCAGATCGAGAGGCAACTGACGTGGGCAGCTTTGTGCATCTCACTTGGTAGGGGTGTCCCACGGGTGCAGGGGTCTTGGCCGATTGCTCAGCACTGCTGGGGTTTATTGGTAACAGGTGGCATTTTAAAAGTTTGCTGCCTGTTTGGAGTTAATTAAAACTTTGCAGCTGGAGCTCTTTCAGCCCAGAGCTTTGAGGTGTTTGTTTGTGGGGACCACAGGGCTGGCACTCAAACTAGACCCGAGTGTGAATCAAAAGTGTTCTCCTGTAATCATTATACTTTTAAAACAGACTAGATAGCTTTATCTTTTATGGTGGCAGATGTGAAACATACTTTAATTTTGTGTGCTGAATTATTCAGATCACTGTGGACATGTCTGTGTATTATTCATCTACAGCTGACACCCTCCTTTCTCTTCCCTTTCCCTTTTTTTTTTTTTTAAAGTAGGCTTTCTTGTGGATTATTTCCTGAACCAGGGAGGTTTAGGGCACATTACTTTTCATTTCTATTCAGCTTCCACCAATAAAAGGGAGCAATTAGCATTCTTTACTGTATGGTCTCTTGTCCACTGTAAATTAAATCAACACCACCAGCTCATTTTGCACAGGCGACCGAACAGCTGTCCTGCATTATTATATTAACAGAAACAATATTTTCATGATACATTTGAGCATATATAGTTAGATATTGCTCAATATGTGCAGCTGCTTGATTGGAAAAAGAGTTCGACTTGTGCTTGCAGAAATCTGAACTTTGACCAGTGCTAACCATGATAACTGAAATCTTATTGAAATTATGGGGCATTTTCATAGGGTGCTAGTGTTAAAGCTTCAGCTAAGTGTTGAATTTTGGGGTGGACTGCTCGTAACAGATGTGTTATGTCGTCGTGTAACGTGTTGACGGCAAGAGATGCTGCAAAGGTTTTAGAGACAGATGCCCCCAAGACCACAGTAGCAGAGCGAGGATGGGCTACCTGTCCGTGTGCCTGTCCCCTTAAACAAAGGGCTTGTCCTCTAGATTGAGCCCATCATAACAGAAGCAGCTTTTTTTTTCCTCTGACCTCTTCTATGCTTGGTGGGGGAAAGATGTGGTTTCCATTTAAAAACACAAAAGCTTTTATGCCTCTCACTTCTTGTTATATAATCTGCTGTGTGCTCTGCCTACAGTCCTGATTTTTAAAAGAGAAAACGCCCAAGTGTGTTCATGCTTTTGCAAAAAAAATGTTTCCATTTCCAGCTAGGGGAAAGCTGTTCTAAGGTATCTTATGGTGTTTCCATTAGTTAGTTCTGAGCTAGAAAAATACTGCAAATGGTATATACAATGTATAAATATATAGCATAAAAACTGGAAAGAATTACCAAAAACTGTAGACACCAATTCGCGAGCCAGACCAGCTCTTTGTAGCACGTGCTGTCCGTTTGACAATTATCAGTAGAAAATCTTTCATCTAAAAGCAGTCTCTGTGGGCAATAGGCACCATCGTGACATGGGGAGATCCCCAACGTGTGCCCTACCCATACTCAAAGGGGGATGTCCCGGCGTGCACCGGGCTGGGGGCTGCACCCGGGCTGGGCTGGAGCCCTCTCCAGCCTCCTGGTTATCAAGGACCCTCTAAGCTAGAGGTACTGTCTTGTGTCTTAAATGACATCTTTGCTTTGCTTTCTCAGGTAAAAGGATGACAAAGAAAACAAGCAAAAAATTCCTCTTGTTATAGATCTGCTGGTCAATAATTCCCCATTTCCACTGTTTCAGCTGATAAACCCTGTTCACTTCTCTGTGCTCTTCATTGATTTTTCTCGACATCAGTGGCGGCGCTTAAAGCACTCTTGGCATGTAGCCGGGCCCCACAGTCCTGGTGGCCAAGTGCAGGTTGAGTGAGCACCCTGTGCATGCAGGTTTTTCTGAGGACGGCTGCTGCAGAAGAGCGGTGCAGGCCTCCGGCTTCCCCGGGGGCCGGGGGGCCAGGGCTGTGGTGTGGCAGGCAGGACGTGCCTCCCTCCCCTCTGCCACGAGAGTCCCGCTTAGTTGCTTTCAAACATCTTTTCTTTTTTCCCCCCCAACATAAGGACTCCCAGTCTACCTTTTATTATTTTTTTTTTTACTTAGTATGCAAATTGTTTCATACCTCTACTCATCTTTCCCTCTCATCTCTGTGCTTTTTTTGCAGGGAGTCACAGGATCACAGAATGGTTTGGGCTGGAAGGGACCTTTAAAGCTCATCTGGTCCAACCCCCTGCCATGGGCAGGGACATGTTTCACTAGATCAGGTTGCTCAAAGCTCCACCTAGCCTGGCCTGGAACACTTCCAGGGATGGGGCATCCACAGCTTCTCCACTGTTCCAGTGTCTCACCACTCTCATTGTGAAAAATGTCTTCCTCTTGCCCAATCTAAACCTACCCACTCTCTCTCAGTTTAAAAGCATTGCCCCTTGTCCTCTCACTACAGGCCGTGGTGAAAAGTCTCTCTCCAGCCTTGAGTGAAGCGTTTATTCCATAATCCAAAATGTCCTTTTCATTAGCACTCGGGTTTCTTCCTTCCTGCACTGCTGGGCAGCATGCACAGGGGGAGGAACACAACTGTGTCTTCTCCTGAAATAGATCCTTCAGAGAAAAGAGGAGAAATTTTTATGAAGAGAGGTCTTGGAAGGGTTTAAGGGCAGCACGAGAAGCAAGGCAGCAAGCTCTTGTTTTAGGTACTTTCGGTACCTCAGATACTACGGGTGTGCTTGTGCAGGAGTTGCACTGGATGGGCTGGGTTGTTAAGTGCCAGCTCAGATTTATCAGCACCTTTACAAGTACATTTTCGAGGTGAGGCATCCCCTTGCCAGTTCTGTTCCTGTCCACAGGTATGTTACGAACTGGGAGCTTACTAACTTTCCAAAGCACAGCTTAGTCCAAAGTCTCGGTATTTGAACTTGTGAAAAATCCGTGTTTTCCATTCATAACTTTCTGCCTGTGTTTCCCTTCCCCTTACAAACCCTTGCATGTGTTACTTTTGCCTCAGTTATGTTTTTTTCACAAAAGTGCCTAGCGAATAAGTGGACCAACAACAATCGATTTATCCAACATTTATTCAGTGTTCAGAGTATAAAGCAGGTAAGTTAATGTAAAACTCAGTGCCGCAGGTGATTGCCCAGGCACTCTGATTCTGAGCCTTACACCTTGAACCATGTGATCTACTCATATATTCAAAATTAATAAACCCATTTACAGCACTCGTGCTCCTGGTGAACGAGCTGTAGACTAAATATTATTTTAATAATGCGGTGAATTAAATGTGAATAATTATAAGAATAATTTGTGCTAATCATAGAAGGTTCATGAATAGAAAGAAGCAAAGTTGTCAACTTATTCGCTGTGAGTTAGTTGCCTCACTCTACCGCTAATTAAGTTCAAGGCTTTGAATAAGTAGTTCTAAGTTGCTTCATTACATGGTGAAGAGCAGCTCTGACCCCGACTGGGATGCCTGAGCCACAGCACATGACGGAGGTTCATCATCTGATAGTGCAAGCTCCAGCGTGCTTCCTCCTCTCCGAATAAATCTCTGCCTGATTACTGTAATTTACAGCAGATACTTTATAACAAACGCAAGTAACCTTCTAATTATGTGATTGGAAGAAGAGAGAGGACTTTTACAATGCATGGCTCTCGGTGGTTTGGAAAAAAATCCCACTTTTTTATTTCCCAGTTTACATTTGGTTAGATAATGAAGATGAGCTCTGTCTTCATTTTTGCATAATTAGGAGGGATCAGGGGAATATTATTTTTTCCAGAGAGTATTATTTCTTGTTTCTTTTACTGTTGCTTTGTATTTGCTTACTTTTGTCTTAAGGATGATCTTGCATATTCTTGACCAGAAGTTACTGGTTTAAGTTTTCTTGTGTTTCTGATAAGCCTCTCTTGTCCTTGGGCAGGGAGCCCAGTAGGTATTAATGCCCTGTCGTCTTTCCCTCCAGTTAAATCCGTAGTCCCTGCAGCTTGCCCTTACAGTTTTCTAGAGGTAACTTATTTCACCCATCTAGCATCTTTTCAGAATAACAGCAGAGTCATTGGAGCTCTTTTCTAGACAGTAAGGAAGTCACTGTTTTCCTGTGACACTGGTCCCATCAACTTTATTAATGATAATGTAGATTTATTTGCACTATGTCATCTGTGTGCCTAGGTACACAGCAAAATTCAAGTTTCCATTCCTAAGACGAGCCAGTCCAGTCTTTGTGACAAAATATTGCCTCAAATCAGTCTGACTTTTGGAGCCCAGATTTTTTTTTTTTTTTCTATGATGCATTATTCTTAAATGTTTCAGGTTTATCTGTAGAGCTGCTGACTGTTTTGGTCTGTCATAAGTCCATTACAACTTTGTTGCACCCAAGTTGCGGATTGAATCCTCACCAGTTTGATACCCTCAAAATACTGCTGCGGGTGGAAGGAGCAGAGCTGCTGGGCAAACCTAGAATGTTTTGTTAGTCCAATTAAAACCTTGGCAGTCTAATCAAAGAATTCTTCATCCAGTTACAATGCTATTGACACTTAATGATCACACTATATATAGTTAATAAGTATACATCAGCTTCCTAATATCCACCCTTTTCTCTGGTGTTAGCTCGCCTTTCTGCTACCCATCTGCATCTCAAGGTGGAAGGTTTCAGCCTAGGGAGGGGGAATTCAGGGGGTCATTGCACCCCTGCAAGTCCTTTGCTGCAAGGAGGGTGATGTTGCTGTTAATGGTTTCTTCCTCCTTGCTCCAGGATGCGCATGGAGTCAGTTTGGCACATGCACTGCCACGCTCTACACCTTGCTCTGCAATCCTGTGTCACACCTGCTCTATGTGGCATGTTTTATAAATATGCTGGCAAGTGGCTCTTTATTACCCTTAAAACTGGTTTTGCCCAGGCTGCACAGGTCTGACGATAAGGGGTACCACTCCTGAGGGGTTTATAGTCCAGGGACTATGGGGGTCACCCTGCGCCCAGGCTCTTGGGCCAAAGGTGGTTCATTTTACACTCAGTAACACCTTGATTGTTACTGTCTACCAGTTGTGCATGTAACAAGAGGCTCGGGCCCTAAGGAGCCCCCCGGGGATGCTCCTCCTGAGATCCAGCCTCCAACACCCACCGTGTAGCATTCAATCCCCATCCTGCCTTCACAAAGCCTCCAAAGTCTTCTAGGAGTCTATGTTATAAAGAGACAAATCGCAGGAGAGGAAGCCAGGAGCCTGGCTGGTCATGAGGCTGGTGGACAGCTGGGCACGCACACCTCCACCTCCGCTGCAGTCAGTCCCTGCGTGATTAAGTCGCCCCGGTCTAAGAAGAGTGTTTCTGACAGCATAACTGAATGTAGCTTCTCTTATTATTGTTCTCCCAACCCCTGGGCATGGTTTTTAATGGTTTTGTTTTTCTCTGTTGTCTTTTCACATGCTTTTTTAAGTTCCATTAATGCAGACTCTCCTGGGTCTCTCCATACGTTTGTGAACCGGTATTCCAGTCTGTCTGTGTGTGTGTATGAGTATGCGGGGGGGGATGCAAGGGGATCTCCCTTTTTTCACTACCTCTGCATCCTATCAAAGAGACAGTTTACATTTGATAGTAGGCTTGATGGGCTTTGGCATATTATAAGTGTTCATATTGTCATCCAGAACACTTTTTTTTTTTTCATTTTAGACTTACATTATTTTTATGATATGTAATAAAAAAATCTAAATATTTTATTCTCCCTTTAGCTTGGAGGAATTTTAAAACTCTCAGTTAATAAAAAACCCCGGCTCAAATAGAGGAATCTCTGTTAAAAATTGCCCCCAAATTTTTTTTTCAGAGTTCTGGAATCTCTTATCCTGTTTGTCTCAAGGATGCATCTCTTTGATGGAAGTTTTTATACTGCATTTGAATGAACTGACTGCTATTTCTACATGAGAGGATGTATTTTTGGCAATGCTTTGCTTTTTGAGGGAATTTTTTTTAAAAGATGCTTTTAAGACACTGAAGGTTTACAGCTGGTTTCTAAGAATTTTGTTATGAAAATAAATTGTTAGGATAGACTTTTTGCAGAATGGATCAGGCAAGCGAAACCAGGCTTAATGCATGACAACCTCAGCCTCTCTTGAACTTGAAACTTCGGATATTTTTGGTGGAGCCTATAAATCTTTACCTTACAATGGCAGGCTATTTATTTTTAAATAGCGGAGGTGAGGCTGAAGGAGAAAGCAGTTTAAGGACATAGAAAGAGATAATCTATAAGGGCATATCCACAAGTGGAGAAAGGCACACAAAACACTAATGTGGTTTTTACAGTGAGCTAATAGCTTAACCCTCATCTGACACTTTTTATTGAACCCCAAAAGAGCCCTTGTGTAAGATAACACCATTTTCTGAGTTAAGGCAGAAGAGCTTCCTCACACGAGGGTGTCCACATGAGGAGTCTGTCTAAAGTAATTACTGAGCAGTAAATTCAAATGCAGCCTTACTTTGCACAAAGTCCCCCATGTCGATGACTACCAAGGTAACTGGAACAGACCATGGGATTCGCTTGGAAGATGAGTACATAGCAGTTGTCTCAGGCTGCTATGAGAATATTCTAACGATATCCACACATATGAAAACAGGGATTTAATTTTGAGATCACTGCTGGCAAGAGCTTAGCACAAGAGCATACATTGCAATTAATATCTTTCAAGCAATTGCGTATGTTTATACCATATCCTGTCATCAAATCATGGGTAGTAATCTGGTAGTAATGCCCTGGAGGGGCTTATCAGTGAAATTTTCTGAACTATATTAAGCTCTGATGCTTAATAGTCTAGGAATGATGTAGGGGACGGGCAAAGCATTCCTGTAGTAATGCCATCACGCCTTTTCAATGTTTTCTTCTGTAGCAAGAGATCAGCTATTGTGGAATAATTGATAAAGTTGATTATGTCAAGAGATATTTCCTGAGCAAGGATTAGATGCAGACAATTCAAAGACTGATAGATGTCATGGTTTAGGCACAGCCAGCAACAAAGCACCACGAGGCCGCTCGCTCACTCCTCCCTCCTGGTGGGATGGGGAGGAGAAACTATAATGAAAGGCTTGTGGGTTGAGACAGGGATAGAGAGGGATCACTCACCAGTTATGATCACGGGCAAGACAGACTCAACTTGGGGAGAAATAAAAAACAAAATCAATTTAATTTGTTACCAAAAAAATCAGAGCAGGATAATGAGAAGTAAAACCAAATCTTAAAACGTCTTCCTCCCACCCCTCCCTCCTTCCCAGCTCAACCCCACTCCTGATTTCTCTCCCTTCTCCCCCACCGGCGGTGCAGGGGGACGGGGAACGGGGGTTGGGCTCAGTCCCTCACACCGTGTCTCTGCCGCTCCTTCCTCCTCAGGGGCAGGGCTCCTCACCCTGCCCCTGCTCCGGCCT